>SMDT01002996.1:0-315993 GCA_005392925.1 Aquilaria sinensis | reverse complement strand
ATCCTCAAGTTTCCTGGCGTGCTGAGCTCGAGTTCTTCGGCTTTGCTCCCGAGGTGTGTAATCGCACCTTTTCCCGGGCAGCGTCAGGTTTCCTGGCCGTTCTGTCGGCATGGAGTTCGGCCAGATAGAGGTTACAGCCCTCTGGCTATCACATGCCCCCCTTTGGAAAGCCGAAGTGATGACTTCGGTTTTGCACTCTTTTCGAGGATGTTCATTGGGAGTCTATAGGGAATAACACCTGTGCCGAAGATACACCTCTTGCCCGAAGTCATGGGCTGTTCGGCCATAGGCTGTCTTTTGGTGTCTTCGAGACAACCTGCTTCTTACCTTGTGCAGGTTTGCGCAGCGTCGCGCCTCATGACCAGACGTGCCAGTCTGAGCGGCGCGTCCCAACTTTTTAGGGATGTCAGGCGACGTGTCCCCTATTTTCGGGAGGAGGCTGACACGTGGCATGCTGTCATTGGAGGAGAGTCACGTCGGTTTCAGAGAGCACGTCTTTTTGGGTGCCGGGAGCAGTTATGGCGATGGTTCGCCTTCAAAGGGTACTTATGACGATGTTTCGGTTACCCACCCTCGTCCTATAAATAGGCGTTTTCACCATAAGTCCCTTTTGCTTTTGCTTCTGCTCTCTTCCCTGTTCTACCACTGTTTTCGCGCTTTTTCTTGCTTTTTGTGGCGGGGCTTTTTTAATCAGAGCTTTTTCTGGCAACCTTTCACGATGGCGTCCTCCGATTTTGGCAAGTCGTTTGGTGGGTTTTCTGTTTTTCTAGAGTCTTCTTGATTCCTCAAGTTTTTTCTGGAAGTTGTTTTCTTGCCTTTCTTCAAACTCATTTTTCTGTCCAAAAAATGCCTATCCCTGAGAGTTGGCAGCCTCTTTTATCTCATCCCTGTTGCACCACCGCCGGAAAACTAGAGAAGTGGAAGAAAAAATTCTTTCTTCCCTCATATGCCGTTACCAGGCTACCACGGGCTGGCCACTATGCTTTTTCAAACCATAGTAATGAGGTTACCGTTTTTTGAGCCCAGCTGAAGGCCGAACTTCGGTACCCTCCTCCGAAGATGGTTTGCGACTTTTGCCAATTTCATGGCATTGGCGTGAACCAGCTTCCACCAAACTCGTACTGCTATTTTAACGGCTTTCTTTGTATGTGTGGCATGTTCGGGATAAAACCCCATTTTGTGATTTTTATGCAGTACTATAAGCTCTTTGTGGTCCCGAAGGGTGGCTTCTATTTCATGCTACCTCGGGGATCCGGGAGCAAAAAATATATGTTCACCTTTGCCACGAAGGACAGTTGGCGAGGGAGGCAATAGAAATTTTTCTTCCTGAAGATGGATGAGGCCTGGTCGCATGTTCCGACCAAGTGGGCTCGGGGGAGGCTGGATGTGGACGTCGTTGATCCGAGGATACTGCTGACTCCAGAGTTGGCTCCCGTATTCGCGGACTTCGACGGGCGTATTCGCGCCGTCTCCGACTGGGGTCCCGAGGTCTCCTCGCGTTCTCTCTATCCCTTCCCCATTAACTGGAGGTTGATGACCGAAGAGGTCCTTCGGGAGTTAGGGGTGGTGAAGGAGCACGAGACAGACCTCGAGATGCCGGCTCCTGCCATCGCCGGGGAGGATTCCTGGTTGGTGCAGCTCCTTCGGGAGGAAATCTCTTTTGAAACGTTTTTCGAAAGTAAGTTATCTTCTACTCCCTTGTAGTTTTTTCCTCGGACTTACGCTGATGTCTTTTTTGTTTTTCAGAGATGGGCGACGGGACTGCTGCGTTCTACAAGTCCCTTTTCTCCGGCCAGGTAGAGAAGGGCGAACAGACAAAGAAAGCGGTTTCCCGAAGACGGAAGTCCACTAGTGCTGGGCCTTCGGCTAAAAGGGCGAAAAAGACCAATCTTCCTCCTCAATTGGAAACTCTTGAGGAGGTAAGTGAGGAGCCCGAGGTTGCCGAAATTTTGGCACCCGAAGTCCCTACCGAGGTCCCTACCGAAGTGCCTCCTCAGAGCCCTACCGCCTCGCAGGCCCCTCCTGATGCCGTGGTAGAGGTTCCTTCTGCCGAGGAGCGTCGTAGAAGGAAAGGCAAGGATATTTCCACCGAGGAGCCCCAGGACTCCGAGGACACAGTTGCCGAGGTACCGCCAGGTTCATTTTCTTTCAGACGAAGCGTAATAATGCTTTTTACTTTGCCAAAATTTTCTTTGTTTTGACCAGCTTCTCGTTTTTCGTGCAGGGGAGTTACTTACCCCCTCCTGGGCGGCCGAACATGCCCGGAGGCGATCCCTCCGCGATGCCAAGGTCCCGCAAGGGAAGATTCCCAAAGAGCCTTTCCGGACGTTCACAGAGGACATGAACTTGTTCTCCGAGGACTGTCCTCAAATGGCAAAGGAGATCTCGAATGGGGTGCTCACTGATGCCTCTTTCAGGGCGATTGCGGTAGCCCACCCGGATGATGACACCCTTACCGCGAAAATTACCGAGCATGCTGCTCAGGTATGCTTAACACCTTTTCTCCCATTATTCCTAAGTGTTTTTGACTCTTACTGATCTTATGTTTACCTTTCTGCAGCTGCTGGGGTATGCCGGCTACCTCCGAGTTCGGGTGGCCAGGCAGTCAGCTTTCCAAGGTTCGGCCTTAGAGGCCTTAGAAAAAACAAAGGCCATGTGCTCGGAGTTGGCCATCAGGAACCAGCAGCTGGCAGATGCGGCAGAGAGAGAAGTTGCTTCCCTTCGGGAGGAGTTCCGAAAGGAAAAGGAAGATCTTTCAAGGGACTCCTCCCAGAAGATTTCTGAGCTCGGTGAGCAGGTGGCGGGAACGCTTGCTGCCAACGAAGCGCTTCTACAAGATAAGTCAAAATTTGACAGTCTTATTCTGTCGTTGGTGGCTGAGAAAAGCGCGCTGCTCGCTGAGGTAGAGTCTTTGAAGAAGGCACCTGAGAAGAAGAAAAAGCTGAAGGCGCTGAAGAAGGAGGTTGCGGATCTGAGGGACGAGCTCGATGATCTTGAGATCAAGAAAAATGAATCTGATCAAATGTCGAAGGTCGCCTTCCAGGACGGCTTTTGCCTTGTTCGGCATCAAGTCCTTCAGAGGTTCCCAGATCTGGACCTCTCTTTTTTGGAAGCTTTGAACATTCCCGAGGGTCCTCGGTGGTCCTAGTCGAAGATCGAGTACCTGAAGCTGCCTCCTTCAATTACTGCGCCAAAAAAGGGAGCAGAAACTGGTGGCTCTCGGGCTGCCGAGGACTCTTAGGGTGTTCTAAGGGCTTTGCCTTTTTTCTCCTTCATCTTTCTGTACTGCTTCTTCGGGCATATTGCCTTTGTAAGTTTATTTTTAATGGAAGATCTTTCTTGGTTAAGCTTCTTTGGTATGATTTTGCATTTCCATTGTCCCGAGCATGTTCGCTTCAAGAGACTTTTTTGGAAAGCCAGCAAAAAATGTATCTAAGTCTTTTTGCGGGTCCTTTTCCTTTTGTTCCGAACACGTTTGTTCAAGAAACTTCGGAAATTCTGTTTCTGGGCTTTTCATGGCGGGTACCTTTGCGGGATTCTGACTTGCACAATTCAGTATACTTGAGAATTTTTCTGTACTTAGAATATATTTTTTGTACGACAGAATTCTTCCGTGGGGCCTTAAGCGTAAAATTTTTTCAAGGCGTCTGAGTGCCAAGTATTTTTCAATTCTACGCCTTCGGCGTTGCCAAGTCTGTACACGCCCTTTCGTACTTCGGCAAGAACCAGATAAGGTCCTTCCCAGTTCGCGCGAAGTACTCCGTGGGATGGCCTTTGAGGTGCAAAATCAGCCTTTCGGAGAACGAGGTCCCCTTTCTTGATTTCTTTTGGCCTGGCCCGTAAGTTTATAGCCGCGGCCACTCTTTGCTGAAAAGCTTTTCTTCTCAGTTCGGCTATTTCTCTGTGTTCGCCGACGAGGTCAAGCTTGGTTCTTAAGCCGAGGTTGTTTCCTTCTTCATCAAATACTTGCACCCGTACTGATGGTCGGACTATCTCGATTGGGATAATGGCCTCTGTACCGAAGATGAGCGAGAAGGGAGTCTCCCCTGTGGCTCTTCGGGGCGTCGTTCGGTAGCTCCATAATACGCTTTGGAGTTCTCCCGGCCATTTCCCTTTTGCTTCCCCTAATCTCTTTTTTAGGCCATCTTTTATGGTCCTGTTAGATACTTCCACCTGCCCGTTGCTTTGGGGGTGAGCTACTGGGGCGAAATGCATCTTTATTCCGAGGTTGCTGATAAATTCCTGGAATCCTTTGTCTATGAACTGGGAACCATTATCAGCTACTAGCACCCTCGGTATGCCGAATCTGCAGACAATGTTTTTCCATACGAACTTCTGCACTTCCTTTGCCGAGATAGTTGCCAAGGGTTCCGCCTCAACCCATTTGGAGAAATAATCTACTGCTACCACGCAGAATTTCACGCCTCCGGGCGCTGTGGGTAGTGGCCCAATAAGGTCTATACCCCAGACCGCGAAGGGCCAGGGGTAGTCGGCCGAAGTTACCATTTCCGAGGGTGCCCTCTGGATGTTCGCGTGTCTCTGGCAACTACCACATTTCCGGACGAACTGCCTTGCGTCCTTTCTCAGGGTAGGCCAGAAGTATCCTTGGCGGAGTATTACTGCTGCAAGGGCGTCGGTTCCAATGTGTGAACCACACATACCTTCGTGAACTTCTTCAAGGATCATTTCAGTGTCCTCTTCGTCCACGTATCTCTACAGTGGATTCGCGTATCCCTGCCGGTACAACTCTTCGCCAATTAGGAAGAATCGACCGGAGCGCCTTCGTAGTTTCGCAGCGTCGCCGGGGACTTGGGGTAGCATGTTTTCTGCGAGGTATCTTTCTATTGGATCTTTCCAACCTTTTCCCGAGGTTGCTATGCTTAGCACTGAGATGCTCGGATGTTCTAGCAACTCGGTGTACGTTTTTTATTTCGCCAAGCAATCTGCCTCAGTGTTATTCCGCCAAGGTACGTTTTCGATTCGTACAGGGGCAAACTCTTGAATGAGTCTTGCTACCAGCTCGTGGTACTTCGCCAAGGTTGGGTCCTTCGCCCCGTAGTCTCCGGCCGACTGCCGAACTACTAGCTGGGAATCGCTGTGAGCTTTCAAGTTTCTGACGCCAATTTTTCTGGCCAGGCGCAATCCTGCTATGAGGGCTTCATACTCGGCCACATTGTTAGTGACGCTGAAGCTGAATTTGATAGCCTTCCTTACCTCTAGGCCTTCGGGACCTCTGATAGTTACCCCAGCTCCCTGGTGTTCGGACCCCGAGGCTCCATCAACATGCAAGGTCCATTCCGGCTCACCTTCATTGGGATCTAAATGGCTATCCTCAGTGGCGGGTATTTCAGCGATAAAATCTGCCAATGCTTGAGCTTTTATGGCCTTCCGAGGTTCATAGGTTATATCGTGCTCGCCAAGCTCTATGCACCACTTGGAGAGCCTCCCCGAATGGTCATCTCTCCTCATGACATCCCGTAGTGGTAAACTACTTCGGACGATGATAGGGTGAACCTGGAAGTATGGTCGCAGCCTTCTCCCTGCAAGCACCAAGGCGTATATAGCTTTTTGCAGCAGAGGGTACCTGACTTCGGCGCCATGTAGGGATTTGCTTACATAGTAGACCGGCCATTGCTTTGGGCCTTCTTTTTTTACGAGGACTGTGCTTACTGCTTTTTCCGTGACGGCGAGGTATAGTACGAGGGGCTCCCCTTCGCGAGGTTGTCGCAGAGTCGGCAGGGTGGCCAGGTAGATTTTGAGTTCTTCCCAGGCCTTTTGGCAATCTTTATCCCAGGGATGATCATCCCTTCCAAGGTTGCCCTCCTTTTTTGTTGCCTTAGTGAGGATTTTGAAGAAAGGTCGACACCGATCCCCGTACCTGGAAATAAACCTGCTAAGAGAGGTTATTCTTCCAGTGAGTCTTTGCACATCTTTCACTGTGGCAGGAGTTCGGAACTCGAGTAGAGCCTTAATTTTTTCCGGGTTGGCGTCGATGCCTCTTTCGGATACCATGTACCCAAGGAATTTTCCCGAGGTTACCCCGAAGATGCACTTTTCAGGATTGAGACGGATCCCGAAGGCTATGAGCTTTTGGAAGGTTTCCTCTAGATCTGTAACGTGGCTGCCAGGCGTCTTGCTCTTGACTATCATATCGTCAACATACACTTCCATGTTTCTCCCCATTTGGTCCTTAAAGACTTTGTTCATCAATCTTTGGTAGGTGGCTCCTGCATTTTTGAGCCCGAAGGGCATCCTGACGTAGCAGTATGTTCCTCCCTCGGTGATGAAGGCGGTTTTTTCTTCATCTTCGGGGTCCATTCTTATTTGATGGTAGCCACTGAAGGCGTCTAGGAAACTTAGGAGTCCATATTCAGCTATTGAATCTACCAGTTGGTCTATTGGTGGGAGAGGGTATGAGTCTTTCGGGCAAGCGTAGTTCAAATTTCTGAAGTCGATGCACATCCGGAGCTTGCTACTGCCTTCTTTTGTGGCAATGACCACGTTGCTTAACCATTCAGGGTACTTGACCTCCCTGATGACTTTAGCATCTAACAGGCGCTGGACTTCGGTTTTGACAAAGCTGCTCTTATGGGCTGAGATGCTTCGTTTCTTTTGCCGGACGGGCTTTGCATCCGGGCTTCCTTTGAGGCTATACTGTATTATGCTAGGGTTTACCCCTGGCAAGTCTTTCGGCGAGTAGGCAAACAGATCTTTATTCGTCAGTATAAAGGATACAATATTTTTCTTGTCTCCTTCGGCCAAGCTCTTCCCTATCCGGGTAGATTGACCTGGGACAAGTTCTACTGCTTCCTTTTCCGCTTTCGCGAGATCTTCTTCTTTGCTCTTCTCTGGCGTTTTTGCCTCTATTGCTTGTGCGAAGTTATTTGTCGGTGCTTTTCGTGCTTTTACAAACACCTTCCTTACTTCGGCTTGATCTATGAAGATCTCTGCATCTCCATCCTTGGTGGCGAATGTGATAGTCAAGTATTTCACATCAGGGCGAATATGCAAGTTTCCCTGTGTTTGGCTTCCGAGGATGACGTTGTAGGCAGAAGGAACGTCCATGACGATGAACCTTGCCATTGTGGAGGCATATAAGTCAGCTGCTCCATCTGTTGAAGTTCCTTTCAACATCAGGGGGAGATCAATCATTCCGAGGACGGGCAGCTCGGAGGGTCCAACCCCGAAAGTGGGCGAGGTGACAGGTTTGAGCTTGCTGCCGTGGATGCCTAAGTTCGGCAGTAAATGAGAAAATAGGACGTCAGCGTTTGATCCATCATCAAGCAGCACTCTTTTGACGTCCCAGTTCCCTATCCTCGCCATGATCAGCAGCGGATCGTCATGGGGGAAGATGACGGTGGATCCATCCTTGCGGGCCAGTTTCTTTGCTGGATTCTGATATTCCATGACCGCGATCTCTCTGACCTTCCGCTTTCTTTCCGAGGATGGGAGCCCTGTGGTGATTGTTTGTATTACCCCTGCCGGAGGTGGGGGGCGCCTTTTCGGACTTCGGTTTCTTCGTCTATCGGAGTCATACTCCTCATCTTCGGCCCTTTCTTCCTCGTCTTTTTTCCTTTTCGGAGAAGGCATCCGCAGATATTTCCGAAGTTGGCCTTGTTTGATTAGCGACTCAATGTACTTCCTCAACTGGAAGCAATCTTCGGTGTCGTGGCCGTGGTCGCGGTGAAACTGGCAGAACTTCTTGATGTTTTTCTTGTTATCGGCGGTCATGGCCCTCGGTCGCCGAATCTGCGTCCCTTGCCTTTCCAATGTCATGAGGATGTTAGTCCGCGTGGTGTTGAGGGGTGTGAAGGTTGGGGGTTTCCTTCCCCGCATCCTCCGGGGTCGACCTGCTTGTTCAGTCTAGTGCCGTGCTTGTCGGTCGGGCCCTTCGGCGTGGGGATAATCGGACTTCGGGACAGCCATTCTCAGCTCTTCGGCTGTCATGTGCTGTTCGGCCCTTCGGTAGAATTCTCCGAGGGTGTCCGGGGGGTCTTTTGAGAACTCGTAAAACAGCTGTGAGTCTCGCCGAAGGCCCCGTGTCATGGCGAGAATGCGTATTTCTGGCCGGAAGTCCGGGACGCTCAGAGCTTCCCTGTTGAACCTTTCGACATAGTCTCGGATGGTTTCTCCGTTTCTCTGCTCTATGTCGAACATCTGAACAGGCATCTTCGCCGTTGGCCGGCTTCCAATGAATTGCTGTGTGAATGCCGTAGACAACTCCTGGAATTCAGTAATGGTTCCTGGAGGCAATGAGTTATACCATGCAGTTGCTGGCCCTGTGAGGGTGACTTCGAAGCACTTGCACATAGTGGCGTCGTCGGCGCCGTGCATTATCATGCTGCGCCGGTACTTGGTCAGATGGGCCTGTGGATCCGTTCGGCCATCATAAATCTCCAGCCGAGGTACTCTGAAGTCACCTGGCATGGCTGCCTCAACGACGGCCTGAGTGAATGGGGAGTCATCTTCACAGAAGGTCCCCGTCAATCTGGCCCAGACAGGTTTTCTGGCCACTTGTTTTTCCACCCTGTCTAGCCGTGCTAGTATCCTCTCCATGAGGATCGTGGCGTTGGGCCCTTCTTCTGGGAAGGGAGATCGCCGGGGCCTTTTCGGGGAGCGAGTTCGGCGGTGAGGAGACTGAGACCTTGCCTCAGGCGACGAACTCCTTCGCTGTGAGACTTTCGGTCGCTTGGATCCCGCTAGTCCCAAAGGCCGTTTTCCGAGGGGTATGTCTTCAGTAGAAGATTCTTCGCGCGGGTCTCCGCTTCCCGAACTGCGGTGGGCCGACTTGGGGCTTCTCTCCCGAGGGCGTGCTGGCGAGGGAGGTTTTTGGGCCTGAGCCTGTTGCGGCCACCTTTGGTTCATCTGTTGCGTCATTTCAGCTATAACAGAACGTTGAAAGTCCTGTAGAAAGCTCATAGTGATTACTAGGGGTCGGTCTTCCTCGGGCGCAGAAGTCCCTGTGGGTGTTTGCTCAGCAGCCGGTTGGTTCTCAGGCGCGGACGGGGACCTCGGGAGTCCCTTGTCCTTAGAACGCCGAGTTTCAACGACGGCGATCTCAGAGCGGGTTCCCACAGACGGCGCCAAATGATGCCCGGTGGCTTCATCGTTGAGGGTCATGTTGAATGGTGGAGAGACTTCCTGCGAGGAAGAACGCCTGGAGGCCAGATCGACGACGGGAGTGCGCCTGAAAAACTCAGGAAAAGTGGGTCAGGAGGTCCCCGGGGTGTTGTTCCGGGGAGGAGCCTCCGACGCCCAAGTCAGTGATGCTGAAAGAAGGCAGAGGAAATAGCACTAAGAGGCTTAGTGGACTCGCCTGGTAGTGTTTTCTCAGAGAGGGAGAGTCGGATTATTTGTCAGCCCTTTGCCAAGGCTTGTTTCCTGGTATTTATAGGAATGTCCAGCCCGTTCAGATCGTGACACGTGTTCGGTCGGATGTTCTCTGAATTTCTGGACGTAGGGGACAAGTAGCCGGTGGCAGTCTCCTTGAGCCCTGAACCGAGACAGGCAGTGACGTGACCTGAATGGCGTCAGCGTGTCAGACCGCCGTTTGGGGCGGTCTGTAGCGTTAGTGGGCGACATGTCAGAGGCTCCTTAAATGTTCCTGCCGTACTCCCGAGGTCCCTAGGCAAGGTCGTCCTCAGGTACGGACGATGCCTCTTCGGGAAACACGCTTGTGGTTCGGGGGTTCCCATATTCAGGAGTTCCGCCTTCGGGCAGATCGTGTTCGGCCCGCTATAGCTGGTGCCTCTTTTTCAAAGGCGATCTACTTAATACCTCGGGGGGGGGGGTTAGTAGTATCCTCAAGTTTCCTGGCGTGCCGAACTCGAGTTCTTCAGCTTTGCTCCCGAGGTGTGTAATCCCACATTTTCCCGGGCAGCGTCAGGTTTCCTGGCTGTTCTTTTGGCAGGGAGTTCGGCCAGATAGAGGCGATAGCCTTTTGGCTATCATGACGAACACCAAAACTTGGGATCGAACTTGGCTCAGCCTTAGCTCAAGTTTTGTTTGAGAGCTCGATGCAATCAACGGTTAGCTAGAGGAGCGGGAACAGGGGTGGCTAGCAGGGCCCGAGCCTCCTAAAATGGTAAATAGCTATAATATACCTTAAAATTTTAAGGTAAGTTCATTTTGGCCTCTTATTAAAATTGGTCAAATTTCCTTATAAGAACTAGAGTTTAGAAAAGAATATTTTGGGCTCTTCCTTTGTAAAAACCTTGGCCCCACCATGGTTAGTTATAAGTTTTTAAAGGCTTAAAGGTATTTTTAGCCCTCAAACTCGAATGACTCAGACACTTAATCCCATGAATATCAACTAGGCCTAACTTGCCCTATCAACTAGATAAAATGGTATACTTAAGCCCTTTTCTCTCCTTTGCTCTATTGGGTAAAATGTGTTAGAAATCTCCTAATTTTATTTTTTTGTTCATTTTCATCCTTAACCTCATAAATGAAAAACTAAAAGAAAATAACCAAGTAAAGCCATAGGTAAGTGCTAGGGCAAAATCAAAGACAACAAGAGAATATGCTACACATAGATTTTGGGCAAGCCGACAAGTAGAATAAGGAAAACCAAATAGTGAGAATTGTCACATTGCAACACTTACATTCCACCAAATTAGACAAAAATATTACATTCAAATTTTTTGCAAAGTATGAATTAAACCTAACATAAATTAGCTTTACTTCCATTATCCTGACATTATGATTGATGACTCAAACTTGAACTCAACCAGAATTGTCCAATCAACCTCTATTTCCATACCTCACCTATAGCAAACCAATCAAGTAAACCGCTTCTCAATAGACTTCAAGTTAAAGAAAAAGAAAAAAAGGAAATTCAACAATAGAAATGCAAAAATCTAAAAAATATAAAAAAATTTGTGCAAGAAGATAATCAAATTAAATGAACGAACACAATGAGTATTCAAGCTTGAACAGGCTTTTGGCCATGGTTAGAAACTTGACCTTCCAGTATTTAGCGAAATTCAAACAGTGAAACATGATCAAACTTTCACAATAAAGTTCAACCAACAAAAAAATCTCCAAAACACCAAACACAATTAACAACACCAACCCAAAAACAAAATTAATGTCCAAAAACAACATAACAAACTTGAATACAAAAATCAAACAAAATCAGGAAATTGGAGCCCTAATTCTAAATGTCGAAAAAGACTCAGTTTCTCTTTTGGCATGGCAATTGACTCAAGCTAAGCATTAAGGATTTGAAGGAATGTGCTTAAGAAAGGCCTTACAACTCATTTCCCTTTCACAAATCAATCTCCTTTTCCCATAACCATCACCAGAGTTCAGTCAAGTAGCCGTTTCCACCCTGTCATTCTCATCGACCATCAATCACAATGTGAGTTTCCAACAACATCATCCATTTTCCCATCCAAGTCCATCTTTTTCTGGTCACACTTTATCTTTTTTAAGCCTGCTCTAGAGCCAAATTACAATATGATACTACACCTAAAGAGCACCACAGTTGCAACGGGGATACACCTAAGGAAATCCATATCCCTAGAGGGCTAGAAACCAATTTCTGGCTCATCATGCTTTTCTTCATATTATGACCCAAAATATAAAACGGAGTCAAAACAAATACTTGCCCTTAAGTCAAACATAGATTCAAATAAGGAAATTTTTTTTGGGTTTTTTCAAAAGGTTAAGGAAAGAATGATGAAGCTTTTGAGGTTAGGTACAAAAATGAACAAAAAATAAAGTAAGGAAACTTCAAACTCATTTTACCCAATAAAGTAAAGGAAGGAAAGGACATAAGTATACCATTTTGCCAAGTTGGGGGGGAGGGGGACAAGTGGGACTGAGTTGATGTTAAGGGGTTCAGTGTCTAAGTTGCCTAAGTTTGAGGGCTAAAAATGTCTTTAGGCCTTTTTGAAACCTTTGAGAGCTACACATAAGAATTCTGTAACTTTAGGGGACAAAATGTAATCAATCTTATATATCATGATACTCTCTTTGGGGTAATTCAAAGTTTCGAACTTTAGGAGGCTATCTACAATCAGAAGTAAATCTATTTGGATTTTAACCATGTGATAGTCAAGGCTCAAGCTAAATTGAGTTTGAGTGGCCTAGGCTCAAAATTTGGCTCAGATAAATATGAAATCTATATCTTGGCTTAGACTCAAGTTTGAGCTCAGTAAAACTCAACTCAATAAGCCTGGATCTAAGCTCAATCTTGAGCTACTTTATAAAAGTAGACCAGTTTTCACCCAAATTAAGGTAAACTTTACCCATCGTTCCTAAACTAGTAGTGGACAGCAGAATGAAATAACAACAATTTTATAGTTTGAGGATGATTAATACAACACTTAATAGTTTGAAGATGATTAAGTAACATGACATATAACTTAGGAATGATAGGTGGGGTTTACCCCAATTATAAGCTCTAGAAACGAGAAATTATAACAAGTTATGCCTTTTGACTCAAAATTAAAAAATGACCAACATCCACAGAGTTGACTTTGTGACAAACCGTTAAAACTTATGGTTGTTATCCTAAAATTTAGAGTTCAATTTCTTGCTATTTCTTTTACATGTTGCATAACCAAATTTGAAAAATTACACGATAAAAAAGAACATAGCTGCCTTACATGATAGAAAAGAACATTTTGTCGTGTTCTCTATTCACTGACCACTAGAGTAAGAGCAGCCATATAAAGTGAACGAAAAAAAAAAAGAGGTTTGGCTTAGATGCATTTGTTTGATGCAAAAAAGGAGCACTCACAGTTTCTTCCATTGGCAAATTCTTGCCATGTTCATTCTATCCTTGCCAATTCTAGGAAAAGAAACCAAAAGCCTTTTGGTAAAAGGAACAGAAGCTAAAAGTGTAAAATGCTTTTATTTTGTGGGCAGGAAAAATAACAAATAAATCATTAATATTTTAGGATCAGCTCGAATCGACTACTAATATTTTTTTGTCAAATAAGCCACTAATGTTATTCAAATAACTAAATAAATCATTAACATTATTGAAATGTCCCAATTCACTAATTTAACATTAAATTCAATTGAAATATTACAAAAAATTCTATCAACATTCTAAATTTGACACAATAGACACTTTAAATATAAAATAGTCAAAATAGGTTGCCATCGTTGATGCAATATGAAATCAATCAACATTCTAATCAATTGTGGAGTATTATCTCCCCAGACTCCAAGACAATATTTGAAACCTCTTGAGGAAGGAAAAGTAAGGCTCAAAATTAAAGCCATCATCATAGACAATGGCAATGGCTAAGAATATTGATTTCTCATTCTCAGTTAACCACAATAACCCTATTATAGGTATTGCATAACTTTTTCCTCTTTTTGGTAAGAAAAGGAATTCTTTGGGGACCCTATAAATGAAATATCTCATATTTGAATAGAAGACAAAATGACAAACAAACTACTAATGTTTTTTATTTTATCCATAACATATAAGGAAAAATATTATATTTAACAAAAAATTGACAATTTGGCTCATTCAAAAGCATGAGTGGTTTATTCAGTAAAAACAAAACAATAGTAGCCTTATTGGGAAAAAAAATAGTAGTTTGTTCATTATTTTTTACCTTGTTTATGAGGCAAGTTCCCCGCAACCCAAAAGTCTTGGGCACAGAAGGGATGGACAGAAGGGATTTCAACAGAAGGACGAATCATGCTAGTGGTCTTGCAAATAAGTCTTTGCAAACGTCTTGGTTAAAAGATGTAGCAATAGGCCGGTGGCCTTTTGGTTAAGTTAGGGCAGTTCCTCTCGGCTACCTTCACTTAGAGTAGTCAATCTAAGGGGGTCAAATATAGTAAGAGAAAACTAGTTGAATGTATATATAAAATATCTCATCTAGATCTGAAAATAGTACTCATCCATTTTGATTTAGTTGTCCTTTTTGACTTTTCACACAATTTTAGAAAAGTCTTTCTTTTAGTATTTTTTTTTCATATAACATAAAATGGTGAACAGTAGTGAACAAGGCTCATGGTGCCCATGCATTGCGGTGGTTCAATCTGTATCAACATTAAATATAAATATAAACAGCGGTGATCATCTATAAAGGAAAAAATTTTATAAAAAATGGAGAAAAAAAAAGTAAGAACCGAGATAAAAAAAATCAAGGCAAAGTTTTGAGACTAGGAGAACTAACAAAAAGGTTATAAGTATTAATAGATAAACCTTAGCAACTAAAATTTTGTTTTAGAAGAGATAAATAATATAAAAAAGTTAATAAAATAAGATAAAGAATGAGATTTTAGTGATGAAAAGTAGGATTTAATGATTGATCCAAAAAAAACAACAAAAAATGGTCTTCAGGCTAGGAGAGTAAATGTAAAAATTCTAGAAATTAAAGACTTAATCATTAGGAATGGAAAATTTTGATCCGACCTAATAACCTGACCCAACTAGCTTGAACCCAAGCCCAACCTGAAGGGTATTGGTCCAGAAAATCAATCAAGTATTATAAAGTATTACTAAAAATGTTAAATAATCTAAATTTGTAATAAACTATATTGAAGAAAATTTTTATGAATTTCTTAATTAAACAAACTAAGAAAAGAGAAATTAACTTAAATTAAATTGCCCAAAAAAATTTAATTCTTTAATCTAAATTTTAACAAAATTTGAATCGATTCTATCATTTCGGCATTTATACTACTAACCCAAGTGAACTCAAAGGTTGACCTGAATCTGGCTTAAAAAACTAGACTTATAGTTACCTGAGACTAAAATTGACTTGACCTACATTAAAACTGAACCCAAATACACTCAACTTAACCCAACCTGAACTCAAAATCAACTCAACCTAAAATCAACCTGGATCAAAATAACCGAACCTAAACATGACTTGAACCCAAATTTATGCTAACTTAATTAGACCCGAACATGAATATCTAACCCAACCCATCTAATTGTCATCCCTATTAATCATTAACTCAATAAAGGAAAAAAGGAAATAAATGAAAACATTGGCTAAACCAAATCATCTTGAACAATACCTAAAAGTAGACAACTCATAGTGACCAAAGTTTTGTTTTAAAAAACAACAATAAAATGAGCAACAAAAAAAGGTTAAATAAAGTCATTATGGTTGATTAGGAAAAGAAAAGAAACAAACCATGGTCCCAAGATTTTGCTTTAGAAGACAATAAATAAATAAAAAATTAGAGATCAAGAGCACAAATAAAAAAAATTATAGTTATTAAGTTTTGTGATTAAAATGACCAATGAGCAAAAATTAGGGACTATAATGGGAAAACACATAATTTTATATACTAAAAACACATTTAACCACAAAAAAACATGGAATAGGCTGAAATTAGGAAAAATAACAACATAGAGCCTCATGAAAGTGATTTCCATTCAAGAAAGGAAAAACACTGTTCATTTATAGTAATTTCCACTATAGATGAACAATAAAAACACTTGTTCTTTTATAATATAGCGAGGTTTTAATGACTCATATCTTATAGTGGGTATTTTTTTTATAATAAATTTAGCATTAAAATAAATTTTAATAATAAGAAATTTAAAATTTCTCACCCACAAATTCATATTAATCAATTAAAATTTTACTTTATTTCAATTTTTTAGTTGAACTGTCTTTATATTATATTCTTATCATTAAAATGATTAGTTATGATCAAAACATAACACTATGAAACAAAACATTGTATCTATTTGAAATGATGCATATTTCTTTCGTTAATAAAAAACAATTTACTAAAATTTTTCATCTTTTATTAACTCAAACTCCAATTTTCAATGTCATTGAAAAATTTATCTAGAAAAATTTACTTTCAATTTTACCAATAATGGATCAAATTATATTAGTAAATCATTGATATCTTAAAGTAAATAATTGACGCTACAAAACGTAATCATCAATAATGAAAAAAATGACTAGAACACAAAACTGTATTTAATTTATGTTAATCAATTAATGGTTTAACTATTAACTTAATAAAGATAAAAAGAAAAGAAAAAATTGACTAAACCCGAATCAACCATAACCATAGTCAAAAGTTGGTAAATTATAATGATTAAGGTTTCATTTCAGAAAAAAATAATTAAGAAATATGAAAATAAAAGTTTGGACCAAGACAAAAAAAAATGGGAAACTTTACGTATTAAGGGTTCAATAATTGCCTTAATAAAGTTAAAAAAAAAATGATTCTAGTACCTATATATAATGCAAATTTTGCACTGTTTTAACTAATCAAAACTTTAAATCAAACTTATGTAAAGTGCTTATACATCATGTAAATTGTGCATCTGTTTCAATTAATCAAAACTTTGAATCGAACCTATCTAACTAAACCTTTAAATAAAACCATGTAAAAGAAAAAAAATTGGTATTTAATATGGTTAATGAAGGCATGCCTCTCATTTCCATTTAAGGTTATATCATTTTAAATTTAAATAAACCATCCAAATTTAATATTTTCTAAAAGTTTCCAATTGATTGCAAAAATTAGGGACCATTACGGCAAAATTGTTATATTGAGGGACTAAAAGGGGTATTTGACCATTTCCTTGTGAAGGAAAAAAATTGAAACGGCGTGAGGGGGGGCTTGCCATAAATTTGAAAATTATAGTTACAATCCCTATATTGTTGGTTTTTGGCTCCCCAAACTCTATTATCTGCTGATATTACCACCATAAAAAAAACAGTCTTAATCCTATCTCATGACAAAAGGTCAAAGTGGGGATCATTATGGCAGATGTGAAATGTTCGAGCATCAAAAGAAAAGTTTCACCATAAAACTAAGAAAAGCCCAAAAAACAAAAAAAAAAAAGGTTGCAGTAGTGGCACTACTGTTGATGAAAAGTAATTCTATTGTTGATAAACAATAAAAAGCTTTCTCACTTAGAATATAGTATAATATTGTTGTTTTCTTTACCTTTGTGAGAGAGAGTGTCAATTATTTTGAAGCTTCTCTAAAATGAATAAAGACTAAGTAAATTGAAATAGAAGGAGTAATTATATATTTACAACAATTTTACTAAATGTATTTAAAATTTATCCAAAAAATTTAACAAAATTTTTGTGAAAGAAATCAATTAGATACAGAAACCCCTCTTGCTGCAGCCTAGCGCATCAAGTCATTAAACTTAGGGGACACAAAGCGGTGATTGGAGGTCCGACCCTACTTTTGCTAATTCCTCATAAAATGTCACTATGTTGGTTTGGTTGTTTTTCAAATCTTGAAAAAAATATTTATTTATCATTTCTCTTATTATGATAATACATCCTTCACTGTATAGTTGTGTAGATAATTCTGAGTATAAAAAAAATTAGACACGTGAAAAGCTAACACATTCATTTGAACACAAAAATGCAAGAATATCCTAATTGCAAATGAGTGGTTCTTGCAAATTATTCTTTATCGCGTTATCATCCCTGAATTGTTGTCAACTCCAAATGTTCAAAAAGTAATAAAAATTTGGAAAAGGGGAGTAAAATTGCCATTGATGTTTAGTAGATTAGACAATTCTACCACAAATGTTTTCTTTTTATGCAAAACTACCACTAATGTGATGTTACTTGTTCGGTGTAATTTTGTCACCGATCATTAAAATTGCCTGTGTCAAATATGGAAAAGAAAAAAAAATAAAAATCCTAGTTTGATTCAAGTTGTTTTTTGTTTCAAACCCTATCCCCTAAGTTTTGTAATATATCATTTTTAACATCGTCTTCACTATTACTAATTCATCAAATTTAGATGCCAGAATTGCCATGAGAAAAAGAAACCGGACAATAACATTATGCTTGTTACGGTAGGAATATCAAATTTGAATTGTTTTTCAAGGGTTTGGCTAAGGGTGAATTCTCCGAGGATAGTGGTGAGTAAGAAGGTTTGTGGTCATGTAATGCAGATCTCCTAATCCCAGAGGAGGATCTTGTCAGTTAACTTTGTAGTGGTGAAGTTGTGGTGGAACCATAGAGAGAATCAATGGTGGAGATGATAGTGGAGAACAATATAAAAGGGTTCAAAGATATGGAGAATTTTCTAGCATGCTAAATTCCAATTAGTACCATGACTTGATTATCAAAGTCTTTAAGCAAATTTGGTTTTACTTGAATGATTTGAAGTGAGTGAGAGTGAAGATGCTCATTCTTCTCTTCAATGGGCAAGGCAAAGACAACAGTTATGGCTAAGAATGACGATGCAGTAGTGTGGCTCAGGGCAAGGGTGGAGCAGGTGGTGGTGGTGTGGCCAGTGACGACGATGATGGTGGGTGTGGGGAGGGAGATGAAGAACTTGACCTCCAAAGACATGAGCCGGATTTATGCAGGGGAGCCCATGGCCTAAACAAGGTGACACCCATTGGAGAAAATAGCCAAAATAGTATATTCGCAAAGTTGGATACTTAGGAGTTGAGAATCAAATTTTTAGGGGCTAGTTTAGGAGTTTTTGTTAACTTTTGATTTTGCTATTTATTGATGTGACACATAATATTTTTTACTTTTAGATACTCAGCGGCTATTTTATTCCTATGTTACAACTTCAATGAAATTTTTTTTATACTTTATGTGTGTGTGTGTGTGTGTGTTAAAGGCAATGACCAGATTGACAATTTTTTATGTGTAGATTATTTTCTCAGGTTTAATTATAATTTGTACCTTAAAGTGTAGATGAAATTATACTTTTTCTTTTTATATTTCTCATACATTTTTAATACAATTCAATGGCAACATTTTAAATTCTAATTTAAACATTATGATAGTTATTTTTTAGTAATTTCAATTTATTTAGTTTTTTAATAGTTAATGAACATTTTATATTATCAATTTTTTATTTATATAAATAAAAATAATATTTTTTAAATGTCAATTAACTATAAAAGAAGTACCATACAGATTGAAATTATTTTAAGATGAGTACTGTACAAACTAAGTTAAGATTTTAGAAGTTGTTATCAGACTATATTAAAAGGACAGGAGGTAAAGTGTATATTTCTTAAATATATGAGGTAAATTGTAATTTTATCTAAATTTTAAGGGATAAATTGTAATTATCCCTATTTTCTCGTGTACGCTATGGTCACCTGAAATGATTGAGAATAGACAAGAGAAAAGATTTGCTGGAGCCCTGCACTTTATTCAGACTTCAGGCCCGGGAACCTTCCAGTAGGATATGTGCAGAAATCCATGTACTCCCTCACAAGAATCTTTGAAGCAACAATAAATGCTTACATGGGAAACTTTTGTTTCATTAAGATTTCCAGACAATAGTAATAACTCAAGTGCTAGCAACAACTCGGGTTTTGGTTCTCAATAAAACAAAGTTAGAGACTTATGAGAAAAAGGAAGTCTGAAAGTTTGTATTTTTTTCACGATTAAATGTGCATGACGAGAATGATCTTTTATGATCATTTTTATTATTTATGGTCATGATAGACGAGTATATAGAAATGTTCAATTTTTATGTTTTTTTCTTCAAATAATCGACTGCATTAATTAGTAGAGTTTCCATTTTATTTTTATCAGATATTATTCTTATTAAACGAGATGGAGGGGTTGCAGATTAAATATGTGGCAGTAATTAGTTCCACTCAATGGAGGCTGTTGATCTGTTCTCTCATAATGAATTTGTAGTTAGCATCCATTAATTAGTTTGTTAGTTTGTCTAATTTAATGTTGGTGTCGTTTGTCCAATTTTTTATTGGTTTGTTTGTTGGTTTTGTATTTTTATACGTTATTCACTCAGGTTATAAAGCACGACTATAATTATTTACAGGAGTTTTTTTATTTACGATATTATAAAGATATTTACAGGGAAAACGTAGAGCCAATGGTCTCTATGCAAAGTCTTTGTAGAGCTTCAGGCCATTATATCAGTTATGGATATTGTATGACTTTCGGTTAGTACAGTGAATATTTATTATAAAAAAGAAGGTATATTGAGATGTAATATGAAGAGTTTGGGGTGGATGAGTTGACATGTGTGGATAACATTTGCCCTCGAGTAGGAGGGCATATCCATCAGTCCATTTTTAAATAATTATATTATTATTTTTTTGCTTCACTTGGTAACTAAAAATTACAGTAATATATGATAATTTATGTTAAATTACTTCATTGTCTCGGACTTGAGAGTTTTAGAAAAATCAGTTTTTTAGTGTTTTTTAGAATAAGATAAGTGGTGAATAATAATGTTTCTTTATGTTTTTTGGAAAACGAGACAAGTATTTTAAAATAGCCCTGAAAAAAATAAAGACTAAATATTTAGAG
The DNA here is from genome assembly GCA_005392925.1 of Aquilaria sinensis. NCBI lineage: Eukaryota > Viridiplantae > Streptophyta > Magnoliopsida > Malvales > Thymelaeaceae > Aquilaria > Aquilaria sinensis. The sequence continues at coordinate 295,753 of SMDT01002996.1, read as the reverse complement.
CAAATGAAGTATAACTTATACGTTGAGATTAAAATCACGTTATAAACATAAATATATTGGTTTATAAGGTTGTATAGAATTAATTAAACCTATATCTTTTTAAAAACTTTGCAAATAGATGTGTTTGGGTTTGAGTAAATGAATGTAGGGGAAGGTCAAAATGAGTCTTATAACTCTGGTAACTTTTCTGTTTTAGTCATATAATTACATGAGTTTCTATTTGAGTCCTATATGTTAAAATAACGTTAGCAACATTAGTCCTATCGTTAATAGCCTTAACAAAAATTCTACATGGCAAGTAACAAATGTTAAAAATGGGGGAAAAGGATCAAAATAAGCCATTTAACTTTTGTAACTTATCTAATTAAGTCCTAAGAGTTCATTAAAAAACCTCATTTTTGCTCTCAACTCCATTTTCAGTCTTTTCTCTTCTATTTTCGCTAGCGTTGACCGCTGCTCCTTTGCCTCCGATGCTCTCAACCACAATTTACTCACTTTCGAGATTAAGAAAATAATTAACCACTACTTTCCTTGAAAACAACGTGATTGTGACTGAATCTAGCCACAAGAATTATGATGTTTCTCGGATGCTCGAGGTAGGGAGTGGAAGCCGGAGCGTCCCTCATTTGCTGACTCTATTATTGTCGGAGGACTTGTCGACCTAAGAAAGCTCCACCACTGGTCTTCTAAATCTGTCAAAACACTTGAAGAGCAGAGCTATAATGGTGGAAATTGAAGGCTTGAAATTGATCTTAAATGTTCCGAAAACAGACTCAAAGTTGAGGAAAAATAGCATCACAACCGAAGCCATATTTTACCTTGCTTCTGTCAAGAAGTACAGAGCAAAGATACGCCAGAATCCTGTAACAATTCCAGCTCTAGTAGATTTGATCAAAAGCAAGAACATCTGTAAAAAGAATGTACTGGTTGCAATTTCCAAGCTTTTATCAGATCTAAGAAACTAGTGTCATGTACTTGCATCTGGGTTGGTGCCATTACTATTGGACTGGTTGAAAGATTGGAAAAGATGAGAGTTATTCACAAATTCTCTTGCACTCTTAGTTGCACTGGCTGAGTGAATGGATGGGACGGTTGCCATTTTGCACCGTCGATGAGATCTAGAAGTCTTCATGATTGCTTTGTTTTAAAGTATCGACAGAGACCATTGACTCAGGTTAAGGATGGAACAGGAAGGATGAATTCAGGAAAAAACCAAAAGTGCCATGGATTGAGATGAATTCAAGTGCACCCCTGTTCTTCATGCCAAGGGAGGAATGAGAAGAGAAAAATGTGATTTTGCCTATAACTATGCCTCCAGTACCAATGGTTTTGTGTTTGAGAAACATTTTCATAAAATTTTTATTTTTTGTAATTAAGTCCACTTATTTGTGCCAACTAACAAAGAATTAACAACGTCAAGTGCCATATAAGATTTTTTGTCAGCCTCATCCAATATAGGACTAACATTGTTAATGTTTTCAAACATATAAAACTCAAATAAAAACTCGTATAGTTATAGAACTAAAATAGAAAAATTATCAAGGTTATAGGACTCGTTTTAACCTTTTCCCAAATGTAGAGAGGCTAGTGGCAATTTGGTAAGGAGGGTGTTTCTAATATCCTACTAATATGCTATTGGTATTTTATACTCTTTCTCATATTTTTTGAAATATTTAATTTTTATAATAATTTAATTTAAATTTATTTATAGTAGTATTTATTAAAAAAATAAAAATATATATTTAAAAACTATAAATTTATATTTATCATTTATATATAATTTTTTTCATTTATATACTAAAATATTAAAAATAAAAAATTATAAATTAATTATTTGAATACTGAATATTCCAAAGACTTGGGACGATAGTGAGTAATTAATGCAACCTTTATTTTTGGGCTGCGAAGCGTCACTTCTCATGCCACTTAAACTTTACCTCTTAGATTAAGGATTATTCATAAATGAACTATTTTTGCTACTGTGGTCAAACTCTCATTTAAATCGCATTTTGAAAAACGGAGGGCACAGTCACATTAATTATAAAAGAAAACAAAAGAGTAAATATTTATAATGCATGATGACGTCATGAAGCTCAATATTATTTATTTTTTTTTCTATAGCTTTGCCAATGCCAATGCTCCTAAACAAGCTCACAAGTAATTGGAGCAAGGTTGCCATTAGACAAAGAAATGGTGTTGAAACTAGAAAGCAAGTTACCAATAAAATTCACAAAGAAAAGCAAGTTAATTAAATTAAGAGGAACCTGAAACATCTCGTACATTTGACTTTAGGTTTCATTTAAATTTAAAAAACAAAAAAAAAGAAAAAGAAAAAGAAAAAAAGAACTCCCCCCATGAGCTGACCCCACCTTCCTGGTCAACTCTCCCATAAATTCTTATTTAACATCCCACAGCCTTGTTTTCTCCTATTTTAATTTGCGGAAATGGAACCAAATCTCACCACTTTTGTTTTTTTGCTGATTAAAATAAAAACAAACAAAACCACTCAAAAGTCAACTCTTTTCTCGCCTCCAATTTTACTCTACTTTCTTTCTCCCTTCTTCTTCTGGTTTCTCTTTCTCCTAAGCTACTATACTATGAACAACCAAACCTCCATACCTTGCCCCTGGATTTGGACACATATATAAAGTTCCTAGAACAACCATAGGTTTTTCCTTTAGTTCCTTCTCTATATAAATTTTTGTTGTTTCTGGTCGGCAATGGGAAACAGAGTCGCGAAAATCCGCCACTGTTTTGCCGGAAACGGAGGAGAGATCTCCCGGCGGCATGAAATCACGGCCATTCTGGCGGACTCGCTTCACAAGGATCTCGGCCACTCTTTCTGCTACATCCGGCCCGACCCGCCCCGGCTCTCCTCCTCCAAGGTCCACTCTCTCTCCGACCCCACCAAGACGACGACGACCTTCATCTCCTCCATCTCCGGTGCCTCCGTCAGCGCCAACGCCTCCACCGCTCCTTTGACGGCCGTCGTCGAGTACAGTGCGGCGCTCGATCCAGCCGCCACCTTCGAGAGCTCCGACTCCTTCGCTTCCCTCCCGCTCCAGCCAGTTCCTCGCGGAGCTTCCTCATCCGGGTCTGGCGGAATTCCGAGCTCCGGCCCGATCGAGAGAGGGTTCTTGTCGGGTCCCATCGAGAGGGGATACCTGTCGGGTCCGATGGAGAGAACCGTCGACGATGATGAACCCAGAAGGAGCTCGTCCCATACAAGCATCTCAGATAACTCAAAAACCAGTCCCAAACAAAAGAATTTGGCTTTTGTTAGGAGTTTCAAGAGGGCAATATCAAATAAAATCAAGGTATTTGTACCGGAAACAGGGACGCCAAACGATTCAAATCAGGTGGGAAGTGTGAATACTAATTTGAGCAGCAAAATTAGCTTGAGCTGCGATGATGGGTATAATGGCGATGATGATAATGATGGAGACTTTTCTAGCAAGAGTCAGAGCCTTCAATGGGCGCAGGGGAAGGCTGGTGAGGATCGGACCCATATGGTGATATCCGAAGAAAATGGATGGGTTTTTGTTGGGATTTACGACGGATTCAACGGCCCTGATGCTCCGGACCATTTGGTCGGCAATCTTTACAATGCCGTTTATGAGGAGATCAAGGGGTTGTGGAATGGTGAGGTTCGATCAGAGGAGGGTTTGGCTTCAAATCCTCGGTCTCCTGTGAGGAAGATGTCCAAGAAATGGAAGTCCGAGTGCTGCCGGGAAGGAGTAGAGCTGGAGGGAAAGCTGAAGAAATCCAAGGCTAGAGAAAATAACATTGATCATTCGGATGTTTTGGGAGCGCTTTCCAAGGCCTTGAGCAAGACAGAGGAGGCTTACTTGGAGGAGGCTGACAAGAGAGTGAAGGAGAATCCGGAGTTGGCTCTGATGGGATCATGTGTTCTTGTCATGTTGATGAAGGGACAAGACGTTTATCTGATGAATGTTGGGGACAGTCGCGCTGTTTTGGCACAGAAAGATAATCTCTTCTCTACTTTGGCTTCCCTCCAGCTCACCCTGGATCACAGCACTTACGTGGAAGAGGTGATTTCTTACACTCTATTCTTAATCCTGGCAATGTTTCCTTTTGATTCTACTTTTGTGTTGATAGGCGAGAATTTTTTACATCAGGAAGTTGAGAGAATCAGGAAAGAACATCCAGATGATGATACAGCAGTTGTAAATGACAGGGTTAAAGGTTATCTGAAGGTCACAAGGGCTTTTGGTGCCGGATTTCTTAAACAGGTAATTCAGATAGTTTGATTCAAGTTCATCAACCATTTGAGTTGGGAATGTTTTGTTGATCAAGTCCTCTGATGCTTCTGCAGCCCAAGTGGAATGATGCACTCTTAGAGATGTTCCAAATCGATTATATCGGGACATCACCGTACCTCACATGTCAGCCCTCACTCAATCACCATAAACTCAGTGCACAGGACAGGTTCTTGATACTGTCTTCTGATGGACTTTACCAATACTTCACCAACGACGAAGCTGTCTCTGAGGTCGAGTTATTCATTACTTTGTTCCCTGAAGGAGATCCCGCGCAGCATCTAATCGAAGAACTGCTGTTTCGAGCAGCCAAGAAAGCCGGTAAGGTCTCTCTTCTTGCTAGCTGATTGAAAAAGAGTAAGCTACTTTGATCCAAAGTGTGCTAAATCAGAATGGTTTGGTGCTGGCAGGTCTGGATTTCCATGAGTTGCTTGATATCCCGCAAGGGGAGCGGCGCAGGTACCATGATGATGTCTCTGTCATTGTAATTTCCTTTGAAGGAAGGATATGGCGTTCGTCTGTGTAAAATGTAAATACAAACATATATAAAACCCAGCAATACATACAAAGTCATCCACAGCAGTTTGTTTATCTGTTTCTTCTTCCTCACACCGGTGTTTAGAAATTTTGATAGGTTAGGGATATTTTGTCAAGGCAAAGGGTTTGTAAATTGTTATTCACCTTTATGTTAAGCAATTGATCTTATTTGTTCATTTGTTTCTTCCATTACCATCTCTTCTTTGCAATAACACATTTCACCATCTCCTTCCAGTCTGTTTCATTTCTTTTGTTTCTTCTCAATACCAAAAGTCTAACGAAGAATAAGAATCTTCTATCAACAGCTCACCGGTGTGAGTTCTGCCACGCATTTTGGGAGGGAAAACGTTCGAATCTTTCAAGGCCGGGGGGATTGATTGAAATTGAAGTAGTTGGTTTACTTTCTAGTTTCTACATTTCAGAAACCTCCCGGGTCAAGTTTTCTGTTGGGGAAAATTAGTGAACTCACCTTTCATCTACTACTCAATTACCAAATCAACTGCTATTCCTGTCATCTTGTCAATCCTCACATGTTCTGCTTGTAACCTGTTGTCCAAACAGATACTAACAAAACAAAAAGAAAAAAAAAAACAAGAGTTAGGTTCCCAGAAAGTCATGTTTGACTATTGCTAAGCGTGTGGTACCACACAAATTAGGCATTTCTGATGTTGATTGTTGAATAGCTTAAGGCTTGTTTCCAGATAATTGCAAGTCATAACATGCCATTTGAAATATAAAATGCATGGTAAGAGAGTTTTGGTTGGGAGGTGATAGCTATAGTTAATCACTCTCACCATGTGTTATTAAGCCCTAACCCTCATTTCTTTAATGTTTTAGGTCACCCCATCCAGTTCATTTACCCTCCTTCAAAAAACAGAAAATAATAATAATAATAATAAGAATAGCTGCGCTTTTCTTCTTCCCTTTTTTAATTGCTTGTAGAGAAAGTCAGCTATGGCGGATTAACCTGGGTGTTTTTTTAAGAATAGAAAACGAAAATCAAGCAAACATGATCAAATGAGTAGAGGAAGCTACAAATTGGCAGAAGAGTAGAAGACAAAGCTGTCACTTTAGCTACCCTAGCTTCTTCCAGTTCCTTCAAACTGAAGTAGGCTTTTTCTTGAGGATGATAACATATATAAAAAAAAAAAAAAAACCAATTTGTGTTAGGAATATAAAATACGAGGTGGGTCTATAGAAAGATGCATGCACAACAAGTTGGAGCAAATCCAACTTAATTAGCTGACAGTGGCTTAGCTTGTGGTTTAGGTCTGAGATTTGCGACATTCCAATTTAATAACCGACAAAATCTTTGGTTTAAGCTGTCATTATTTTGGTGCTTCTTGTTGGACTTGGAGCAAAACCACTTTCTGAAGCAATGATTCCAATCTTTTTATTTTTTTTTAACATCACAATTAATCACAAGGTACAAGTTGTTTGTGAGAGCGAAGGAAATTCAGTTACATTGATGTGTTTTTTCTTTCTTTTAGGGCTGAACCCTAATAGGACAACTTTGGTACATTTATAAGTTGGTATTGAGGACTTCAAGTGTCTTTTTTAACCTGGCCAAAATGCGCAGATGGTCCTTCAACTTGGCAAACTTAACTTAATGCCATCTGTTAGTGAACAGTGGATTAAAAACGAACAGAGGTGGTGGCGATAGAGGGATTCGAGTTCGACGATGCGAGCTTTGCCACATCGAAGTCATCTAGCAAGAAACTAGAAATCGGTGACAAAGGCAGTGCAATGGAGAAATGCCTTTGTGGTTGAGGGAGGTGAAGGGTGGCAATTCAGCAAGGATCGATTCAGCGGAGGGTGGTGATTCGGTGATTCAGGAGATGCGAGATCAATGGGAGACTGGAGACGATATCAATGCGATGGTAGGAGAGTCAAGACCGTTGGTGAGGAGAAGAAGGGGGTTGGTAGGGGAAGGGCAAGAGTGCGTTGAGGGCAACAGATGGGTGAGATTGGATATGGGCGTTAGATTTCCGGGCAGTTGATGGTGAATTGGCAGTCGACTTCTGGGCGATGCGTTGCAAATCGACGGTGCATTTTTGTTCCTTATATTTCTTACCAAACCCAGCTTAACAAAGGCCCTCAAGCCCAGCGCCATGTCAGCGACAAATATAACCCAACCACACCACATCAGCAGCACATAAGCCTTTCATCCAATTTGGACTAACTAGCAAATTTTTGCCAATGTGAGGGACTAACACGCATTAAGTCAAAGATAAATGACTAACCCATTATAGTTGGACAAGTTGAGGGACCATATGAGCATTTTAGCCTTTTTACTTTGTGTCTCATAACATAAAGAAAAAAAAATGGATTCCTTAAATGCTTTATTTGGCGAAGATAAATGAAGAAACAAATTAAACAAAAATGCAAAACCAAGCATTTAACTAATTTGTTTTAAGAGTAAGATATTTATTTATCAAATGAATATCCTACTTCCCCAAAATATGGGGGAAGGGCATTTTCAGTCATAATACTTTTCAAATTTTAACTTGTTAGTGCTAAAACTTCTTGACTTACCTAAAAATGTTTTAGAACATTTAATCATTAATTTTGTTAGTCCTAAAAATATGACATTTGTTAGCTGGATGATGGACTATAGAAATGGCACTTAATGATTTTCCTCAAGTGACTAAACTGATGCTATTCAAACACTAACCACTTACTTAAAATGTTTACCAACGTTTAAGGGCAATTTTTGTGAGGCCAAAGGGGGATAGGAAGGGGGTAGGGGCAATTGCTTGCCTAACACTTTTTTGAAAAAAAAAAATGCTTCATTCAAACTAAAAGTGAGCTGAATGATATTTTACAAACTAAAAGACTACTTATTTTGGTGACACAGAATAAATGAAGAAAATCAGATCAAGCCAAATGTTCTATATAAACCAGAACAAATTTGGAATAAATAACTCACAAATAACAAGAATAAAGCCTAGATCAAACCGACAACAATCAGATAGTGTTGGAAGAACCAACTAGGCATTAAAGACATGAAAAAAGTATCTAGTAAAACAAATACTACCTATAGAACTTAACAAATTAATGACTGAATTTATTCTATGCAATCACCTCTATATCTATTGCCAAGTGTCAAAACACCTCAGTAGTGTTGCGATTCCAGTAAACCCAAAAGAAAACCCAAATCCATCACTACCTGCCTCCAATTAAAGATTTACCCTGTAAGAGTCTTGAATAGCTCTTGAACACCAAAATTTGAAGGAGATTGTGTTGTTGATTTTAATCCCAAACCACAAGTGCACGGGACGTGTGTAGATAGGATGAATAAGATATCGTCCCCACGAAGATTGATTTGTATTGTTCACCAATTACCACTACTTTAAGACTCACTTTAGCTAAATAAGCAACAATTAATGATTTACTCACTAAAAGAATAACTAATTGCAACTCTACTTAAATTACTACTAAACAAAAACAACAAACAAAATGCAAATTAGGAGTTTTCTAGTGTATTAGCAAAACACACTTCTTATGTTTTTCACTATTTGACTTGGTTAGCTAGTGAATTAAACTAAATGTTTGATTTTCCTACTTGTTGATGAATCTAACTAATTAGGCCCTTACTTTCCCAAGTGAAATGGTCACTCTCCCAAGCTTACACTAGAATGGACTCTCATCCGAATTGCTAGTTCAAAAGGGGCATTATAAGTTTAATTTACCTTCACCTAGTATCCTAATCTAGTCTTCCAACAAGCCCATGGCCACTACACTTCTCTCCTAATTCCAATTCCTTTTAATCTTTTCTAAGAGTTCAAAAGAAATCTAAGATGCAATTGACTAGGGCCCTTAATCAATCAATACAACAATAAACTCAAGGAGAGGAGTAAACAAGCAAAGGAGAAAAATCAAAGACAAATAGCCATTAATCCAACCAACAAAACCAATTCAAGTAGCTACAACCATATAATGTGTAGAGAAAACTACTCCATAATCAAACTAAACATAAACATGAAAATACATAAAACAACATCCATGTCTAGCTACAAGGAAAAGGAAAGAAGAAACCAGAGTGGACTAAATGAGCTTGACTCCTCAAGTCTTCAAGTAATCTTCAAGAGCTCCAAGCTTCTTCCAAGAAACTCTTCACAAATGCTTCCACAAGATGATGAAAGTTGAGGGGAAAGTGAAGAAGAAAACCTAGCTCTCACTTGGAGGAAAGAGATAGAATGCCAAAGTTCTAGATTTTTCTAAAGGATAAGCTATCTCATCTTCACCTATCACCAAAAGGATAAAATCTCTTCATTAATGACAAGCCAAAGTTTAAAATAGAAGGTAAGGAACCACAAAACCCAGACGTAGGAGGCATTGAGGCGCTCAAGAAGGTCATCTGGCATTAGAGCGCCCAGGGCACGATGGGCGCCAGCACCACAGCGCCAAATGACCTTCTTGGGCGCCTCAGCACCCAAAGCACAACCGGCACCGGCGCTGTAACGCCCCCGAAGTCGCAGTGCCCAAAAGCTTTTGGAACTTTTAAACTGTGGTGCTGTAGCCCCAAGTGGGGCTACAACCCCAATGACTTGTTGTTTCGAACTTTTCATTTTTCACCTCACTTGCTTTCAATCTGATCCAACTCATTGGTTCCCTTCTCCATCCTATAAAATGAAAGTCCAAAGTGAGAAATGACAGAAAATGTGATATGGTGATGTAGAAAAATAGCGTAAAAAATGCAAAAAAAAAAAAAAGTCAATAATTTTGATTGCACAAATTGACATCTATCAAATTGCATCTACTATGAAATCCGATAGATAACATCAAATAAGGCCAATTAGGCAATAAAAAGATTGAAAGATAACCAACCAGATCTAGACAGAAGTCCAAATCTGACTAGAAATAGCAAACAAAGATAAGGGAGATGATAGATGAGAATATGTTTCGGAGGGGCCAGAGAGTTAGGATTTGTGGATAGAGTTCACTATAAGAGAGATTCACAAAAATGACTTAGATATGTAATTAAAGTGGGTGAATTAGAGGTGGGTAAAATTAGCAATTGGAAAAGTCAATAGCCCACATGGCAGTCATTTTACAGTCATTATTGGATTGGAATATTTTTCCTTGATCGCCCTTTAGTGACTCTATGGATTTAGGGTCTCTAACCGAGTGAAGCTTACTACTTCAAGTGTTGCCCCTCTTTTATCTTCTTTTTCCCATATCACAATATCACTTCAAGTCACAGATCATTTCATACTTATTGACCACCATGAAAATGGTTGTTCAAGGTTTGAAGTTGAAGCTTTTTTATTGCTTCCAATCTCATTACTCTGGTAACCCAGCAACACCCACCTTACTTTTGCTCTCTTTCCCTCTCTCTCCCTCTATTTCTCTCTCTTATTCTCTAATAGATTTTTTAGCGATTCTTTCTTTTTAGGACATGAAGCTTTCCTAGAACCTAGAATAAATGTCTTCAAGGCATGAGATGACAATTCTTTCTTTTTAGGACCTGGAGCTTTCTTAGAAACCAAAATAAAAGTCTCCAAGGCGTGAGATTTTCTCTTGAAGTTTTTGTTGATTTGATGGAATGTTATAGATTACAATACAAATGATAGATGTGCTTTAGTTTGATTACTGATTTTATTTGTGTTTTTTATATAGAAGGTGGTGATTATTGAAAGTATAGGAATATAATTTATTTTACATAATTACATTGTACTAAATTGACATTTGTATTAAGACTAAATGAATTTCATTACATTTTTTTGTTTCATTAAATAATTATTCTATTAAATTAAATTAAATTAAATTTATTTCTAGAGTGATTGAAGCTTCATTTGCTAACCGTAGCAACAGAAGGCTTAAGTCATTTTTGTGTTGGGGTTTACTCCTCTTTGTGACTGAGGTTTTCAGTCGCTAAATTCAGTTGAAGTTCAATCACTTTTCAAAAGCAACTAGGTAAAAAATGAGTGAGGTGTTTATTCGCTTTCCAGTTCCCCATAAAGGTCATTTTCGACTGAAAAGCAATTGGATATTCAGTGACTTTTTTGCATCCATCTTGTAGTGGTTAAAATATTATAATTATTTATTCTTTGCCTAACACATATGTTATTGATTTTACTCTTTTACTCATTCTGTCCTAAAATTTTTGCTCCATTTGATTTCAGTAATTAATCTAGAATTTTTTATTTTCAACATTTTAATATATAAATGAAAAATATTTATATATAAATGATAAATCAAGACATGTAGTTTCTAAAAATATATTTTTTTAAATTTTTTTTCTAACATACAATAATATGAAAAAATTTAAGTTAAAATATAACAAAAAGTCAAATAGAGCAAACATTTTGGGCCGGAAGGAGTACATCGTAAACTTCTATCTCTATAATCCACGCCCCATTCCCAAACTTGTGCTCCTCAAATCATTTCCTACGCCAATCCTCCACAGCCTTCTAGTTCAGCCATCATTGATTCATCATCCAATTGTGATCTCCTTAACCTACTTTACGTTGTTTGTGGTTGAAATCATAAGAACAAATTCAATTCCATAAACCAATCAACCAAAACAACAATAGCCACCCTTTAGTTCCGCCATTCTGGCATCCAAGCTCGCCTTTTCCTTCTTAGATTCTCATATAACCCAAAGCTCCCAATCACCCTCGTTGTCTCAGATCCATTTCCATGGCTGTCGTCAACCCTCATCAATGTTACAATTTGCCTTGGTACTTATTATTAAGAGAGAGAGAGTTACCATTTTAAATAAATATCTTTAATTATAGAGTGGAGGTAGTTATTATTAAGGAAGAGAGTTATCATTTTAAATCAATCTCTGTAATATGGGAAAAAACAAAATTTAAGATTTCATTTATTTTTGTAGGAAAAAATCTTTCCTTTTCAAATAAAAATGCTAGTATTATCACAATTTGGTACGTAGTGCATGTGGAATTAGTATTATATATTATTTGAACTGGTATCTAAAACTATTATTCTAGCGTTTAGAATGATTATTCTAGTGTTTAGTGCTACTTTTCTAAAGTCTAATTATATTATATTTTTATGTATAACTTAATTAGTTTGGTGTCATACTGCTATTCTAATGTCTAATATTGCTTTTTTTTTTATGTCTAGTACTATTTTTTTTGTGTCTATAACTGTTATTCTAGTATCTAATAATGCTTTTTTGGTGTCTAATTATGTTAGGTTGGTGTATAATTTAGTTATTCTAGTGTGTAATACTACAAGAATGACAATGATTTCCTACAGCCACTTCATACCGTAAAAATCATAGGATAAATAAATTGAAGTAAAATTGTCAGATAATCAAGTGGGGCCAAAGTGTCTAATGGTTTTAAGGCGAATCTATGTCCTATGCTTTTCCTACAATGGCTTTTTTTTTAATAGTTTTCATGCCAAAAAAATAGTCCAAAAATTTTCCTGCATGATTATTTTCTACGATTTTTGGACGAATAAAATAGGAGCAAGTGAGATGTCTCAAAATCATAGGAAGCAAAGACTTTCTTACAAATTTTTGACACAAAAAAATGTCCCCCAAAATCATAGAAACATAAATTGTAACATTTATCCTATGATTTGTAACTCTAAACCCTAAAATTCCTAAACACAAACCTTAACCCTAAATCTTGCTCTAAACCCTAAATCCCTAAACATACATCCTAACCCTAAACCCACCCCCAAACACTAACCTGAAATTTGCCTAAACCCTAAATCTCTAAACAGTAACCCGAAACCCAAACCCTAAACCTTATAACCCTAACCCTAACCCTAAATCCCTAAGCCTAAACCCTAAATCTAAACCCAAATCTTATTAATCCTAAACCCTAAACCTAAAATTATGCCCTATAGTCCTAATCCTAAATTTCTAAAGTCAAACCCTAAAACTTAAAACCCTATCCTTAAACCCTTAAACCCACTAAAATCCTTAGACTTTAAGTACTCTAAACGACTAAACCTTGAGCTACTAGCCCAAAACCCTATAATCCTAAACTCTAAACCCTAATTAAAAATCTAATTCCTGATACACTATCTTTAACCTTAACCCTAACTTTCTAAACCTTACCCTTAATTTACATAACACCGGCCTTCAGTAATGGTTGAACATGAAGATGTAGCTTCATTTAAATAGTTACTCAATAACGATTCCGAAGATGATTTTGAGGATGAAAGTTCATTACTTAATGAAGCTTCCAAATATGATGGAGCAATTATTCACCTAATTATATGGTTCAATTGCTATGTTTAGTAATTAAACCTTTTCATCATTTAGGGCTTGCACATATATGTACGTAGTAACTTTCATATTGAGCAATTTCCATATTTAGTAAGTTTAATGATTTTGTTAGGGTATATCAATTTCCACATTTTGTTAATCCATGTATATATTGTATTTTTTGGGGGGAAAATGAAAAATTTTAAATTGTCAGAAATTCATCACATTTATGGGTGGGAATTGCAAAAATTTTACAAATTTCAAGAGGGCAGGAAATGAAACTAGTGCAATGATTTTTTTTCACCACAAAATGTAGGAACTTCTTCTACGGTTTTTCTAGATTTTAGATTTTTTAAGGAATATTGTCATAGAACCTCAGGAATCATTCCTATGTTTTTGCTTCTTTTTGTTCTGTTGTAACAAAATTGTCAGAAAGTCAGCCTTTCCTTTGACTCCATTTTCCATTTCATTTTAATTCTCGGTTGTTCTCTGCTTCTCTTTCATTTTTTGTTTCTCAATTTCTCTCATCATCTGCCGGTGCCTCCAAGTCCAATTTTTCCTTGCCACCAGTGACCTTTCTCTTAATCACCCGCAGTTGGTTTCTCACAACTCCTCACCACCAATGATCTCCCTCTCATCCTAACTCACTGCCGATGGTCTCCCTTTCAATCACTAAGTCTGTTTCTCCCCCTCGCTCATTTCTTTGTTTGCTGTCAATTGGGTAAATTGAGATTGGTCAATATATATGAAAATTTCGGCCACTAGTTTTTGGTTTTGCTTGGTTGATTAAGTATATGTATATGAATATTAGTGGAAATTAGTTAAATTAGTTAAAATTAGAAAATTAGTTAAATTAGCTAAAATGTAAAACTTAGCTGATACATGAAAATTGGTGGAAATTAGTTAATATGAATATTAGTTAAATCACCTAAAATATGAAAATTAGTTAAACTAGTGGAAATATAAAAATTAGCTAAAATATGAAAATTAATTAAATTAATGGAAATTAGTTAAACTAACTAAAATATGAAATTTAGGTAAAATATAAAAAATAACTAGAATATGAAAATTAGCTCCGATTTGCTAAAATATGAAATTTAGTTAAAGTAATAAATTAGCTAAAATATGAAAATTAGTTAAATTAGTGGAAATATAAAAATTAGCTAAAATGTGAAAATTACTTAAATTAGTTAAAATAGCTAAATTTTGAAATTTAGGTAAAATATAAAAAATAGCTAGAATATGGAAATTAGCTCCAATTCGCTAAAATTTGAAATTTAATTAAAGTATGAAATTAGCTAAAATATGAAAATTAGGTAAAATTAGCTAAATTATGGATTGATTAGTTAAAATTACCACTTTTTTTTAGGATGGTTTGTCAAGGTTTGAGATCGACAGGCTCAGACAAAGCCCTAGCCAACCAGTTTTATGACCCAAGATGTGGTCAGGATTCACAAGGATGAGGGTTTTCTTTCTCACCAACCCAAGCACTACAAACACTGGCTTCGGTGCCCTAGACATAGACAAAGACTTAGGTACCAAATACCCCTGTACCTAGACCTTGCCCACCATGGATGTATGGTGGATTCACCTCCATTTTCTATTAGTTTTTGAAAACTGATGATGTAGATTGCCTAAATATGAGCTCATTATTAGCCTATGAGTGCCGGCTTGATTAACTGGGCATTCAACCTTAACACATTCTTTGATCCATCTGATATTGGCATGATCACTCATGCGGGTGGGTGATAGCATCGACGACAGTCTTAGTAGCGTCTGAGGATGGTGGATCACCCATCCTCGGATGACTAGCGAACATAGGCTAGCACCCCGAACTTTAAAAGGCGAGGCTCAAAGAATGCAGACTTACCCCAACCTTGACATCCGCAGGATTGTTTGATGATCATTCCTCATGAGTAAGTGTTACCAACTTTTATAATTCATTTATTCGTATATCTATTTTTTTATAATTATGTCAACTTTATATATATCTTACTAGAATTTTAATTTGTTACAACCTTATTATCGATGAGTTTGTTCGTTCCACACTAGCCTCCATTCATGGGAGGTTGTGGGATGAAGCTTGTATGTTTTGGTCACACTTATCTCAATCTACATGGAAGGGGCACGTCACCAAACTAAAGGTAATTAATTTTGGTTCAGTTTTTTATAGTAGTTTGTTTATGGACTAATACGTTTTTTTGTTTTTTATTATTGCAGAATTCCTATACATGGAATCCCATGGACTTCAGGCACATCCGCATGCTAGTTTTCGAGTTTTGCTCGCAATTCGTGCGAAACCACTTGCACCACTAAAGGAGGATTGCGATCGATAAGGTCTCAAACTTCTACGGCAACCTTAACTACAGTTTGCTATGGCAGCACGTTCCACTGTGCTATAGTGAGCACATATGGCACCAGTTGTGTGACCAATGGTAGCAGGAGAAATGGAAAAAGTTTTCCATGGTTGGTTCACATGCCAAGAATGTAGCCGATGAGTCCGGGACTATTCTGAAGCACATGATGGGCTCCATCTTAGGCACAATGCATTGGGATCGTATGGTAACAACTTTTCCATTTTATTAACTTACATTACGATTTTCATTATACATTACCAATTACTTGATTTGTTAACTACATGTCAAATGCT
Organism: Aquilaria sinensis; assembly: GCA_005392925.1. Classification (NCBI taxonomy): domain Eukaryota; kingdom Viridiplantae; phylum Streptophyta; class Magnoliopsida; order Malvales; family Thymelaeaceae; genus Aquilaria; species Aquilaria sinensis. Next base: position 280,095 of record SMDT01002996.1, on the reverse strand, counting down.
TAGACAAAAGAATGGGATGGAGTTAAGCCAACATTTGATGAATGGTGGATTCAGACTCACACTTGGAAGAAGACCAATCAGCTTGTCGATCCGATTGTACAGTAGCTTAAGGTAATAAGTTTTCATACATCACTATGAATGGTATTTAAATATATATTAAGTGTTTTACTAAATCTAATTTCATTTTATTGTAGGAGGGATACGCGTAGTAGGTTCAGTAAAAATACCTAAATCTAGCCAACCAACTGCAGTTTGATGCACAATTGTTGAGTGAGGTATAAGGCCTGCTAAAGAAGGGTACGCTTTTGGGTATTCCACTCTGCATTACTGATCCTACACATTTGGACCAAACTAGATATTTTCCATTTTGATTTAACATTTTTTTTATTAATTTCATCACTTTTACCATCCTAACTATTACTTACCAACTACATTAGCCACCACGTGTTGATTCAGCCGAGATTGCTCAGTTGAGGGCTGACAACACCCAACCACGGCATTATTTGTCCTAACTCCAGGCGAAGGTTTGTGAGTAGCATCAGGCTAGATAGCTGGACACCAAAGGTGTAGTGAAAACCGTGATGAATAAATTGATCCAGCAAGGTATCATACCTACATCAACTCTCCCAGCCGAGTTCCGGACTAGATCCTCAACTCAGCGTGATGATGATGGCAATACCCAACGAGATGGAAATGATCAACCCAACTCTATATCCAGTTGACTATTATTAGTTGATCTCATTATAATATAAATATTTTAGCTTATTTGTTAATTGTAATTGACTTTTTTTTGTAGTATTTTGTTAGTTTAATATGTGTGTGTGTGTGTGTGTGTGTGTGTTCACTGTATCTATCTATATATGTATATACAATATTAATATATAATATACTATATATAGATATATCTATGTGTATTATTTTTAAAAAAAAAATGAGTCAAATGTCATAAAATCGTAGAAATATCGTAAAAAAGATGGAATTTTAAGAGTCACAAAATAGTAGGACATTAATTGTCAGAAAAATGTAGGACAAAAAAGTCACAAAAGTATAGGACATGTATGTTAGAGAACCGTTAGACAAAAGATATCACAAAATCATAGGTCCAAAATTATTTCAAAGCCGTCAGGTTTAAGATGTCAGAAATTAATTGGACAGTCATACACTTGTCCTACGCTTTTTCTTTCCAACATAGGTGTTTCCTACATTATTGTCCTACAATTTTTATTGTAGCAAATGGTAAATCCTTACATTTGTCCTACGATTTTTGCTATCTGAAATACCTTATTCTCTTGTAGCATAGTACTGTTGTTTTAGTGTTTAGTTATGCTATTCTACTATCTATGACTGATTTTTTAGTGTCTAATTATGTTTGATTTATAAAATAGTTAGTCATTGTGTGGGTCAATGTCAGTTTAGAATAGTAAAAGTTTAGCGTCGAAAGTGAGAAATTATTATTGATTTGGATCCCTAGGAACAATAAAAGAAATTCTTTTTTATAAAATAACTTAAAAATATTGTGATTATTCCCCCAATTAATGACAGAATCTAAAATAAAAAAAAATGCATCATCAATTTAATTTTTACACCTCACAACTGTTAACATTATTAGCATTCTATCCTATGGTGGATGTCCACCGGGTGGATGCGAGAAGTTACCATCAAGAAAAAGGTTCATACTTCGGTGGATGCGAGAAGTTACCATCAAGAAAAAGGTTCATACTTCCAGGGGTGATCATTCAGTTTATTTGGTTTAAACCAAACCGAATTAGTCAGTTTCTTCAATTTTCAATTTTGGATGATAAGAAATCGAATAGACCAAATTAGCCTATAAAATCGAACTCAAATTGAATCGAAATAATTCAGTTCGATTTAATCTAAACCAAATTAACCAAAAAAATGGGAGTGGGATTCTATGTGAGAAAGACATTGTTTTTCCTTCCAAATTCCATTCAATATAAAAGATTTATTATCCATGTCTTTTGGACAAATAGACAATGACATATACGAATAATGATCGAAGAGGTTTAGTCAAATCATCGGTTATCTTGTCATTTGGGTAGCAACAATATGTTGCTAAACACCACTCATTGTTTATAATCATAAATGAGATTTATGATCATCATTAACGTGATAGTAACTTATAAGGTCACACACTTAGAGTTAATTAGATTATTTAAGTGCATGAGCCAAATTGTTTTATTATAGTTTCATGTGATTTCAGATTAATTATTGGCCCAGAAATTAAGCCCATTATTGAGTTTGAAATTAGGCTTAATTAGTTAGGGTTTTGAAACATACTTTGATTGGGATTCACATCATTATATATAGGGGATATATAGTGTGCAAAATTAAGGGCTTTTCTTAAAGAGCACTCTTCTAGATGAAATCAGGAGGTTGTTCTAAATCTTAGCTGAACTCTCCTCTTATCCTTAAAGGATGTAAGCTAACACTAAGATTACAAGAGGGATGCTCCGGCCTAATCTGTGGAGGAGAGATGGTGATTCAATTGGTTTATGCGGATACTTTAGAGAGCTTGAATACATCAATTGTTCATTCGATTTAATGGTTGGGTGAAAGATCTTAACATGATAGGTACAAAATTTTCAAACACTTGATTTACCACATTTCACATGGATCTTGGAGTAATTTCAGTTAATTTCTGCTGCATTATTAGCTCCCAAAACCCTAAAGCTCCAACCCAACTAATCTTATCCTCCGCTTATTCTAGAGACAAGGGATAAAGGGTTAGAATTTTGTTGATAATCCAATGAAGGCACAGGGAGGTGAGTGATTCATAATTCTAGATGCCTTATGTCAGATGAGATAGTACTTTACTGTGAGATTTCTATTCAGAAGGTTAGGAGCCAAGCATTGGATAAGTTGTGGGGACCAAAACAAATGGGAACTAGGGGTTTTTCCGTACTTTAATTCTTTTTCCATTACCAATTTGCCATTGTTGGTGCAGGAGAAAAAGCTCACTGCCACATAGTAGAACTCTTCAAAATTGCTGAAGAATTTTGTTTTGCCTGAGCCGACTAGATGGACTGTGAAGTATCATATTTAGCAACTAAAACTTGGTGAACAATGGAGGATTGATTATCAAAGCTTATATGCTAGAATGTCTTGGATAGAAGAGCTTGATTAAATAGGCATAAATCCTTAATAACTAGTCCCCCTATACCTTTTGGAAGAGTCAAACAACCCTTCTACTGTAATTGAATTTGCTTACCAGAGTGAGATCCTGACTACCAAAAGCGGATATAAGATTCAGACAAAGTTATTTGAAAGAATAATTGAAACTTTAAAAAAAATCATGATGCAGTCTGGAAGGGAGAATAGAGTAGATTGAATCAAGAATCAAAGTTAATCGACCAGCGCTTTCAAGCATGTGCCACTTCCAACTATCTTGTTTATTTATTTATTTTTTTACTTTGTCCCCCATACGTTGGTAGGAATCACAACTTTATTTGATATGAAAATTGGCACATATGTAGCATTTTCCCAAAAGATAAAATACAAACCATATGCATTCATTAATCACAAAGATTTTACTATTATTATTATTTTTAAATACTATTATTATTATTGCTATCATTATTAATTATTATTGCTAATCTTTTTTATATACAAATAGTTATATTTTGAGTGTGTGAAAAATATTTTTTTTCTTGTTCTAGTACATAAAAGTTCAGGTGGGAAAGGTTACCCATTAAAATGTCAAGACACATACGCCCAACTGAGACTTACATTGATACTTATATTTTTATGTTTTTATATTCATAATCATTATTATAAATTATAAGGGAAAGAGGCACTATTATAGTCATTAGGAAAATAGAGGAACTCTCAGCTCCTCTTTTTCTAAATCATACCATATAAAGCTGGATGCTCTATTTTCCTAATGACTATAATAGTGTCTCTTTTCCTTATAATTTATATGTTTCCTAATGACTATAATAGTGCCTGTTTCCCTTATAATTTATATGGTATGATTTAGAAAATGAGGAGATGAGATTTCGAACTCTGAACTTTTCTCGTATTCTTTATAAGTCTTTAGCTATTACGCCAAAGGCTGCGAGATTACATTGAAACTTGCAATTTGCATACCGAGAGAGACTAAACGTAGAAACACTGTTTTCCATTTTACAGAACTTTCTGCTTAGCATGACCCACAACTCTTCTCTTGACACATCCTCAAAACTTTTCAAATGCTTCGGGGGGAATGTCACTTTTTTCCCCAAAACTTATCATACTTATCAGTTTGAATTCTGAACTTTTTAATTTTTCTAAGCAAAATTTTAAAATTTTTCTTAGGTGTTAACAGTTAATCCTAAAATTATTGAAAGATAGTTAAATTATGAACAAGAACATAATTTATAGGGAGGGAAACTGATAATTTAAAGAGTCAATTAACTGTTAAAAAATTATTACATATGAATTTACTGGAATATAGATACTGGACAATTTAAATAGAATTTTAAAAAAAATTATGTGATAGAAGTTTTAGGACCAACTGTACAATTGAAAAGTTTAAGGACTCATTTGAAAAAGTGAAATATTTTAACACTGAAATAAAGAAGTAAGCAAATTTTTAGGACCCAAATGAAATTTCCCCAATGTGTCAAGTAGGTCATCCAATTCAATTGATTTGTGCATTTAAAATTCGACGAACTTTATTATAAACTTAAATTACTTCTGGAAGAACTTTGGTCATTCTCTACCGCAGAGCAGAACATAAAAATCAAAGAGAGTTTCGATGTTGGATTACAGGGGGTTGGCCCACACAAGTGTGCATGTGAACCAGTAGAAGATTCAGCAGCCAAGACAACTTACTCGGAATGCTGCCAAGATATTAATGTCTTAGTTTTCGTATTTAGCAATATAATAACTCAATTTATACTCTTTAACAGATGCTTTGAATCTAACACTTACTTTAGTCTTTGTTTGTGGTGACTTAAATTCCTCCCTACAACTTATAATTCTAGGAACAGAAGGGCCTACTCAACATACATCACGAGTTAATAAAACTTTTTCATTGGAATGTTTCAAAAAAAAATTATGAACTAATTCAGATTATTATTAACCGTTCATAATTCTTTACATTATTTCCAGATTTAGTATCTTTTTTATATAAGCCACACTTAGTTTAAAAATATCAACCATTACCGGATGGAAAGGGTATATGACTCTTGGCACACACAACAATATCCTTTTGGAAGATGTGCAACCATTGTGCATTTGTTGATGGAGGTATTTCTTTCTCCCAAAATAATTTGGGAACTTAAGATTTCAAAGTCAATGTTTTTGAAGCTTCGAATTGGGAACATTGCATTTCGGACCTTGACGTGGGAAATGAGGGACAAGACAACCACCTCTACCATATTTTCAAGAACGAACAAAGTCTAACGTTAACAATCTCCTTTGACATTGATACCCAAAGGTCAACGTTCTAATCAGTTCTTTTCCCTGTCCTCTGACCCATGACACGGCCGTCCAAGCAGGGCATCGACCACAACATTTGAGGAGTTCGCTCAGCAGTTTACATGCAATTCAAATGCATGACCATGACAGAGTTCGTTTTCCGGCGTACCTCGTACATTCACTTGTCCATATCATTGACCCTGCTTTAGATAATTGGCAACAGAAGACTCTTCCTTGGTTGGAGAACATGCCTTCTGATGTTACTGCTCAACCTACCAACATGATTTTCTTCTTCAAATCAGAGTGTTCTAGACAGGCCAAGGACATTAATACAGATCAACATACAAAGATTTCAAAGGACAGCCTCATAAATGAAAGCAGTTAGTCTTCTTTTGGACAACCGTAAACATCGATTCCATGTAGAACCATAGCATAAGGGATTCGATGTCACGTCTATAAGGTAATTCTCCAGCCTTTAAGTTTGATCTTTTGTCGCGTATTGGGGAATCAGTCAGGACCTCATCTGCAAAGATGAATTTATGAACGTTGAGTGAAGTCCATATTGTAGCAAGTGGGGTTGCATGGGTAGGGGCAGTCAATTAGCTTCACTGATTTCCTGTTGAAGTACCAATCTCCAACTGCTTCTGCAATAGTCTGTTCCAAGACCAAGCAGCAACGAACATTTCTTGAGAAAGATATGAGAAAGCAAACTAAGCAAAACATGTAGACAGATGCAGTTCATAGGAAAAACAAAATCAGAATTCAGCAGCCCAACCATGGCAGATTCTCTGTTCTATTATATGTGCTTTTATTACAGCGACTGTTTTGCGTTAAAGATTATGCATGCAATATTAAAATGACTAGATAATCATATGAAGAAAACATTAGATAAACATACAAATTTCATTTAACTCAGCTGAAAACTATGAATTGTCTCTGCATAATATTAGAATGTAATCATGGATTTTCCTTAACCTTATTGTTGATTCTTGGAGAGTTGGATCCATGCCATGTCTCAGACATCCATGTCTGGCAATGAATAAAGCAAGCATTTATGAACATCCCTGCTTCCCCATTTTGCTGTAACTTGCTCATTGCCTTCAGGAGAGAAGCACGGAAATCTATATGTGACAAACACAAGAAAGTACAAGTTAAAGAAAATGAGTACAAAGGATATTTAATCAATTTTGAGTGTGACCAAGGTTATACAAGTATTCGTGATTCTAATCTAGAACAAGTTTCTTGGTAAGGAATTGCAACCTTACTTTGCTTGACAGTTAGGCTGATAGATATGACATCTAAGATTTCAACAAAATCAATTAGATAGAGTGCCTTCCATGCTTAGCGTTTCCGCTATCCGTTGGTTATTGTGGCACAAGTGTTCTAATCTACTAAGCTAGTCACATAGTAATGGTTACAGAATGTGCATTTAACTACCTTGCAATATACGAATCTGACTAGGATTGCAACTATGAATGTTCAGTCTGCATTTGTGCCAAGAATGACCAGGATCTGATGCATAAGGCGCTAATACATGCTGTATCTAACAATTAGAGAAGCAGTGTAAGAAATACATCGAATGCAAAAAGCCTTCACAAAGTCAGCAAAAATAGCTTCTGGCTCAGGAAACCTACCTGCCAAAAATCATAAGCAGGGTTGACAACAAACACAGGTGTCCTAATGTTTTTTATGATTTTCTCAGGAAAAATGCACTGCAAATGCAGTTCAAAATCAATAGATGCATAAATGTGTCAGAAGCATAGCTGACCAGCAAAAACAATTGCATCCGAAAATATGAATACCCATCAAAATGCTGGAGAATGCAGAAAGGGAACAAGACAAGCCAAAAACAATAAATTGAATCCAACCTTTGATGGTTCCATTCTGGCAACACAATCTCGCTGCAAGCTTTTTGCAACACCCTACCAAAATGAATGCCATACATACACAAGTTGAATAACAGATGAAAGATGAAAGTATGATGGGACATTACTTAATAGTTAACAGCAAAATTGACCATTGTTGATGAAAAGGCAGTAGCATACAATATACAAATTAAGCAAGCATTGATGGCTACTGGAGCAGAACCTGAAGATGGACCACGTCATGGTAGAAAGACCTCATAGTGTAATTTCCTGAAACATCACGCCTGAAATGAAGGCATGAAGATCACTCTGAGATCATGTAAATGTACAAAACATTAACTTTGAATGGAATTGCAAAAGGAATAGTTTCTGTTAACAGCTGTATTGCATTGTATCAAATGGCAAATTATCTTGATAGGACTTGTTTTCAGGCAGCAGTGCTTTTTATAATGTAGAAAATGTTTATTGAGTGTCGTATCGTTGAACTTTGGACTCAAATCAACTTATGAGCAGGTTATGTAGTGGGCGTAGTAAGCATAAGTGCTTCACATACTCATCAAGGAAAAAACCTGCATCAGCAAGACACTTGACAGTAGCATCTTTTGGGAAAAGATCATTGAAGTCATCGCAATGTATCAGAGTTGCCAACCCTCCTGCTGAACATCCTGAGAGAAGTGCCTGCAAGGTTATCAATCGTGCAAGTGAATATGGAAAATTTTGTTTTTCTTTTTTTATTTTCTAAAAAAAGAGAAAACAAAAAGACTATATGCAAAAGCTGATGGTGCAAACGTCTGTAAATAAACATGCATATGTACTATGTAAAAAAAAATGTTGTGACAACAATGATTAAGCAGTTTGTAAATAAACATGCATATGTACTATGACAACAAAAGGTTGTGACAATCATTTTTCAAAATGGCAAAATAAACAGAAGAGGTAAGAACACCAATAAAAATGTGCACCTAGGTTATGAAAAGCTTATGGTAAAAGCAGGACCTGCAGAAATCCCTGTAGTGACATCTTTATTTTCTTTTCATATCCTGTATAGTACTTATGCTAGTATGTGACAAGAAGTTGCCAGCTGCTGACAGGAACAAGTTCTACAAAGCATATGGCCCCAAATTCCAGTTTCTCTTCACCATATTCATTAAGCAGTAAAAAGCCACAACATGGTCAGATTTTTAAGCACCACATCCTCTAGAATACCTGTCTAGCTTGAGCCATGCCTAGGGATAAGAGTTCGTTCATAATTGACTCCCAAATGAGCTGCCCTCTGAAGAAAAGTTTGGTTCCATTCTATAGCATAAAAAAGCAAGCAGCATCAATTATGGACTTCTTAATTCTTATGATCAATGTAACAGTATGAATCTGACTTAGAGAGTTTCTCCAAAGCAAATGAAAAAGTTTACCTTGAACTCACTGGAAGGGAGCCCCGCAAATGATGCGCCGTCACAGTAACGAATCTTGACCTTGTTCCAATTAAAGAAATCTGAGGAAAAGGCAAAACAAATGAAGAAGAAGAAGAAGAAGAGAAAAAATAATCAGAAGCAAAATCTAATCCTTCAGATGCCATACTTGGAAAATATTCCACTAGAGACCTAACCTCCAGTAACAGGACCACCAACAACACCAACAAATGTTCACAATTTAACAATGGAAATACCCGGATTTTGAAAAGGATCACGGCTTAAAATCCCTGAAAAGGGAACAAGGCGTTCCATATGATTCGAAGAACCCAGTTGCGTTGAACTCCTTAGAGAACAAGATTCAATGGAATCGCACCAACCACCACCCTAGTGTAGTTCGAAAAATGAAAAGAAAATCACGAAAGGGCAAAACACTAGAAAATAAATGTAGCTGCAAAAAACAAAAAGGTGAATTTCGCAAAGGAACCTCAATATGAAGAATCCAGCTCTCAGAGCCAGATCCAAAACCCCGTTGGAAATGGTAGCCCGGCAAACTTCCATCTAAACAAACTGAAAAGAAGATGAAGACGATGATAAATAATCAATTTTGGCGGGAGAAACAGAGGAATATACCAGCACTAATACAGTACGGGCACCTGCAGTATCGGAGTTGCGAAGCAATGTGAGAGGAACGAGATCGACGACGGCAGAGGGAACAAAAGAAGAGGCGTCGCCGCCGCTGCGAGAAGGACAGAATAGAGCGAGATAAAAAAGAATGAGGGCAAAACCAACGGCGGCGACGGCCCAGCCTCTTTCCCATGTTCTCCACGAAGTTAGAGCCCGAAGCCTAGAACTAGCCATGGAATTCGACTAACTAGAAAAACTATTAACGGCTCAACGATGAACCGCTCGAACAGACGAAGAAAGATTCTTCTTCTTCTTCAACTGTTCTGGTTTCGCTTTCGCTCCAAGTTGGAGGTCCATTGTAGTCAAGTCAACTAACCAAGAATTGCCCGAGTGCGATCCGCACGGTGAAGTTTTTTAATGTTTTAAGAAAAACTCACAAAAAATATAATAACGTCATAAAAATTTTACCCAAAGTTGTTAAAATCGCGATCCTAACATAGAAAACCTTGTCAAAATGTTGTAGCATCGAAGACATAGTATGATCGTGGTAGGATTGCGACTAGGATCGTAGGATCGAAATATCCTATTGATCCTACCTACTTATTGATTTTTGTTGGGGGTAAATTATATGAATGGTCCCTAACATTTGATTTTCATTCCGTTTTCATCTATAGTTTATTAAATGTTCTGTTTAGATCCTAAACCTATTAAAAACATCCTATTTTGATTCTAAATCCATTAAACACATTTTATTTTGATCCCAATTGGATGAAATTTGTTAACTCAATGTAGTTGTCTAATAAAAACTTTTTAAAGTATAATTTAAATTATTCGGTAACTATCTTATTGTAAATTTATATATATTGTATAATAATAATAATACACACACACACACAGTTAATGGATACTCAAATTACCAGTTTTTCCTCTCTGTAAGTTGAACTTATTTTATCAAAAAAAAAAAAACTACTAATTTTAAATTATTTACATACTGTAAAAAAATCATTATACATTTTAAATTTATTAGAAGTCAATTACTGAATATTTAAATTATAGATATTGTACCATTTTCTATTTGTCAATAATTTGTTTGTTCATGAATTTTTTTTCAGACTTGTGTTAATTATTTTTTTGATTATGCTGATGTATAATCTATTAAAGTTTGAATTTTACTTGTATTGTATCAATAATTATGTTTTACCATTACTATGACACTAAAATTTTACTTCAGTTTTTAATATAATTGATCTTTTACATAAACTATATTATTTAAACAAAAAATTTTAAATTTTTTGTAGGATCTTACGATTTACGATCTGATCTTACGATCTCGATCTTGTATAGCAAAAAACGATCCTGAGTAGAATCCCGATCTTGACAACCTTGGTATCAATAATTATGTTTTACCATTACTATGACACTAAAATTTTACTTCAGTTTTTAATATAATTGATCTTTTACATAAATTATATTATTTAAACAACAAAATTTAAATTTTTGGTAGGATCTTACAATCTACGATCTCAATCTTGTATAGCAAAAAACGATCCTGAGTAGGATCCTGATCTTAACAACCTTAATTTTACCATCAAAAGATTAATATTGAATGGAATGTTACAGACAAAAAACAATCAAACAATCAAAAAATAAAAATAAATTATGTTAGATTAAGTTAATTTAAATTAAAAATGAATTGATTCAAGTGGTCACTAAACTTTTAAATAAAGGTCATTTGGATTTTTTTTTTTTATCCAAGACTTTAAAGTATCAAATGTACATATATTAGATCTTAAAAACTCCTTAGTCGAGCCAAGTTGAATTCCCTTTAAGTTGAGCCAAGTCCATATTTGAAAAAGCTTATGTTTTATGCTTGCTTTTTAACTAGTAACAATAGAAATAAAAAAAGAAGATTTAAGTTAAAGGAACCAGGAGAAAGAAGGATAAAAGATAAAGAGGACACAAGGTGATTGAATAGGGATGACAACAAGTTGGGCCGAGCACAGGTATGTCATTCCCACCACCTGTACCTACAGGTATTTCTTCACCCACGAATTCAGTGAATAATATTTTGCACTCATACCCACTGATGGACCCACGGATGGTCAATATATTACTCCCTTCGTCCCAAGTTTTCTGCTCCATTTGTGTTTGGCACGAAGATTAACAAAAAATAAAATTATGTATCATTTTTCACTTTTACCCTCAGTTTAAAATTTCTCCTTTCCCACTGCTACATGCCACATGTTGAATCTGATACTGTTTCTCGCCTTGTCTCCGATTTTGTTCTCCAATCTCCTCACCTCCTCGCCTCATCGTCTCTTACCTCTAATCTCCTGCCTTGTCGAATCTTGCCTTTCACCTCTGATCTCCCCGCCTCTTGCCTCCGGTCTTCTCGCCTTGTCGCCTACCTTCGCCTCTTGCCTCCGATCTCCTCGCCTCTCGCCTCCGATCTCGTCACCTACCTCCACCTCTAGCCTCCGATCTCCTCGCCTATCGCCTTCGATCTCGTCACCTACCTCCGCCTCTCGCCTTCGATCTCCTCGCCTATCGCCTCCGATCTCGTCACCTACCTCCACCTCTAGCCTCCGATCTCCTTGTCTATCGCCTCCGACCTCTTCACCTCGTTGCCTACCTTCGCCCCGGCCCTTTCCTCGATTCGGCGATCTCCCTCCACCTCGACCTGGCTGCTGTCAACGACATCGGCCAACCAGCTCTGTCATCAACGACGTCGGCCGACTAGCTTCGCATCCAACTGCCGACAACCATCGATAGATTTGCTTTAACTTTTTACTTTTGTTTTTTCAAAGAATAAGAAGAGGGTAATATGGTCATTAAGTATGATAAAACTTACTCAAAAAGGAAATGGTGCAGAGAATATGGAACGACCCAAAATGGCAAATGAAGCAAAAAACTTGGGACGGAGGGAGTATTAATCAAGAAGAGAAAAAAAACTAGCATTGATTTTGATCCCTTCGCCCCTGCCGCTTAGCACTCTAAGTTTCATACCCTTTCACTTTAACCACCACCTCCCTCAATATAAAAAAAAAGTTAGTTGGAGAGGTTTGTCCTATAGCTTGAACAAGTTTCCTTCAAAATAAATCAATGTGGATGGAACCTTGAAAGTTGCTAGCGATGGAATTACGACTACTTCAAGAAAAGAGTTAGGATGTTGTTGGGCATTCTTTGCATTAATATAAACATCATGTCATAGCTCAAGGGGCATGACAAGGCTTCCCATAATAGATCCTCCCCAAAACCACTATTCGCTTGACGAGTAAGAATTTTTATTTATGTTCGTGCAGTCATAGTATTTTTATCTGCAAACCCGCATAACATGGATGATTATCCACAGATCATGAGTTTTACCCATCCGGATGTTATCCCTAGAATTGAGAGAGTAGGGCCCCAAGAGAATAAGAACACTTGTGAGACACAGATAATTGTGGCGAGGGTTTGAATTATTTTTTGGTTACAGGTAATATGGAATGGATAGTAAGTGGGTAAGTGATAACGAGTATTCGATAAGAGTGATGGCCAAGTTATGGGTGGTGGACTTAGACTAGACTTATTTAATTTCATGTATGATTCAAGTTCGGTAGGTTATTTTAGGCTCAATTCAACCTTAGCTTCAAGATTAATCGTGTCAGTTTCGGAATGACCAAATATTACCTTATGTCACCATTCAATCCGCAGCCGAATTGTCGGATTAATGTCCGGTAGAAGGGGTTCGGTTTTCCCCTTCCATCACTATTTAATACGTGCTCATATCAAGACGTAAGTAGTTTTTTCACCAAAGCGTGCTTAAGTTACTTAAACTAAGGATTTTTTTTCGGTGCCACAAGGTAACGACTAGGAGTCTACTTACATGGCACGCCACATAGACAATTGACCAGTTTTGAACTATGTTCTGGCCCCCAAAAAAAAAAATTTGTTGTACTGAACCAACAAGTCAAAATAATAACGATGCAGAAAGAACAAGGTATGAGCACTCCTTTCATTCCTGCGAACATCTAGCTCTAGGCTTACACCGAGTGATCCTCAACTGGACAACGAAAGCTCAACAAGACGTTAATTAGCGAACTTCTAAGCTAAACAAGTACATCAAAACCGGCTATGGTTCCCACAGAAGTCTTCTGTTATAGTGTTACAGTAGATAAAATGAAGTGTCAAACGCTTTGAAGCTGCCAACCCTCACTAATGAATACTGAGCTTTAACACCTAAGCTAAACATGGGTCATGAAAACTAGTATGTTCTCGCCATCTCACCATATAAATCTTTGAACCCCGGGCTCATGCTCCCACTGAAATGGCCGGAACAAGAAGATGCTCATCGTAAGTGCGTTAAGGACTATATATGAAACTCCCATTATGCACCAGCTTCGGTAGTCATCAATACCAGAATGAAATATCAGCAAATACAAGGGTATTGTGTAGTATCTGAACTCAATAAGTGGAGCTGGCACTAGTGCAGCGGCTGTAGCCAAGAAATACATCACTACCCAGATTCTCTTCTTAGTTTTTCCTGCCAATTGGAAGGTACTTCACATGCACCCCACGGCTGAACTCTGGGAAACAATTAATATCATACAAAAAAATAGTGTCCACTTACCTAATCTATGTAGTATTGAGATCCAGGAATAAACATAGAGTGGAATGAGAAGGTATTTCATTGACCAATGAGCTTTAATAACTTTCCTCCACAGGTAGAAGGGATAATGACGATTGTCAGCCAGAAGATACGGATGAGCAACACTGCAAAACCCAACCACCATGTAAGAGGTAATGGAACAATAAGACTGTTCCAGCAATTTATTAAATAAGAAAGCACTTGTCTCATCAGCAACCTTTATTAGCACAAGCAGTTTATTAGTTGACTAACCTGAAAAAATGGACAGAAAGGAAGGCAGCACTGGTAGCCAAGAAGACTAAGAAAAATCCAAAAAGCCTGTTTTTCCAGAGAGATTGAAACAGATGCACAGCTTGACCTATTCTGAAGTGGACAGGAAACATGAAAAGAGCAGAAACCAGACTAAAATACATCACTTGTGCCAAATGAGGAGAAACAGCATGTGCATCCTTTGCACCTGCCAAGGGAGGCAATAAAATAGTTATATAAAAGACCACTGGGCATATACAAGTAGTGTGTGTGTGGGGGGGGGGGGGGGGGGGGGGGCGCAGGGGAATGCTGTAGTGGAGTAAATCATAACCACCTATAATGGTAGGACACTAATCCTAAAGAAAAAGCATCTGCCAGGATGAAGATCACTAAGGAGAAAGGAAAATGGAAGAGTTGAATAATACCAAGAACTATGCTCCCATTCCAGAGCACAAAAGAGAAAAAGGCCAGAAGAATGATAACAAATGGACTAAATGAGATAATAAGCTGCCACTTTATGTCCCATGAAGTCGATAGAATTGCCAAAATTTCATGAAGTAGACCTGAATTTTAAAGCAAAAAAAGATGATCATCAGCCAAGCAATTGTGACAATAAACTAGGGTACAAAAGCAAATTTGAGCTGAAGGCGTCCATGCATAGAACATTGACAATTAAGCCAGTGCACCAGAATCAATGTTAGCTGCAAAGTACCCACAGAAACAAGCAAAAGAGAACCTGAGGGTGGGGGCACTGAATCTTCCCTAAAATGGTTTGCAGTATGTTTGACAGCATCAACATTTCTACTCGGTCTTCTTCTTTTCAAGCTTGAACTCAAACTGACATCACTAGTTACAGTTGACTGACTGCTGTTTCCAGCCAATATACTAAAATCATCCATTTTTGTTCTGGCTTCTCTATTTGTTCCAGTGACATCCATGATTCCAGAGCATGCAACGAATAGTAGCCAAATAATATTTGTTTGCCGAATAAAAACTGCCAGTGCGCTGAACTGCAGGAACAACAGCTAACAAATAAAAAGAGGCAATACCAGAGAACACTGAAAAGTACACAGATACGATGCATTGTTGTGGAACTATTAGGCTCAATCACCTTCCCCCATTCTAAAACCCTAACAAAAATTCACCTTTCACATATAAGCAACCAATTTCGATAATGTAGTTTACCAGTTTAAATATAGTGTGTCACACATACAAAAATGATCTCCTCATATATGAGATTTCATGGGTTTTTCCCTCTTTTCTGCAGCTCTAATGAATAGTTGTTCCTACCGGCTGTTATGTTACATGTTCTTGAAGTTTCAAGATTATGTAGCATCATAACAAGTAAAGGCCATCTTCCTTATTGTGGGTTAGGCTACTCCATCTATGCTTGCTTTGGTCGATTTTGAGTTGAGTTGGCCCTTAATGAGAAAATGGTAGACGAACTACTTCTAATGGTTGTTTTTTCCTAATGAATAATCCATATGACTGTCATAATACCTTTATGCTGGTTGAGGCTTACAAAAGAAAGTAAGGAAGAGGGAGAAAAAATGAAAGTGAAACAATGGCATCAGTTGCTTCATTCTGTAAATTAATCTTCACTCGTAGTTCTTAGAGCCCTATGAATATAACTAATTTCTCAAATAGTTAAAAGTCATGAGGATGCTCATTGTAGAAAAGATATGATGGAAGTCAGATGAGTCCAGACATCAGTTACACTAAAATCAAAGAGATCTTCCAGGAAAGTAAGAAACAAATTCAAGCCATCTTATTTACCAAAGCACTGAATAGGAATTTCTTCTTCAGACATGCAAGATACATGGCGAGCACAGCAGTAAGTGATGCAACATCAGTATAGTAAAGAAAAGTGAAAAACCAGTGGAGAGGATACAGGGCTAAGACTGCAGCAAATAGTGTTGCTTTTCTATCATCAAGAGCAGGCCTCAAGTGCAACGTTATCTCATAAAGCAGAAGGCTGCACAGTATTGCCAATATACCATTTGTCGAGCGAAGGACTGCTGTAGAGCAAAGTCCCGGGAATGATGAAACTGGCTGTACAAACCTCAAGACTGGAGATAAAACAGCTACATATACAAGTGAAAGAAAGTACCTGCAGAAACATTTGTTTTACCAAGATTTGAAAAAGCCAAAATGAATTCAGGAAATGAATACACAATCAACATAGTTCAACCTCATTAACACGAAAGCATTGGTAAAGAATCAACAACAAGTTCTGCATACCTAGAGTAATAGAAATTAATACAATCATCTGTCAAACATTAGACACTTATGTCATTCTTTTATGAAGCAGATTCTAGAAGACCATAGAAAAGCTGCATTTCTTTGTTAGGCTACACATTCATAGTTCCAGATTGAAGACACAGCGCTCACCAGTTCAATGTAAAATCTCAAAAGGTAGCGTAAACAAACCACCATGGTAAATATACAAAAGAGCTGACAAAGGAGAGGGAGAGGAAGTAACAATTCCGAGAACCGCCATTTCCCAACAAAAAAAACCGTTCCAAATTATTTAGTTTCGGAGTTCAACCATGAGAAGCACACTTCCAATGCAATATAGGAACATTTTTATTTTAGGTGTCTTCTGACAAAACCACCAAAAAGAAGAACTTACAAGCCAGGTGGGGTGGTAATCATGGGATCCCAGCTCCTGAAATTCCCATTGCAGTACTGTTGGGCCTGAGGTACGTGGAATATTTCGTCCTGCAAATCCATGGGAATTTGACTCACGATAAATACCCAAAAACAAAACTCGAACGTTTGAAGTTGGGATTTTGAGTCTCACCATGTACGGATCAGGAACAATGGCATTGACGAGGATAGATATGGGGATTACCCATAAGCATACAATTGCTACCAATGTAATTCGACCCATCTTTTATCTCCTTGTCTGTTTTTTGAACAAGATCAATTAAACCGAGCAAGAGCTGCAACACCAGAATCTACCTAATTTTCCTATGTCCGAAACAACCTCTGACACGATGCCCTTGTGATCGACGAACTCAATTGCAACTGCTGAATTAGCACGGAGATTTTAGCCGCCTCGTTAAACTCAAACTGGACTCATCGCTTCGCCTTCAACTCTTCGCCCAGAAAGAAGAGGTCAAACTCCCTGAGAGGACCTGAAACTTAGGCATGAGGGTCAAAAGAAACCCCTAAGCAATGGATTTGGAATTTGAGATACCCGAATTAAGATTTGGTTCACTAAATTTCTAAAACCCTTGCCCTCTGAAGGGATGAGTATTATTTGGATAAAACTGAAAAAAATAATTATATTTAAATAAAATAGTTCGGTTATTTTTTTAAGTCAGTCAATTTAGACCAAAACTTAATTTCATATTCAGTTATAAGATTGTTTATTAGTTTATATACTTGAAACCAAATAAATCGAATAAACCAAGTAATAATAAATATTCTACTATTATTCACATTGACCCTACATATATAAAGTTGTTTCTCTCTAACTTTGCATTTTATATTGTTGATCCTTCTTTAATTTTGGGTATAAGATATAAAATTCTGAATATTCATCACATTTTTTCATTTACAACATGCTTAGCCCTTAGAAAAAGGAAGCGAATAAATCGATACATAATTCGGACAGTTTTGACATGTAATTTGGATAGTTTGAAAATATTTAATGAAAACCAAAAACTGATCTAATTAATATATTCGGATCTGTTTCACACCAAACCAACTAAATGCTCACCCCTAGCCTTCAAGTCTTCAACATGTTGTAAAGCGGTTCCAGATTAAGGAGGATGGCGTTGGTTGATGCCTAGAAGCAATAATTCATTACATAAAGATGGTGAAAATTCAGGCAGAGGGCGTACTGGACTGGAGGTTGTTGTGATTCATGTAAACCAACTAAATGCTCACCCCTAGCCTTCAAGTCTTCAACATGTTCTAAAGCGGTTCTAGAGTAAGGAGGACGACGTTGGTTGATGCCTAGAAGCAGTAATTCTTTACATAAAGATGGTGGAAATTCATGCAGAGGGCGTACTGGAGGTTGTTGTGATTCATGTAAATCCTTCTTTGTTTGAATGTTATTCCGTGTGAGCGAGGGAAAAGACATCAAGGTTCATTAAAGGTATATTCAAATCTAAACATGGGGTGAGTTATATCTAAGTATATTTAATTAGGTAGAAGTTAGAATATAGGCTAGTAGCATACTGACCAACAAAATCGAGATGCTTTATACCATTCTGCACGTATTGGTTGGTTGTAATAGGTACTTTTACCAGGAGAAATCTATCTGAAGCTTAAGCACCAGATTTTCCTACTTATAAATCGTAGTCATACATAGTGTAGAGGCCTCTCAATCACATGCCAAAGTGTATTAAGAAACAGGAACACAAACACTATGAAGAAATAAGCTACCAGATATTTGGTAAACATTTCAATAGTTACCCAAATCCTTTCAAGGTTATTTCCCAAAGGAGGAGAAGAGAATCAAATACAAAATTTACGAATGCCCAGAGCATTTGCATCCGGAAATCAAGCGTTGCCATCAACCTTTGCATTGCCCGCGCTTGATCAGAAGCACTTCCTATGGACAATTGATGGGCCAGATTCATCATACTCGGCTTTCGCTATCCACATCTGCAGTTATAACAAGAAAAGGAGTTACTATACTTTCTTTCATTTGCTCTTCTACAACTAGCAAGTGAATATGCTAACCCGAGTACCTGCTGGAAAGTACTCAAAGATGCCAAAATAGAACCTCCAATCCACACACTATACTTCCTCTCAGGTGGAGCGACCACCTTGATCTTCATGCTGCTTGGAGCAAGGGCAGAGATTTCTTTGCTCATTCTGTCAGCAATACCAGCAAACATGGTGGTGCCACCACTAAGTACAATGTTGCCATACAAATCCTTCCTAATATCCACGTCGCATTTCATTATGGAATTGTAGGTTGTCTCATGAATACCAGCAGCTTCCATCCCAATCATGGATGGTTGGAAAAGAACTTCAGGGCATCGAAAACGCTCTGCACCAATGGTGATCACCTGACCATCAGGTAACTCGTAACTCTTCTCAACAGAAGAACTAGTCTTGGAAGTTTCTAGTTCTTGCTCATAATCAAGGGCAATGTAAGACAACTTCTCCTTCATGTCCCTCACAATTTCACGCTCAGCTGAAGTGGTAAATGAGTAACCACGCTCAGTTAAAATCTTCATCAAGTGATCTGTAAGGTCACGACCTGCAAGGTCAAGACGTAGGATGGCATGTGGAAGAGCATATCCCTCATAGATTGGGACAGTGTGGCTTACACCGTCTCCAGAATCAAGCACGATACCTGAACAAATGCAAAGACATATGTTATACAACTAGCAATAAGCTTTCAAAGATTCTAAATGTCAGGATTATTTTTAAGCTAGGATCAGGTTTAGTGTAAGCACAATTCCTAGACTCAGGTCTTTATACTTTTGATATTTAACATCCATCATTTTATGTTCCTATGCCACAAAAGAAGAAGAAGAAGAAGAAGAAGAAGAAGTCCCTCCATCCTGAACGATGACACTTCTCAAATTTGATGCCCAAAATAAAGCGCCAACGTATATTTGTAAATTAGTTTTCCAACTTCATAACAAGTGCACTAGCAAAGCACTGATCCTATAACATACATGGACGTGGGTTAAGGGAGTGGAAGGAAAACCAACAGTAAAAGTGGTGATGCACATAACATCCTTAAACATGACGAAACTAAGAAAAATGTGGTTCCTTTTGGAGACACATGGAGTATATGATTGGTCTCCACAATTTCAAAATCCAATACCCCCACCAAGAGAGACAAAAATCTGATCAGAAGTACTTGTGATTGTAAATAATACACTGATAATCTTGAGAAAATCTGAGAACATCATGAAAGAGATGAAAGAAAGGTCCTGATATGAGAACAGCAATTACTGGAAGGAGCAGCATTCAAAATCTAAGATCCTTTCACACAAATAACAGAACTTGTCAACAAAAAATCTAAGTAGGAGGAATGAATACATGCATGAAATTGATTGCAGTGTTAAGATTAGTTAACAAGCTCACCAGTTGTTCGACCACTGGCATAGAGGGAAAGAACAGCCTGAATGGCCACATACATTGCTGGTGCATTGAATGTCTCAAACATGATCTGAGTCATCTTTTCACGGTTAGCCTTTGGGTTGAGAGGTGCTTCAGTCAAGAGAATAGGGTGCTCCTCTGGAGCAACACGAAGCTCATTATAAAAGGTGTGATGCCAAATCTTCTCCATGTCATCCCAGTTGTTGACAATCCCATGCTCAATTGGATATTTCAAAGTTAAAATACCACGCTTAGACTGAGCCTCATCCCCAACATAGGCATCTTTCTGTCCCATACCAACCATGACTCCAGTGTGACGAGGGCGACCAACAATACTAGGGAAAACAGCTCTTGGAGCATCATCACCAGCAAACCCAGCCTAAGGACAAGGATGATAATCATACTCAGCAGAAGTGTTTACCAGTGTCAAAATCTCAACACATACTCATAGATTGGAGTTATATTGCAGTTTTTCAAGAGGATGCCACATTTAGAATTGTACCTTAACCATTCCTGTTCCATTGTCACAGACAAGAGGCTGAATATCCTCACCGTCTGCCATGTTTTATTCACTAAAAAGCAGAAGAGATTAGCATCAGAATTATGATGAGTAAGAAAGAGAAACCTACTGGACATTGAATCCTAGAAATATCGTAATTATATGCAACACTGAGGAATGCAATAACAAGAAAAGGAAAGAATATCCAACCTAACAACAACAATTAGAGCGTATGAAATTAGGAGTCATAAAAGAAAAAATTAAGATTAATGATCAGTTTAGTTATTGGACTAAGAAAAGAAATTCCAATTCGAAATGACAAATGATGGAGGAAAGATCAACTTTGATTCACAAAGCAAACGTGATACTTCACTTGAAGCCTCAATCATGAAACAGAGAAACATAAATCACCAACGCAGAATTCAGGTCAAATGATAGAATCAAGAATGGCAAACTAGGAAACAAAAAACCAGGCCCCCAAGTAATCAAAACCCAACATTTACAGAAGTGCAAATGCTGATTTATACTACAGAAATCGCACCATTTAAGTTTTGCAACCAAATAGCAGGGAAGCCTGAGAAATCCAAACGCAATGCAGCAATTAACAACAATCGCTAGTTCTATATGATGGAGCTACAATCAAATGACGCCAAGACAAGGATCAAATGAATACGAACTCACATTGGGTTTGACGCCTATTGTGGTTGTTTTGTTGTGGCTCTCAGCAATTTCGTGACTGGCTTTCGGCCACAGAAAACAGAGAAGTAGACAAGAAAACCTGTTTGGAAGAAAATAAAGAGAGAAAAAGGGATGGAAATGTTCAAAGATAGGAGCAAAGAACGAACCTTTACCGGATTGAAATAGCGACTGATTGCGCAGGAAATTCGGCCTGCCGCTCCAAATTTTAGGACGAGCTGTTTTAGAAAGTAGAGTTTAATGCTGGGCTTGCTCCGCTATCAATTTGAAATGTTACTTATTGATCCCTGACTTCTTATTTGTTTAAATAGTACCTGCTCCTTATTCTTTTACGCCATATGAAACCAAGCAAAATTGAGTCAACGAAATCGGTTTGGTGTGATTTCAGGTTGTGGCAGGTTGAAATAATTCTTGCTTAGGAGATAAGAAAAAAAGTTGTGAATAAAAATGCGATGATTGACTTAAAATTAGGGATGTCAATGAATGTCCAATCCGATGGTTATTTGGTCGCATTCGATCCGATGAATCAGACTTTTTTAGTAATTGATTGGGTTTGGATTTGATATGGTTTTTCTTTTCCACCATTGACGGGTTTGGGTAGGATATGGGTTTAGGGTTCACCCACCCCATATCTGACTTATATGTGTGTGTGTGTGTGTGTGTGTGTGTAATATATTAGCATTAGTTATGTGATGAAAATAAAAGTATAATTGATAAATTATATGAAATTAAAATCAAGCATGAGTTGTTTTAATATATAAATGTTTTTAACTGTAAGAAATGTAAAATTAGACATAACATGACTTAATAAAATTATAATTGTGGAGGTGTGGTGGGTAAATAGATTTTACCTGACCCAATCCATTTAAAAATGGGTAAGATATGGATGTAAAAAATGTCTACCCGATGGGTAATGGGTATAATACAGGTAGAGCGTTCTAGGTTATGGATAGAATGTGGGAATAGCCTCATCTAACCCAAATCCGTCTACATCCCTACTCAAAATACCTTATGGGACCAATATAACAATCTCCATCACTTCAAAAAGATGGGTTAATTACAATTTGCCTCCCAATATTTAGGTGAAACTACACTTTGCCCCTTTTGTTTAAAAAATATAACTTTAACCCTAGCCTTTTTTAATATAGTCCAACAACAACTTATGAAATCTTAATTGAAGCTATGCGATTGTCATTTTCAAGCAATTTCAATCTGTATAGTATTTTTTTTATAATTAATTAAAATTTAAGAATACTTTTTTAAAAACTAAAAAAGAATTACAGAAAGAAAAAACTAATAATTTAAAATGTTTATTAATTGTAAAAAAAAATTACCATACAGATTAAAATTACTAAAATATATCTACCATAATGTTTAAATTAATATTTCAGAAGTTGCTGTCAGACTATATTAAAAAAGACAAGGGGCAATGTGTATATTTTTTAAATAAAAAGAGCAAAGTGTAATTTCACCTAAACCTTATGGGGCAAATTATAATTATCCCGGAAAAAGATTGCATAACAAAATTTCATCATAGTTAGGTTAGGTTTACTTTTAATTCAAGTAGAATGGTCCTACTTTTAATTACGCATAAAAAATATAAAGTCCCAAACATAGAATATAATATTATACTATAAAAAAATCTCTCAATAAACCCAATATATATATATATATATATTGATAACAAAAATTAAAATAAAGTATTTTCTAACGTATATTTTTTTAGTACTTAGATTAAATAAAATTATAGGAGAGAGTTATAAGAGATCCAATCAAAAAGCTTAACTGATATCCGATCTCATCCTACTTAAACTTATTTGTTAGTTATAAGGAGGATAAATATGTTCACATCTCCTTGTAATTGCGCAGAAAAGTTTGAACGGAAGAGCAATAGAGCATTGTTCAATTCCCACTTTATAGTGGGAACGTAAATTTGAATTTTTATATTCTATTCATCTCAAATTTTTTATGCTATTCACTTTTCAGCAATTAATTTATAGTTTTTTATTTTCAACATTTTAGTATATAAATAAAAAATCTTTATATAAGAATGATAAATAAGGATAAGTAATTTCTAAATATATTTTTTTAATTTTTTTTTAACAAATACTAATATGAATAAATTTACATCAAACTATATGAAAAAATCAAATGATGTAAAGAATATGAGACGAAGGTAGTATTACCTAAGCCTAATCCTAATTAATTAGGGTCAGCTACATAATTAATTCTCACATTTCTAATCAGTTTAGTTAGTAAGATCGTTTTGTAGTAAATAAACCTGAATTTTAAGAAACAAAAATTTAATGTATTTAATATTCATCATTGTCCTAGTGGTAAGATTTAGTGGTATGTTAACTCTCTCAGTTTGTCCTTTTAGTGTGCTATACGAATTAGAAAAAATAAGTACTAATCGATGCTCTGGAGTCTAATCAAATAATATCAATGGTTAAATTAAAGGGGCATGCTTGCGTCGAATAATATGATTTGCAAGGTCTTTCGGCTTTGAATAAAACCCCCTTAAATTTGAAGGGACCCTTTGACCTAATTGTGTCACTGTCACACATGATTTGATTTTGACACATATTTTACTTCATTAAAAAAAGAACAAAACATCATATTTAAACATATATCCATATATTTTAATATTCTAATAGATATTTTACTACTTAACCTATCTTACATTTTATTTTATCGAACGATGCAGAGAAAAATATTCCCTTACATATAACTGGATTCAACTAACATGTCTGTCATGTTGATGTTTGGGAGTGGTGTAGAAGTTATAGAAGATTCTATATATAATTTGCTGAGGTAAGTTTTAATCAAATAACTTAAGACATCTACATAAAATTTCACTCAATCACAAAATACCAACTTACAAAATGTTCATAATCTATAAAACTACTTTAGAGAATTATTTGTAACTTATAACACACTATATTACGTGCAAATTCTGTTATAAGAATTTAGAGCATTAGAAGCTTAGCTACTATTTCTCGCTGTTACTTTGAAGTTAAGTTAGTAAAATTTTCTTTTAAGTTTCTTAACTTTAGTCAAAATTTAGGTTGGAACTTCCTGGTCACTACTCACTAGACAGGGTTCGTATCCTCGAAGCTAGAATATTTAAACAACATTGTTTGACATGAGTATTTGGAGACAAATAAATTCATTTACTAAACAGCTTAAACGTCTCTAATTATTATTTGTTTCTAAACTAATTTTAGATGGCAAATTAACAGTCTTCGTACTACTCAAGCATGCAAATTTTTTTTTTTTTTATAAATGCCTTCAGTAGATTAAAAGTAAATCGGAGAAATTGGTAGATTAAATCTTGGACTGGCTGAAGATACAACTTGTCCTAATCTAACCTGGTGTGTAGCTTCCCAGTGCGGGGAAGTGAGCTGGCCGCCATCTGCATGTATGATTCGAGATTCTATGACCGTTAGTGAAAACCGAAAAGAAGTGCTAAATCCCTTTTAAAGTAAGGTGCGTGAATGGTCACTACCGTTTAATTAGTGTTTCATTTTAGTCCCTAACTTGTTGAATGTTCCATTTTAGATCTAAATGTATTAAAAAAGTCTCATTTTAGTCCTAAATCTATTAAAAATTTTCATTTTAGTCCTTATTGAATTAAATTTGTTAACTCAAAGTATTTATCTAATAACAATTTTTTAGTGCATAATTTAAATAATCTGGTAATTGTCTTACAATAAATTTAATTTACATAATAATTTTTTATAGTTAATGAAAAATTTAAATCACCTTTTTAATTTTATTAAATTTAAATTATTTCATTTAGGAAGAAAAAACTATTAATTTAAATAATCTATTATTTTAAAAAATATTAAATTATTTAAATTTACTAAAATACAATTACTAAATATTTAAATTAAAATTTCAAACATTCATATCATAAAGTTATTTTGAGTTAATGAATTTCATTTGTTGAGGGACTAAAAGAAACAATTTTAATCGATTTGGAGCTAAAAAAAATATTCAGTAAGTAAGGGACTAAAATGAAATGACAATCAAAGATTAGTGACCATTTATGAATTTGTCCATTTCTTTTATGAACTAATTATTACATTTTATACCTAAATTTAAAATTAGAATATATTTTTTCTATTTTAAAATTCTATACACTTTACTTTGCCTCATTGAAGTAATATTTCTTTCTATAGTTTCTGATATCAACTTTTCAACTTCTATTAAATTGCACAATATCTACCTTCTAATGAATGCCAATTGTTTAATAATAATACTTTGGCTATTGATTGATAGTTTAATTGTCAAATTTTCTTTTATCAAAATGTTAAATAGTTCTTTTTCCCTTGATTTAAGGGGCTAACTATAATTTTTCTCTTGAAGTTTAAGTGAAATTACATTTTACCCTCTTTTAATTGTTTAAAAATATACACTTTATTTCTTGGATGTAGCTTTCTATATATATATATATAGCATTTAATAGCAACTTTTCAAATTTTAATTTGAATTGTATAATAATTGTCTTTCAATGCATCCAAACTTTTTGATAATGTTTTAGCAATTGGTTAGAATTTTAAATTAATATTTCATCCATCTAAAGTTGAACCATTTTTTTTCCTCAGTGAAAAAGCAAACTGAATATTATTCAAATAGGAAGGATAAAATGTAATTTTTACATAAATATTAATAGTAATCTATAACTGGTTCTAATTTAGGGGCAAAATATAGATTTTTGAAACAAAATGGAATAACAATGGAATTTAACCTAAGCCTCAAAGGGTAAATTGCAATTCGCCCTTCATTTTATCGCTCTCCAAATGTTTTAGAGGCAACAACTTTGAATTTCATAGAGTGCTTGGCAAAAAAAAAAAAACAAAGATAAAAATTCTACAAAGTTATGATTCTTTTTCTAAGTGAAAATCCAAAGTTAGGAACAGGGAATTCTCATGTACAAAACATGAATAAAATTTTGGACTTATGAAAGATTTGTGGGGGCTGGGTTGGGATGAATTGGAACCTACACATGATAATGGATGGTTGAGAAGATCAAGAGCCATGCATGTGCTTGACATGTAATCATGCATGCTGCTAACAGCTTCTAATTTTTTACTATCAAATGATGATTATATACATTAGCTTCTGTAAATTCACTACAAAGATGAGGATTATTTCCTATACCCACTTTCTATGGTAGAAATTGTAGGATGAAAAAATTAAAGCAAAATCGTTAGATGATGTGGTAGGGCCAAAGTGTCTGACTATTTTCAGGAAAATATTTGTCCTACGCTTTTCATACAACAAAATTTCCTACAGTTTTCATATAGAGATATAGTCCTATGGTTTTCTTGCATGTTATTTCGTACGATCTTTTGATGAATAAAATAGTAGTAAAAGTAAATGTCTCAAAGTCATAGGAAGGAAAAAGTTTCCTACAACTTATTGACAATAACAAACATATGTTTCAAAATCATAGGAAAATAACTTATGGTAGTTATCCTATGATTTGGTCCAACCTCTAACCCTAAACACAAATCCTAAAATCCTTAAACCCTTAATCCCTAAATACAAACCCTAACCTAAATCCCTAACCACAAACTCTAACCATAAAACCCCCACAAACACTAATCCTAAATTGGCCTAAACCCTAAACCCTAAATCTATAAACACAAACCTTAACTTTCCTTAAACCGAAATGCAAACCCCAAACCCTATAATCCTAACCGTAAATCTCTAAACTCAAATCCTAACTCTAAATACAAATCTTATTAACCTTAGACCCTAACCCTAAATCTAAACCCCTTTATAACCTTATGCCCTATAGTTACAATCCTAAATCTCTAAAGTCAAACCCTAAAACTAAAAAACCTAATTCTAAACCACCTAAACCTACTAAAATCACTAGACCTTAAGTACTCTAAACATCTAAACCTTGAGCTACCAACCCAAACCCCATAACCCGAACTTTAAACCCTAACACAATAACCTTAACAATATAACCCTAATTAAAAATCTAATTCCTAACACACTATCCTTAACCTTAACCCTAACCTTGTCTAAACCTCACCCTTAATTTACATAACACTAACCTTCAATAGTGGTTGAACATGAAGATGCAGCTTCATTTAAATAGGTACTTAGTAATGATTCTAAAGATGATTTTGAGGATGAAGGTTTATTACTTAGTGATGCTTCAAAAGATGGTGGAGTGATTATTTACCTAATTATATGCTTCAATTATGATGTTTAGTAATTAAATTTCTTCATCATTTAAGGGTTGCATATATGTAGTAATTTCCATATTGAGCAATTTTCATATTTAGTAAGTTTAAAGATTTTTTTAGAGTATTTCAATTTCCACATTTTGTTATAGTGCCCATGTGTGTGTGTACATACATACATACATACATACATACATACATATCTATATAATGATGTAAATATTAATTGTATTTTTTTGTGGGGAAAATGAAATTGTTTAAATCCTCACAACTTTGTCAATTTCATGGGTGAGAATTACGAAAATTTAGAAAGTAAGGAAGGCAGAAAATTTAACAAGTCCAACGGCTTTTTTTGCCACAAAACCATAGGAATATGTCCTACAGTTTTTCTTCGTTTTACTTTTTAAAGGAATATTGTCATAGAACCGTAAGAAGACTTCCTATGCTTTTGCTTCTCTTCCTTCTTCTGTGACAAAATCATAAAAAATGCTAGACCTTTAGCCTCCATCTTTCATTTCATATTTGATTCTTGGTCTCTCTTTGCCTCTCTTTCATTTCTCATCATCAGTCGACGGCTCCCTTTCTCACCATGTCAATTTCTCTCATCATCAGTTACTTATTTTTTGCCTCTCTTTACCACATTCTTAATTTCATTTCTCACTTCTTCTCATCATCAAAACGCCACCCACCTTTTCTCAGATAAGCCACCCTCACCGCCAGTATCGAACAAGCCACCCTTCCTCTCTTGGACAAGCCATCCTCACCATCGGTCACTCTCTCGAACAAGCCACAATCGTCACCAGTTTCTTTCTCCTTGCCGCCGGTTTATCTCTTAATTGCCATACTGATTCTCCCTTTTGCTCATTTATTTATTTGCTGCCAGTTAGATAAAATATGATGATGATGATGATGATGATGATGATGATGATGATGATGATGATGATGATGATGATGATGGTGTCCATTTTGGCTACTAATTGTTTTGTTCGGTTAGTTTAGTATGAAGATTAGTGGAAATTAGTCAAATTAGTTAAAATATGAAAGCTAGTTAAAATAGCTAAAATGTAAAATTTAGTTAACATATGAAAATTAGTTAAAATATAAAAATTATCTAAAATGTGAAAATTAGTTAAAATGTGAAAATTAGGTAAAACAGGAAAAATAGCTAAATTAGGTAAACTATGAAAATTAGTAAAAATAGCTAAATTAGCTAAAATATGAAAAATAATATATATGTATTCATTGTTTCTATCTATTTATGTATTAAAAAAAAAAGAAATAAATAAATAATTTAGGACAATTTTTCACAATTGTAACAAAATCATAGGGCACTGGTACTGTCAAAAAAGTGTAGGAAACATAGATTTTGTTACAAAAATGTAGGATTATATAATGTCAGAAAACTGAATGACGTATTGTCACAAAAGTATAGGATTTACATATGTCATAAAACCGTAGGACATGACTTGCCGCAAAAGCATTGGATATACATGTGTCAGAAAACCGTAGGATTGTCCTACACTTATCATACGTTTTTTATTTTTGACACAGACATTTGATACAGTTCTGTCCTACAATTTTTATAATAGGAAATGGTCATTTCCTACCATTATCCAATGGTTTTTTCTATCTCAAATACTCTACTCTTTTGTAGTGAAATTAAGTTTTTCTGCTGAGACTTCGTTTGGAAACAACGTCAATATTTTTTATTAAAGGTTGAAAAAAAATCCAATAATAGCTTTTAATATTAAAATTTTAAAAAAATTATCATAGTTATTGATAATTTATTCTGACCTCTAATATTAATTATAAACACTATACCCAAATGAAATTAATTCACGATTCACTACTCTATTGACATTGCATTAGGAGTACTTAATTAGCATACTAACGTTGAACTCTTAAACATGGTTGTATTTAGAAGGGTGATATATTAAGGGTTAACTAAAGGAAGGGCAAGGATTATCTCCAAGTGGATAACACAATATTTTTTTTCTTAAATGACATTGATCTAGTTAATTATCCTAGATAAATTGCACTTATGGTTCCTAAAGTTTGACTGAGGTCATATTTTGCTCTTTAACCTTAAATGTGTTAACATTTTGTCCAAAACCATTTAAAATTACCAACAGGAAAATACAACTTCGGGAGGCCTAGAGTTACAAAAATCAATTTTCTTACGTAACGTAGCATGAAAATCGAACAAGAATATATTGAAAAGAATATAATGCAAGAAGTAATATGTAAGGTTGTTAGTTTTGTAATTATCTAGCTCCTTTCTAGACTGCCCTGTAATTCCCTTATTTAGTTAATAATGATTCTTTGCTTGCTGTTCAAAAGAATATATATTGAAAAAGAATTATTTTGTGCTCTGTATCGGATAATTATGAGGTTGATTGATTTTAAAATCGTATGAGGGTGCCAATGTTCAATAAATTACTAGATCAAGCACTTATGCCATATTCTCCAATTTGTTTTCTTCAGCATTTTTTCATTTTCGAATGACCGTGGTATGGCTTCTAGAGTGAAAGTATATGATGATAAGAAAACCATGCAAAGGTTGTCGGTTTGCCAAGTGGGCTGGTCCCACTTGTGGACCTTTTGGGCTAAATTGAAAAATCTCTGAACTTTTTTTTTATAGAAAATTACAATTTGTCCAACTCTTGTCCATAAATGCATACTTTACTATAGATGTTAATTTACACACTTGTTGTACGTAGGTATCCTACTATACCATACTCAACAGGGTAAGATTTTTGTTATTTTTTTTAATTTTCAATTGAATTGGTTTGAGCCGAATTCATATATATATATTTTTATTTTTATACCCCATCAGGTATAGGGAAGGTATGAGTTTAGGGGTCTACTTTCCCCGAACTCGGCCCATGCCCTACCCGCATATTATATATAGTATTTAAGTATATAAAATATTACATATATTATATATACACCCAATTTTAATCATATATAACCCAACTATATAATATAATTATAACATAATAAATCTTAAAATTCACTACCGCATAACCCAATAGCCCATCCTAATTCCCAATCTACCAATGAAAGGTTGCAGGTTGCAATTGCAATTGCAGAGATTCAATTCCCTAAACCCTAAAATATTTCTCGTTTTCTTTAATCTCAGTTTTATATTATGTGATCACTTGTGCGGGTATTACGAATATAATACCCGACCTTATCCGCCCTAACCCAGGGAGGATTTGAGCGAAGAAATCCCACCCACCACGGGTTGCGGGGAGGGTTTGGGTAGAACTTTTGTATTGTGGGTAGGGTTTAGAAATGAATATACTCTCTCCAAGCCCGGCCCATTGATATCCCTATACTTTACCTCATAAATTTGAACATTTCTTTTATAGTATGTCAACTCCTCAAATTTTAATTTAAATTATATAACATCATTCACATGATGAATATAATTTTTCTAATAATAACTTGATATTAATTAATTAATATTTAAAATTACCCTACTAAAAGCTATCCGTTTAGTGATAACTAATAAGTAGTTCATTGGGTGTATATATAATGACATTAACAAGTCATCTGTGTTAAACCGAACTCAAATTAACATGTGGGTCAAAAAGTGAGCCCTTTTTCTGATGAATTTACTCTTCAGCTTCCCACAGCTATACCTCTATTGCCTCCATGCCCTGTTGCCTTTGTCACGAATTAACAACTTAGTTTATCAAGTGAAAGCTCTTCATCATGCTCATTGGCAATACCATCAAGATCCTAAGCAAATACAAGTGCAATTGGAGCCTCTTCTTCCTCTACTCCCGTCTGCCTAAGTCGTACTACCCCTCACACTTTACAGATATCTGACAATAGCAATCAGGTATCTTAAGTACGCACACACACAAGGAGATGATGACATTTTTTGTTCCCATTGATCCAAACAAGTCAGAGAAAAAGAAAACCAAATACCAAATTAGATGCAATAGATCGGCTCGAATGGATGAAGACAATTTTGGTTGAGGATTTTGCCTGAGACTAAGTGTATCCAACCCAATTTCCCAGCTTTTTTCAGATGGATTTGCTTGGGGCGAACAAGTCGGGAGTGTCGAGATGGGGACGGAATCGGCCAACAACAAATCTCATCAAGGAGCCGCCAAGTGGTGTTTGGGTGTAGCGAGATGGGGAAGAGCTAGACAAGTAGAAAATTTCATCAATGTAGCTTGTGGTGTCTGACTACCAGTTGCTGTGATTCAAGTAAAAAAAGCACATGTTTCTAGCCATGGTGAACCATAAATACATGGAGGATTTTGTCTAAATCCAAGTACTAGATGACCAATTTTCATTGTGGACCATAACCGGTGCAATTTAACATGTTAATAGGATTGTGTATGCACAAAACAAACAGGGCATAAATTAGTGACAGCTTGAATCCATCACAAAATAGCGACAACAAGATGTGGCTAGAAAGTTCACTAATAGTATAGTGACGGCTAACTATTGCTAGTCTAATTAATGATGGATAACCTCACTAAATTTCAGAATCAATTGTGAAAGCAAGCCATCAGTAGAAATGCTACAATCTTTTAGTAGACTAGCCATCACTAGAATTAGAACCCTATTTCTAGCAAAGGTTTACCATCATTAAAGATGGGAAACTTCAATGAGGGTTTATTGTTGCTAAAGGTTACTGGAACCCTAGCGACAGCTTGAGTGGCCCACCACAATGACAGTTCACTGTCGTTAAGGTTAGGTCAACAATAGTGACAGCCTACTATCTCTAAGGTTAGGCAACCCCTACCTAAAGACGACCTGCATCATTAAGTGGCATTCCTTTAGAGATGGGTATATATTGCTAGGGTTAGGCCAACTCTACCAAAAGCAAGCCATCATTAGGTGGCCATAGCTTAGCAACGGTAGGCCACCACTTGGTGGCAGCCTAAAACTAGCTATAGCTTCCCTTTTAAAACTCCACTCTCCTCTTTCCCCATCAAAAGCTCTTCATTTTGGTACCTACCATTGCACCATAACACACAATGCCCCAAAAGCTTCTAGCCTTCATTTTGGATAGATCCAAGGCCAACAAACCATCAAACCTCTACTTCCTATGTGAAATTATGATGTTAATCAATCATCCATGAGGTAAAGTACTCCATTTTTCATTTTCTTTCACACAATAGTTAGGGTTTTTGTTCTTTATCTTTTTTCTTGTTTCAAATAACTTTGCTTTCTTGCTTGGTTGAAGGTTAATATAGTGGTTTAGGTGATTGGAACTGTTGTGGAGAATGAAAGAGATGACTTTTGTTTTTCTTTTAATGAATATTTTTTTGTAGTTTTATTTAATTTTGGAAAATAGAAAAGAATGTCCTTGAATGTGATTGGATTCTGGTTTTTTAATCTCTACTGTTAATAAATTATTGAAAACTTTAATGTCAATTATAAAAGCTTTCCCCAAACAAAGCTTTTATATATTCTCCATATAGATGATAAGCATTTGAATGCATTTTTTTGGATGGGCATCTACAATTGCTTGATTTCTTTTTTTAGTGTTCATAGCGTTCAGATTTTTTTTTTAATTTTTTAGGCAAAAAATGTACAAAAAAAATCAGTGAGTTTAGTTACGTTAGTGTTTTTTTTCTATTAGTATAACCTCCATAACTATGCTATGAGTTTGGATGCTTTTGTTTTGAATGGGCATGTTCAATTGCTATGTTTTTTTTCCCTAATAATTTTTGGATTTTTCAATAATTTAGCAAAAAAATTGTAAAAATTAAGTCAATGATCTAAATTAGTGGTTTTTATTGCTATTGACATAATATCAATAACGATAGTAAAAGTTTAGATGCATTAATCTGGAGTGCGTATGTGAAATTGCTATAGTTTTTTGGCATAATTTTCTAGTTTTTTTTTTATTTTTTTTTCTGGAGACTATGAAAAAAGATAGTGGTTTTAAATTTTATTTAATTTTCTAATTTTTGTTTGCTACATCCATTTTAGTGATGCCTAGCCATTACTATATCTATTTTAGTGATAGCTTGTCACCATTACTTCATTAGCAATATGTCAGAGCCGGGAAAATAATAACTGCTTGTTCTGGAAGGCCCCGTTGATAGCAGTGGTTGTTGTTGCTGAGACCATTAGTGGTGAGTTAATTAGCAATGATAGATATAACAACAGCTAGCAGTCTATAATGTTTTTATGTCATTTCCTCTAAATTTTTACCTTATTCAGATTCTTCAAAATACCAAAAGCAATTTCATCTCATCCATCTAAGGAATCCCATGAAAGAATAATTTTGCCATTGCTTCCAGACCCATCCACTACTAAATCAAAATTACTATTGTTTGAGCCCAAACTAGAGAAAGGACATCCATTTTTCTCCAATATTCTTGACCCAGAAGACTTAGGCTCTAGCCGACAAGAAGAAATTACCTTATCAGGCCCAATATAGCTGCTGGTTCAGCCCATACCCCCAGAAAAATCAGCAACCCTAGCTTGCTCATTCCACTTAAAAAGACATGGCTTGTATCTCTCAAAAGAGTTTGAGAATTGAGACACAGATTTTTAAGAGCCATTGAAAATCTAATCTTTCCTTCTTCTCGAAAGTGCCCATGCCGAGATGAAGGTAACATATTCCAACGCTTTGTTTTTTTTTTTTTTCTGCAGCTTTCTTAGAGCAAAAGAGAACAATCTTGCAGATCTACTACATTCAAGTTTTCAGTTTGCCACCAATATCTGCGGACCTCAATTAATATGTCCTACATCTGATAATGCAAATCTGGTATTCTTCCAGAAAAAAAGTGAATGAACAAATTAACATATATACTGATGAAAGGCTATAAAACGTATGATGCCTTTCCTACTTAATATATATCAGCAATGATCCTTTTATTTACCGAATTAATATATTCTACACGTGATATATTGTTGCATCCTTTTTTAAAAAAAAAATTTGAATGGCAATGCAGAACTTGTATTGTATTACTAATAACCGGCAGAATGCTGGGAAGAGCAAGATACAAATGTCAATGACCCTACTCCAGAGCAGGACCTAAACTAAAAGCATGAAGAAGGGGTTAAGCACCGACCAACATAAGACAAATTATGTCTTCCTGGTCTTACAGATAACCAGAAGAAAGAGAGGGTTTAAGTAGAACCTTCTTCTTTTTTAACAAAATCTTTTCACTGCCGATAGAAAAAAAAAAAAAAAGAGAGAGAGAGAGGCAGAGAGAGTTTGGACAGAGGAAAAAGATCTAGGCAGTTAACTCTTTCCCTACATTACATAATTTTTCTATTTTAGGTCACCGTTACCGCTCTTGCTCTCAACTACTGCTTCTACTCTCATTTTTACAACCTTTTTACTTACTTGAATTTTACAGATTTCATAAGCCAGTCTTTACCGTTGAGTCCTGAACTTTATGAAGATGTGAAGAACCTGTTGCTTGAAAAGACCTTCCCACCAAGTGAATATTGCCTTCCATATCTAATCTGCATGTTTGTATTGCAGTGGAATGTGAATGAGATACTCTGGCATTATTCCACAAAATGAACATCTGATGTCATTGCATGTCATTATAAAAAACTATTTTAAGGATGTACTCATACTGATGCATTCTTCCCTCATTATAAAAAACTATTCGTTTTCAATTTTACTTCTTTTTTTTTTTTTAAATCTAGAACTAACACCATTTAGATATTAGTAATATTCTATTTAACTAATAATATAATTATTAGAATAATAATTTTTATTAATTTCATTCCCCTAAGAAAATTTAAGACTTGCTTTTTACTAAAAATATTTTAAAAGTGACTTTTAACCCTCTTAAAGTATAGAAAATTTAAGAAATATACAATTTCAGAAAATAAAAATTAAATACAAAAATAATAAAATTTCTACCACTCTTTAAAAATCTCCCCCAAATAAATTATAAAGCTTCAATATTAACTGAAATGAAATTCATCTATGACAGCCACAAACCGTAGGATCGCATTTCTTAACGTTAAGAGACGTGATCGAACGAACTGTCAGTGTTAGTGACGGACATAAATCATCATGCACGGTAGCGCAGTTCCAATTGTAACCAAGCACATTTGCCCATATATATAGGTATATATACATACATGTGTGTATAGATACAAGATTTTGATGTACACGTGCGTTGAGTGACATAATTAAGTTTTTGTTTTTACTTGTAATTATATGAGAACACGTAAAATAAATTAAACATATAATTATAAGCATAGTAGTCAACAATAATTATGTAGCTAGGTGGTTAAAGATTTCACTAATTAAGCAGCCCTCGAGTAAATTATTATAGATGTATAGAGAGCCCATGTGATCTGTTGTTTTCTTAGCTGGTAGTACTGTTTGGTAGAGAGAATAATTAGTCGCCTGCTGCTAGTACTCAGTACTCACACACATGACATGATGCAGGTATACAATTAATTAGAATAATAAAGCGGGGGCTCATGTGCAAAGTCAAAGTTAGTTGGTCCTTGCTTGCAAATTACACAAAGTATCACGAGAAGCAGAAGAAGAAGAAGAAGAAAGAAAGAAGAAGAAATGAACCGATGGACGTGTCTTTTTCATTTCGTTACATGAGATAGAAGGACGCTGACAAACTAACGGAACCACATTACTGTACGCCTAGCTCAACACCCATACTAAAATTAGAATACAACATTTATAAACCCTTAGACTACAATATTTATATATTCTCTCAAAAACTGGAAAAAGAAAATGATGTAGAAGTATACAGGAATCTTCAATTATTGAGTTGAACCGATATTATCCGTTCTAATCAATTTTCAGGTTTTCTACTTGTAGTTTTTCTTTGACTATAACTATCTTGAAAATTGCTAACCATATGAAGGAATATATGAAGTTTTCTTTATCAAACGATGTGAATATTAATTAAAATGTGATAAGTAAAAAAAGTTTAGATTATTTTCGTATGCAGTTTTATCCTTTTAACTTATAGTCCGAACCCAACTTTTGTTCAATCAATCAATCAACTAGTTATTGTCAAGTAAGTTTGTTCAGTTGATAACTGATATCGTAGAAGACATGAAACCAAACTACTAGCATCTAATTGGAGAATCAAATAAAATTTAGGGACTGGAAGACCATTGGTCCAAGTAGTTGGCGAGGGATCCGATGCGTATCAATCCTGTAATAATCACCTTCTCTCTAGTTCTCTCTCTCTCCCCCCAAAAGCCAAAGAACCTGAAAAAGAAGATGATTATGGGTTCGATGATTTAAAACCACCATCTACGATTCCTTTTGTTTCTTTCTTTTATCTTCTTGTCTGCCTCTCGATTAATTAATGTTCCCAGAATTCGATTCAGTTTCCCTTCTAATGAGCACTTCAGAGCCGCTCCTCCTCCAGAACAATGAAAAATCGGAGGAGATCGACTTTGGCGTTCTCATCAGGCAGACGACCCTGTCAGGGCCTCAACATTCTCATTCCGGACAACCACGGCGGCAAGCGGAAGCCGGAGAAGAAAGCGACGTCGATGTTACGGCTCCAGATGCTGAAAATTTGCTTACGGACAGGAACAGCCCGCCAGGCCCAGTTATGGGAGAACTGAAAGCGACAGATGAAGAAGTACTGGAGGACAACGTTATTAATAACGAAGACGGTTTCAGAACTCCAACTTCCTTGGAACACCGAATCTCGGTAGCCAAAGACTGCCCACTGGCGCCGACGAAGCCGAGGGCAGTCCGGCAGGCCAAGAGAAGAGCCACACCACGGTCGCCGAGGTCGGATGGACGCAGAAGCCTGCAGATGGATCTATCCCCAGAAGCTGTCGAATCTCTCTTCTTTCATCGAAACACCAAGAAAGCTAGAAAAGAAGACGCTAGCTAATAGATGGTCACATTTATGTTCTTAATCAATGACCTAACACTTCATCTGATCTCTGTAGATTGTTTGTCTGTGAAAATAATTAACTTTCTCGACCTGAATTTCCCCCGTCAGTTATATATATCTTTGCAAATTCAGCAAGAAGTCTCTCTTTTCTTTTTCCCCCTTGTAATCCTTTTCCTAGTTAGCACATTGGTTGATAAAATAATGTAAATTATCTGAAATTAATCAATATATATATATATTTGAAGTTAAAATTTGAAGATCACGATGATAGCTATCATTTCAATGAGCCAAAAAGGTCCATGTTTGTACTTTAATTTCTTCAATTTTCTTATTGCTTTCTGTACGTAAACTATAATAGTAACATTCTGGGTGTGCTGAGGCTAATCGAAAAGTTAAAGTGTGTAGGATTGGAAGATGTATGGATCAGCGAGAGAGACGAAGAAAAATTAACAACTCCAGTTAAAAAGGAGTGGGGGTACGTATCTAAGTTTCTACCTTTATGGCATCTAGCTAGCTAGGCTAGGGCTCCTTTTCCAGTTTTACTTAAGGTACGTTTTATGCTTCCTTTGATCTAGATCTGCAGCAAACAGACCTAACCATGCATCTATGACTTTATTTAATTTGGACCCAAGACAACAACTTTATTAATTACTAAATTATGCTTTTTGGGTTATAAAATTTTCCCTTCTTTCTCTGTTTCTTCTGTTGGTGTTTGGGTGGAAATTCCTTTGTTTGGTTGGGTTCAGATCTAAAACATTCTCAATAATACAAATATTGAAGGGTGAAAACACTTGTGTATAAATATGGAGACATGAACTTTGAGGGGCGGGTTTGAGACTTTGAGATGAGTTGGGAAAAGAGTAGGTGTAAGGGCATGCAGGGACAGGGTTCCTGTTTAAGGGAATCGGGGCAGCCCCAGAAGTTTATTACAGGTTGTAGTTTTCCAACACAGAGCCAAACATCCCTCATGGTGCAATGTTCCGTCACTGTTTTTATCCCAAGAATCGGTGCACCAAAATAGAAAAGGAGAAAACAACTAATAATACTCCAGAGTAACGCGGCTAGATTTAAGTTGTGAGGGCAATTATGTGTGACATGGTTTCCCTCAACATGCCATTATTTATATTTTTGAATTTTACCTTTTTTCGGTACAAATTCTTTAGTTTTCATCATCCACAGGTGACCTTTACACAGCAATCAGCAGTGTGCCTTTTCTCCAAGGTAAAATTTAATAAAGATATTAAGCCCTGCTGATAGCAATATAGTCGGTATGTCCGAGTGGTTAAGGAGGCAGACTTGAAATCTGTTGGGTTCACCCGCGCAGGTTCGAATCCTGCTGCCGACGATTCAGTTTTCATGCTGGCTACTGCTGTGCTGTTAGGTTTTTCCTTAATTTCGTGCCCGAAGGTCGCCAAGCCCTCTCCGACATCTGTTTGGGCTAAAATATGAGCCCAAAGACTTAGGAAAATTGATTCATTCAATCTAATCATTTCAATCATTTCGGCCTACAAACCAATAACCTGAAAAATTGAATGATTAACCCTAAATTGGTCCAAAATCAGATCTTGACCTGTACCTTTGGTCCAAAATCAGATCTTGACCTGTACCTGGATAACCTTGATATTAAACACAAATTGAAATAAATCAACCTGAATCCAACCTAAATTTATGCTAACCTAATTGTCATTTGAAATTAAGAGACTCTATAAATCACCAATTTTTTTTAGGCTGATTAAGTTAAAAAATTAATAAAAATATAAAATTTTTACAAAAAAATATCTAAAAAGTTTCTGCAGAGATCTATTTTAAAATTACTCTTTAGACTTCTTAAAGAGCCAAATGAAGAGAGCAGGAGATTGAACATGGGCCAGGTTCAATATCGCAATTCGTGCAAATAATCACTATACAAAAAGAATAATTCGTAATAACACATTAAAATAAATGTGAAAATGAACTTGCTCATAGTTTGGACTTGTTAGTAGTCTTAAATGTGTTAAAAACTCTTTAGAACCTTAATACAGTTTAATTCAAATTTCAAAAAAATATAAATTGGACCAGTTTTTTTTTTTGCATTTCTTGGAAATAAAATTATAAGCTTTTAACACGTTTAGAAAAGTTCAAGGTACTACAGTGTTTATCTTGCAAGTAGGACTTATAATATGCCACTTAATTTCTTCCTTCTTCTGTGTGAATTGTTTGTAGTTCTCCCTCAGTCTCTCCCTACGCTGCTAATCATATGACGCGTGATTTTGGGCCCACATAACGTTTATGCACCCATCTCGGAAGGATCAGGTTTTGTAATACCGTTCTTAGCCCAGGTCCTAAGCAGGTTGGACCCTGGCCCAAGACAGTGAGCCCGATTGGTTTCATTGTTTCTTGAGGAACAAGTTTCTCGAATGTCACATGTTAGATTAGATTAGTCTAGCGTAGGATTGCCGGGTGAATAAACTAGATTAGATTAGAATACCCCTCCTCCTAGCCTAGGTCAATCAGCCGTAATATATATATGTACTGGCCATAAAAAAATAGGCAGCCCAGCACCTGCTTTGCTCTTTAGTATCAACAATCATGAGACCCACCGTCAGAGCTTCACCCGCAGCGCTTCCTCGGGGCCGCGGCGGACCACCATCAAAGAAACCAAGCATTAATCTCCTGAACAGAGTCTGGAACAGGTCCACTTTCATCTGGGAACAACACATAGTCCGAAAGCCACGGACCAAACAGAAGACGAGTTTCAACCCTCGTGCCGGAAAATATATTCAGAACCCCAGCCTTTTCCCTAACGACACCCTTCTTGTTGCCGTTCCAAGAAACGTCGTCGGCGGTGGGCTGATCAATCAAGATTTGCAATGGCTGTCCAAACCCCTGTCGGAATATAGGATCCCGTTCTTGAGCCCTAGCCCTGACCAGCTGGCCAGCAACAGCCGCGATCAAGATTTAGAGTGGTTGTCGAAGCCCTTGTCCGATTACCAAATCCCTGGAGACATACCTGACCTCGACTCTCTATATGATTTCAACGCTCTTTCCAGTTTCTTTAATGATGTCCCAAATCTTGGAGATGGCTAGCAAGTTAATTAATTTCCAGGTTTTCCGTTTGTAAAAATATATACTCAAATTGACGCCGTACGTGCCATTAATTGTACATCTCGGTATATACTAATCAGAAAATAAAGTGAATTTGTTCCATATATCCAAGTTGGACACAAGGTGTTAACACATTGAGACTTAGACTTTTAAATGGACACAAAGTTTTAGCATTTGGGGGAAATTATTCGATAAGTCATTATTTTTAGACCTAGTAGTTATTTATTCAACTTGTATATCAACTTAAACTCTATTGTAAGAAACCAAAAGTATTTTTTTATTAAAAAACTAATTGCAAAAAAGTTAAGAATTTTTTATTACTTTTTTTTTTTGAGCTGGGCAAGGAAAATATTCACACAAAAAAAATATACTTTGCAAAAAAATTATTAAAGTGATCATTGTTAGGTAAAAAAGTACAAGCTTTAAGATGACATTAGATTGGTTCTAAATAGAGAAAAGGTCAAATTGCAAATAACCAATGATTAGCTGGTCGAATGTAGCCTCCCTTTTTGGTACATGAGAGGGATCAAGCCAAGGAGGAGGAAAGGATTGAAACTTGAACCACCTAATAACAATCACAACCTTTAACTGCTATGTCAAGACTTTGGTTAGGTTCCATATATATAACTACATAAGTGTGTTCAACTCAAATCGAAAAACTAAAAAGCGAACCAAGGCATGGTTGGCTGGAGGGTTTGCGGCGTCAAGGTACTGAAGGTCTTAATATACCACCCCCAAAGACAAGCCATGGATCGACAAGCTTAGTGATCAGGGGAGTTGCCCTCCTTGGGTGGTGGCCTTTTCACTCTAAGCACCGTTAGAAGGTTCAGGTTAAGGGAAAAACAAAAAAAGCACCCTTTTAACGTGGGAGCAAGGGGTTCTCATTAACCCCAGTTCATATCGCCAACCCATACTCATTCCAAATCAGGTTTATATTTAGAGAAGTGAATTAGAGCTCACAATTGATCCAACACCAAATCAATGTCTTCTGCTGCTATTAGTCTCGATTATCATTAGGCTTCAATTGTCCATGGCACCAAACAAAACGACCCATCCCCAGGTGGGTGAGGACCACCACGGTAGACAAAACTGAGTGAGATAAATTATTCACTATATATATATAACCCTACCATTACAAATGTCTGTCAAAAGTTCAGTGAGATGTTTAATTTGACCAACGAAAGGCCAATTAGCATAGAATTAATTAAAAGTTGGAGGCACATTTAGAAACCAAATTTCGACTAGGGTAATTAATTGAGCTCATTATGGAGCTAAATGTGGACTTTAGCTTTTCTTTCATTGATAAGGAATGTGTACTTCTTGTACCTAGAATTGTCAAAAAATAATTGAGTTAATTAAGAGAAATTTCATATGATTTTTTTGTCTTTGTAATATATGACTTGAACTCTAGGACTAAAGGTTAGAGACTGCCATAAACTTAAGGATCTAAAGCATTACGTCAAAACCGAAGTTCAAAATGTCTACTTAAAATTGGCTTCTAGAAATCGAGTCTAACGTCTCCTTTTTATGGGCAAAATTACAAAAAACCCCCTATTGTTTAGTCTAACCTACACTTTGACCCTCTATTTTCAGAAACCTACACTTTATCCCTTATTTGTTTTACAGTTTCCGACAACAACTATTAAAACCCTAATTTAAACTATATGATAATAATGTTTTAGTAATTTCAAGATTTTTTATATTTTTTTCATAGCTAACCGACCTTTAAAAAAATACTAATACGTAATTATAGGGAGAAAAATACATTTATAGAAAGGAAAAATTAATAACTTAAAATGCATATTAACTATTAAAAAAATATTAAAGAGATTAAAATTACTGGAAGATAATTATCGTATAGTTTAAATACAGTTTCAGAAGTTGTTATTAGACAATATAAAAATATAAGGGCAAAGTGTAGGTTTCTCAAAATAGTGGGAGCAAACTGTAGGTTAGGGCATACCTCAAGAGGGGTAATTGTACATTTCATCCTTTTTATTGGCATCTTTTGATCTTTGATGTACCGAGATTAATTAGCATCATATAACGCCACAGGTTTGCATGCACGGAAGCATTTCTGAGAGTAGTGGAGATAGATTTGATTGTCAAATTAAGTGTGTAAGAAAATAAATATTGAGGACTACGGTATAGTTAGTCCCTCATATCCAAATTCTCATAAGGACTTGTGAGAGAATTAGGAAAAATTTCAAAACTTCGTCCATGTGTTTTGATTTCAGCAGTAGTTTGAGGTTTATGGTTTAATCTGCATTAAAATGAAACGGGAATCTAGACATGTGTTTAGTGAATTATTTTAATGTTTACTGGTTTTGTATATAGAACCAATGTACCAAAAACTTGAATAATTTTTTTTAGAGAGTAATTAATTTTTTTTTATATTTTTCTCATATTCAACCCACTAAAAGAAATTAAAATCAATAAAAATAATTAAACTTTTCAAAAAAATATTTTAAAAATATTTTTTTGAGTTTCTTAAAGTATAAACTTTCAATTGGCAGATAAGTTGTATAAACAATATTACCTAAAAATGAAAAAAAATACTAAACAATTCATTGTTTAATCACAAACAAATAGTCATAATTTACCATTGGAAAGGTCTACAAGTGTACTTTCAAACAATGAAAGAAGCATAGTGTAATTTTGAGGTTTTATTAAAGATATATTTTTATTCGCATAAGACATTGTTGAGCTTAAAAACTCTACACATATCTGAACTTTCGGGAATTTATCAGTTCCAATTCGCCGAACCAAAGACTATGATTTGGACCCAATGTAATTGGGGAGTGTTGTTTTATAGGGATAATTTTTCATTTTGCAGTTTGAATTTTCAACAAAAAGTTATGGCAATTCCCGTATGAGTGCAATTTTGCTACAGATTTTCTTGGTTGCGGGTTAATTATATGACCGTTAAGAAATTAAAGATGTTCTGAGGCTTTCGAACACTTGAGTTGGCTTTATCATATTTCTTACTCTTGTTACTATAGTTTCTTACGTCCATTTGATTTAGTGATTGATTTTAGGAGCAGACAACTGAACAAGGTTAATAGCTTCTTATATGTCTCACTTGGTTTTTCCTCACTCACTTGATGAGCTCAAATTAAAGATGATTTGCCACATAATGATCATTTCATGATTTTTAATTTATAGATGGATGATTTATACATGATTATATTTCACCAACTATGGTCGTGCGTGATATATTTACTAGCCTAATTTTTTATTTTCGAAGTTGTTAATTAAATATTTATGATTTCTGTGAGTTATTTTTATCATGTACTCTATGAATGATCTATAAATGAAATGAGCATACGGTCTTTTTTTAGTCAGAATCAAAAGAGAAGACAAACTAAGGAAAAATAGAAGATGTCAAGTCTGGGGCAAGTTATGATAAATTGATATCTTGTAATAGGCATGAGGCATGAAATGGCTGTCATGATTTCTTGTGTCTCCAAGCCAAATTTGTCAGTTTTTGGAATTCTGTGGAATGTTCGGGCACAATAAGTGAG
The DNA here is from genome assembly GCA_005392925.1 of Aquilaria sinensis. Taxonomy (NCBI): domain Eukaryota; kingdom Viridiplantae; phylum Streptophyta; class Magnoliopsida; order Malvales; family Thymelaeaceae; genus Aquilaria; species Aquilaria sinensis. Next base: position 235,974 of record SMDT01002996.1, on the reverse strand, counting down.
AATAGTAATTTCTTGCAGATGTATATTGGATGAAAATTTTGAAACATGAAAAATAGCACTTAATTTATTCGTTAAAGCATAAGGGCAAGCATGGAGGAGACAACTCTAGTATCTAATTATTAATGTAACACTTAGTCTATTTTGATGATATTTAAACTAGTTCACAATCTAAGAATATAAAACAACAATGTACTAGCAAGGAAGCTGCATTTCATTGCAAGTCGATCAATGAAGATATAAAATTTTTTTAATACCAATTACATTTGTATAGAAAAAGGTGTTAAAAAAAGCATGAATTTAAAACTAGGTCATAATCAATTCAAAGGCCTTGAGAAAATTGAAACATCTCAATTCTCAACGATATTGTTAACCACTTTGATTTTGAGATTTAAGCACAAACTGTTGCCTTGATTGTAGGTCATATAAGTTCGAGGGCCTAACACGTAAAAATCAAAAGTTTCGAATATGTCTTTTGTGTTTATTAGAACAAAGTGGAAAAAATGCCTGATTCGAGAATTTGTGGGCCAAATGATATCATTATAGACAAACTGAGAACCCATTGAGTAATTGGACATTCTCTGACTCGAGAACAACAAGCTGAGCTTCAGGTGAAGAAGGGCATTGTGATAGGGATGAGTACCATCAAGTGATAAAAGAACCCGATTTTAAAGTTTGATAACCAAAAGATAAAATTTAAGATAAAAAAGGACCTATTACATAATTTAACCATCTTTTTTACCATGGACTTTCTCTTGCCCGAAAGGACAAGCCGCGCTTCCACCAAAAAAAACAGAAGCGCAGTAGCATAGGTGGGTACCGCTAAGTGACAAAAGCGCTTGATTCTTGAGTTTGATACAAACCCAAGAGATATTATCTACGACAAATGAAGAGCCTTTTACATAATTTCACCATTTATTGATTTCGCATATCCTCTGGCTGAGAAGAAAAGATGAGCTTCAACCCAAAAAAGGGCATTGTACCAGGCACCTATTGCGCTTAACATTGCTTTCGAGGCTTATGGCCCGAGAAGATAAAATGGGCTTCAACCGAAAAAAACAAAAAGACATCGTAGCAGGCACCCGCAGCTCTTATTGTCGCTGTTAAGGCTTGCGCCTTTAGTTTGCACGAGTTTTATGGTGTCTACACGTTATGGTGGTTCAATCTGTATTAACATTAAATATAAATATAAATAGTAATAATCATTGATAAAAAGAAAAAAGTTATTAAAAAAAAAGTAAGAATCGAGATAAAAAAAAAGTCAATGTAAAGTTTTGGGGCAAAAAGAACTAACAAAAAGATTGTAAGTATCAAGAGATAAATCTCAGTGGTTAAAATTATCAAAAAGTTTTTAAAAGAGGGAAATAATATAAAAAAGTTGATAAAATAAGATAAAGAGTGAGATTTCAGTGACAAAAAATGAGTTTTAATGATTGATACAAAAAAATAGAAAAAAAATTATATTCAGACCAAGAGAACAAATGTAAAGATTTTAGGAATTAAAGACTTAATCATCAACTTAATAAAGAAAAAAATAAATGAAAAAATTAACTAAAAAAAATTAGCTCAAACCATATAAAAAAAATAGACAACTCTTATATAGTGATTAAAGTTTTATTTTAAAAAATAATAATAAAAAGAGTAACAAAAAAGGTTGAATGAAGTTATTATGATTGATTAGAAAAAGAAAAGAAATAAAAAATGGTTTCCAAGATTTTGCTTTAGCAGACAATAAATAAAAAAGAACAAAAAAATTAATGGCCAAAAGAACAAATAAAAAAACCCTAGTTATTAAGTTTTGGGATTAAAATGACCGACGAACAGAAATCAAGGACTACAATGAGAAAATATATAAATTTATGTACTAAAAATGCTTTTGATAAAAAAGAAACGTGAAATAGACTGAAATTGTTAAAAATAACATCACAAGCCCTTGAGAAAGTAATTTCTATGTCAAAAAAGGATCAAGTTAAAAAAAAAACTAATCACATAAAAAAACAGTAAAACACAAAAGTAAAAAAAAACATAATGTTCATACATAGTGATTTTCATTGTAGATGAACAGTAAAAAACACATTCTGTTATTCTGTTTTAGAATACAGTAAAGTTTTGATGACCAAATTTGTAGTTGGTATTTTTTTTAATAAATTTAGCATGAAAATAATTTTTAATAATAATAAATTAAAAATTTCTCACCAATAGATTCATATTAATCAATTGAAATTTTGGTTTTTTTCAATTTTTGACTTTGGCTCTATTTATATTATATTCTTATCTTCAAAATGATTAGTTATGATTGAAATATAATACTGTGAAACAAAACATTGTATATGTTTCGAAACGATACATATTTCTTATGTTATAAAAAATAATTTACTAAAATTTTTCATGCCTTATTAACTCAAAATCCAATTTTCAATATCAATGATAAATTTATCTAAAAAAATTCACTTTCAATTTCAACAATAATGGACTAAATTATTTTAGTAAACCATAGACCTTAAAGTATATCATTGGTGCTATAAAACTTAATCATCAATAATAAAAAAATGACCGAAACATGAATGTATTTAATTTATGTCAATCAATTAATGGTTTAACTATTAACTTAATAAAGATAAAAATAAAAAAAATTGAATAAATTCGAATAAACCATAACCATTGTCAAAAGTTGGTAAACTAAAATGATTAAGGTTTCATTTCAGAAAACAATAATAAAGAAAGATAACAAAAAAATGTTTAGACCAAACCAAAAAATAGAAAACTTTAGGTATTAAGGGTTTAATAATTTCTTAATAAAGTTAAAAAATGATTCTAGTATTTATAATATAGGATAACATTGCACAATATACATAGAATAAATTTTTCTGAAATTTTACATATCAATGAATCAGTGGTAAAATGGAACATTTTAAAAATCAAGCACTTATACATAATACAAATTGTACACTATTTTAACTAATCAAAAATCAGAATCAAACTCATGTAAAGTGCCTGTGCATTATATAAATTGTGCATATGTTTCAATTCATCAAAACTTTGAATCTAACCTATCAAACTAAACCTTTGAATAAAATCATATAAAAGAAAAATCTTTTGGTATTTAATATGGTTAATGAAGGCATGTCGCTCATTTTCATTTAAGAATCTATCATTTTAAATACAAACAAACCATATTTTATTTTTTTGAAACCATATTTTATTTTTCTCTAAAAGTTTCCACCAGGTTGAAAAAGTTGGGGACTATTACGGTAGAATTGTTATATTAAGGACCAAAAGGGGCATTTGGCCATTCAATGCCATAAATTGGACCAATATACTTTTAGTCCCTGTATTGTTGGTCCTGGAAAGTAGTGGACCTTAAGTGTTATTATCTGGCGATCTTACCACTATAAAAAAAAAAAAAAACAGTCTTCACCCTATCTTGCAATAGATGGTAAAAGTTGGGGATCATTCTAGCAGACCTGAAATACTAAAGGACTAAAATAGAGGTTTTACCAGAAAATGAGGAAAAGCATAAAAAAAAAGTAGCAAAAGAGGTACTGTTGATGAATAGTAAAATCTCTTTGATATTTAGAATATAGTATAATGATTCATAGCTAATTAACACATGAATACTATTATAGTATGTGATAAGTTGAGTAGTGGCAAATCTAAGATTTTTTACAAAGGAGGGTCCGAATACATATTTAATTATTAAACTCTAACATTAAATGATAAAACTTATAAGTTCGCATATACTACAATATAATGATAAAAAAATTAGAAGAAAATTTGAAAAATGCTCTAATTTAATTTTTTTTCCTGTTGTTGGTTGAACAACTAAAAACATATATAAACTATAAAGAAGATAAGTGAATTATTCATGTTGTAAATAATGTTAGAGACAAAAATCTTTTACTTAATTTATTAACTTTATCTTGTGTTGAATTAGTTTCACATTTATTAACTTTATCTTGTGTTGAATTAGTTTCACAATTTTTCCTTAGAATTAGAGAAAAAGAGTGGTAAAAAAAAGTTTTAGGCCTAGATAGGAAAAAGTGTAAAAGTTAAATGACTAGTATAAAGTTTTTTTCATTTTTCTAATTATTAGCAGAAAGAAGAAATTGACTCATTTTCTATCTTTCTTGAAGTAAAAGGTTCATATTATTTTTTTCCTGCGGATATTATAAAAATTATGAGAGTCCATTAAAAACTTAATTAGTTATAGTATCTTTTATCAATATTTTTTATGAGAAAAGGGATCCATAGACTCCCATAATTTATACATGGATTTGCCTCTAAAGTTGAATGTTCTCAAATCCCTATAGTAGAGACTATTAGTAACATGTGAATATTTGTGGTAACAAACATTGAACAAGACCAATTATATTCTTAGACCTTAAAGTGTCAATGTTAAGATTATAGTAATAATATTATATTGATCCATAGAAGTATATTTGACATGCATCTTACAGATTTTAGATGAACAAGTCTCATCGATTGATATAAAAAGAGTTTTGTAAATATTATTTTGAGTAAATAAAAGTATGTCTATGTGTGTATATATATAGGTAAATTCCACGTGTTTACTTCTACCTTTTTCTATATTAATCCTAATCTCCATTTTGTTCCTTGTACCTTTCTAATGTGGTTAAAATGTTCTATTTTGAACTTTTTTTTTATGAAATCTGTTATCTATGATAAAAAATGACACATCAACAAATAATAATAGGAAAAAATGTTAGTTTTAATCACTGAAAATATTTTCCTTTAATAAAACAACCCTGCAATTTTGAAATTTAATGATTAAACCACCATGTTCACTTTTCGGGATACTCTCGCCCTCTCCAGCCACCGCCCACTCACCGCCGGGTGACAAACTGCATCTTTCGGCTATTTCTGACCACCATGTTCACTTCGAAATTAAAGACTAATCATCCTTCACTCATTCATTGGTCCTTAATAGAGTTCCCTATAAAACTATTTAAGGTTTAGATCTCATTAACAACAATTCGAATCAATCTGCTTACCCATTATAGCCATCGTCCTCATAGGCATCGTTGCTACGGCTTTCTTACCTGTCAGCTACTATGTCATCATCATCAAGTGCTGCCTCAACTGGCACTAAATCGATCTGCTCCGCCGTTTCTCTCTGTCATGAAACCAACAGCAGAATGAGGCAAAGGACGGCATCTTCAGTGGAATCGGAGCCACTGTTGGTCACTCTCCCTCTTCAATCTCTAGTCGAATCGTAGACCCTCTCCCTCTTCAATCTCTAACCGAATCGAACCCATCGTCGCATCTCCGGTCGAATTGTCTGCCTCTGACTCAGCCAAATTTGCCTGATTTGTCTGCCTCAGATTTGTCCAAATTTGTCTGATTCGTCTGATTAGTCGCTTTCTGTTCTATTTTGTCATGAGAGGGGGGCCCGATTCATCACGCTCACCATGGAGAGGAGGCCGGAGAGGGAGGAGAGATAGGAGAGGGATGGGAGGAGAGGGAGGAAGGAGATGGGGCACCGGAGAGGGAGGAGAGGATTAGCCAAGAAAGTTTTAAGGCTTTTTTTGACAAAGGTAATTTTTGTTAAATTTAAAGATTTTAAGGTTTTTTTGGTAAAATTTTTTTTTATAGGAGTTAAAGCAAGTATTTTTCGTTACAATTTATGATGTTGTCATATTTTTTTATCCAATATAACAGATTTTATAAAAAAAAATCTAAAATAGAACATTTTAGCGAGTTACAAAAGCACTATTAACAAATTTAAGATTGGGGTTAAAACAAAAATAAAATTAAAAGATTTGGGTTAACATGTTCAATTTACCAGTATGTGTATATATATTGTATTTTATGCTTTATAAGTGATTTCTAAATTAATTTATATCCGGAATAAACATGAGATACATGTATAGATTTGAGATCGAGAGTACCATTTAATTGAGGCTTGCTGGTCTACATCCAGGAAGCAACTCAGGTCCGAGTGAGGAGGGATGGCTGCCGGGTTTGGAGCTGTGACAGTTTAAAATTGTCCAGAGGGTTTTTGTAAATTATCCAGAGTACCTGCAGACGAAAGCATTGATCTTTTTTTCGCAAAATTCGCGCCCGTTAACGGTATCTTCTCTCTCACGATTTAAATACAACCTCTCTCAACCTTTTACAGTTATTAAGAACGCAGCTATTCAGCTCCAGATTGACACTTTTGCCACTGTTAAAGAAACTAATGGCCATATATTGTGAATGAAAAATTAGTGATGATTTGGACGTTGAAGGGAATCGAAGAAAGAAAATAAGGGAAGGGCAGAAGAGGGAATTCCAGTCATGTAATTGCGTGCTTGGTCTGAGTTGCGGTCAAAGAGATAGGCCCCTCCTCTGGACGGACTCATTTTCCTTTCTGTAAAGATACCTTAAATATAATACCAGCAACTCCATTCCCACCTCTTTCTCTTAATCCTCCTCTTCTCCTCTCTCCTCTGGCCTCCACCATTTCAAGTCTCTCTCTCTCTCTCCTGCTCACTTCGTCAAACTAAAATATCACAAAAGAAAGAGAAGAAAGAAAAGAAAACAAGGATTTAGGAATAGAGATGATCCCATTTGCATTTAGAAGTGATGATATGAGCATGTGACTTCTGTTGGCCACATTATCAAATCTTAATTTGCACTTCTCCAATCAGCTATTGGAAGTAGTAGTGATCAGGGGTAATGGCTCAACAGGTACATCCATTTTTCTCTGTTCCCATATATATATATATATATAATTTACCTGGTATTAGAAGCTTAGTGACAGATGCTATAATTGGTTGTGGGATACACATGCAGCAGCAGCAGCAGCAGCAGGAAGATGGGTGGCCTCTTGGGTTGAGGCCTCTAAATGGAAGAATGGGGTTGGTGAGAAACCCTTCAGATGCTTTCTCCGCTGGCTCTGTCTCTTCTTTCACCACCCTCTTCACTGCCTCTCCCACCTCTTCTGCCTTCACAAGTTCAGATCTTAACACCCAGGTCAGCTCACTAATTTTATTTCTTTTTTCCTTTGCATTATATGTATAAGCTCTATTTACTTGTTGATTTTGGAGAATTCATTTTATAAACTAGTTTTTTTCTTTTATTCTCTTCATTTTTTTTAGGAAACTAGATGCCAATCAGTATAATTAAGCCAGTTCATGTATTTACTTAAAGAAATAAATATAAAAAAAGAAAAAGAAAACCCCCAAAAAACTGCAGGTTCTGTTGCTTGCTGTTTGTCACCCAAAAAACTATCAGCTGCTTATGATGAAGCTGGATATTGGGCTCCAGGAGAGGATGGTCTACTAGATCTGCAGCACTACCAAAAGTGGGAATATTACTAGACACTACTCTGCAATCATTTTTCATGCCTTGGACATTTATTGTCTCATTTTTAATTTCTTTCCCTGTATTATATTATCTGTACCAACATCATTGATTTGTTTGATTTATCTGTTTAAAAATCAATACTGGTGGTAATTTTTGGTTATCTGATATGAAAATCATTATGTCATGTAGACAGCTAGAATTCAAGTCTTAATTTATCCAAAAAAGATTTGTTTCTTTGTTGTCATTGGGTGATTTTAGATTGATTGTTGTATGGTGTAGGTTATACGAAATTATATACTTCTTTTAATCCATATTTTTTGAAACATTTCATTTTTTTTAATAGTCTAACTTAAATTTATTCATATTATTGTTTGTTAAGAAAAAAAATTAAAAAATATATATATATTTAAAAACTATAGGTCTTTATTTTTTATTTATATATAAAGATTTTTCATTTATATACTAAAATGTTGGAAATAAAAAATTATAGATTAATTATTAAATAATGAATATTACAAAGAGCTTGGGATGAAAGGAGTATATATTATCTTCATTCTCTTATATTTTAAAGCATTTGAACAAAAATGAAACAGAAAAGGGTTCATGGAAGTGATTTATGTATCCCTTTGGTCATAAAACCATTTCAGTCCAGCGGCTCCTTGTTCCATGACAGGAGCATAACACTTGGGAGCCTCATGGGAATTCCAAGCCTTATAGATCTCTCCAGAAGATCAAGCAGGAGGTTTTCAGCTGATCCCACAAGAGACCGCAGGAGCTCCAAGTCCAACAAACCTTGCTTCTTTTCATTGTGCTCAAAGCTCAGCACCGATTCCGTGCACAACCCCAACGTACCATCCCTCGGTCATTTTCTTCGAGCTGAAAGGAGAGCAAGTGTTTGCAGGAGCAGCCTCCGTCCCACCGCATTCCCGCTTCAGCCCGATTCACCTTTCGTTGGCTCTGCCACTGCAGTGGCTGCACCCGGTGTCCAGAGACCTCACAGACAAGTCTTGGAACACCATGCTGATTCTGATGTTTACGGCCCCCAATTGTTTCTTTCACGTATCTGTGGACAACTACTTGAATAAGGTCTCTATCATTTTCTTTCGGATTACACGAACCTCCATTTTCAGTGATTGATGGTAGCAAAGTTCTTTTCCTTTTAGTCATTACAAAGAGTAGCAGAGTACAACAACAAGGACTGCATTGATTTTCAACTTTTTTAGTAACACGTTATCATCTGATACCCTCATTTTTTCGCTCTATATAGTGCAACCATAAGGCTGTATGATCTGAGGAATGGGGCTTAAATTACATACCCACAACAGAGTTGCGAATCACATGCGACATCGAATCAATATGCTTCTCAACTGCCTTGTCTACTTTCTGGAGCAGGGCCAGATATCTGTGGCTACGCCTTATTGCTTTCCTCATTGTACTCGATGGGAGTTTTCTCAGAATTCCGGCTTCCCATCTTCCCGAGTGAACTAATAGCCGACAAGCCTTTCAAATTACTGCTGCCTTCGCTGGACTTCCTTGACTTAGCTGGCTTTGAAGGACTCATTTCTACTTCTGTCTCCATACAAGTGATTCTCGGGCTTCTTGATGGACTGGACTTCAACTCTGCTTCAATGCTGATCTTTGCTGAACTTGTTTTCGGGGTGCTGGGTTCGATGGCCACATCATTGTCTGCAATCTTGGCAACAACCAGTTGAATAATGCTGCTACGGCAGAATGGGCAAACTGGGGCTACTGCAAAGTGTGCTAGTGTGTTCGGCTTTTTGTGACAGCAGAGGGCTAGGACGCAGTGAGCACACATTTGGTGCCCACACTCTCTTATCTCAATTGTGCACAACTGCTCAAAGCATATGCAGCAGACATCAGCATCACTTGCCTGCTCAACAAGATTCATATATTATCAGTCAAAAGTATACATAATCCACCTGATATAAAATGTCCAGTTGCAGGCTATCCTATTCGACAAAATTTGAGTTATGCACGCAGCAGAAACAATACCACCTCAGAGTCGGAAAGAGCAGTGTTCTCATCTTCAAGCTCGAAATTTGAACCACAATGAAGCGACTCTATGTTGTCCTTTAAAATGGCTTTCTCCCGTTCTCTGTTTGCTTTCATCAAGGCCGTCTCCAGGAGTGCTTTAGCTTCTGCATTCAGATTGCTTATGAATCTTAGAGGTAACGGCCAGACAAGAGGTTCTGCAGATGCAGGATTCAGCAAAGCAGCACAGGCCTCATGCTTGTGCTTCAAAGCAATTATGTAGGGTATCCTCCTGCACAAACGTTTTATCAGTAAAGTTCAGCCTAAAAGTAGACCTTGCACCGTGTCTGTGGTATAAAACTAATAAAAGAACAAAAAGACAAGATCTCAGATAGAAAAGTGCGGAACTCATTTTGTACAGTCTACATATATGATCCTGAAATTAATTTAACAATTATAGCAAGAGAGATATAAGCATACTTAAAATTCCCAAGTGATAAACCATTGGAAGAATCACGAGTTTTTGGATCCAATCGATTCATGTAAGAATTAGCATCCATCCCCCGAAAAAACTAACACACAGAAAAGGTGGGTTTAGTGTGATCAGATCTTCGAGCAATCCCTTCTTTTTTTGGTTTTCGTGATCCACCCCACTGGATAAACTTTTTACCAGGAAAGCTACATATGCAAAGGAAAGCATGAATGTAGCTACAACATATAAGCCATGTAGTGTTCTCACTTTTGTTTGGGACTCCGGGTATGTTGCTTGACTGGAAGACAAGAAGAAAAAAAAGCAACCCCCTACTCCACTTTTTACTGTTTTAAAGTTGCAAAAGAGAATATTTACAAAAACTAAACTTTTGTCATCGATTTGCCCTCCCTTCTCAAATGTCTTTGTCAATGCTTACCCAAACGCATCAGGTTGGAGTCTGTCTGCTCCCCAGGCAAGCAATTCTCTGATGCAATCCAAAGATCCCCCACGAGCAGCGAAATGAAGAGATGTACTCCCCGGATAGCTGCGGGCACGGGAACACTTAACATCAATCCGAACCCATGACCTGATAGTCTCTCCAAGAAAGAAATACTATGTATTTAGTTTCGTCAAGGAAATTAATGAATTACCCATTCCCACTGGTTGAAGCAGAAACTAGAGCCCCATTGTCTAAGAGGGCATGAACACAATCTGGGTATCGTTCACGAGCTGCCAAGTGCAAAGGTGTTGCACCTCTTTCATCTCTAATGTTCACAAATCTAGCAAAGCCCCTTGAAAACCATAAAATCCAATCAGTGATCAAGCACAAAACTTAAAGATCAACTGCATGTGAATGAATGTGAACAAAGGGAGATACCAAGATTCAGAAAGTGAGCTGGCCCGAGCAGCAGACAGAAGAGCTCGAAGGCAGTCAATGTGACCGTAACACGCAGCATAATGCAAGCAGGTTCTTCCATGAAGGGAATCAAACATTAGCACCTAGAATACATTTCCCAGATCCATGATCAACTTCTTTCTATCATTTGAGGATTAGAAGAATCCGAACTCAAAAACACTTTTGGATTGAAGATAACATACATAGGCTCCACTCTCCATGAGCTTCCTCACACAAGATATCTTTCCGTGCATTGCAGCCAACATCAATGGCGTCTGATCAAACCAGAAAAACAACAACGTAGTGATCCAATTACCTGTATTGATCTAATAGGAAGGATGATCCAATAAACTTACCTGTCTGTAACGACTAAGAACATCTGGATTGCCATATCGATCCAATAGGAAGTTAAGAACCTATAAAGTCATCAGACCATTAACCAAAACCACCCACATTTTCCCAAGAAACAAAAAGAAAACAGAAGAGCCCTCTAATATGAAATCTAGAATTAAAAGGAAAAACCCCTAAACCCACCTCGATCTGGCCATTCAAAGCAGCGATGTGAAGAGAAGAAAACTTGGAGTGCCCGAAAGTCTTCATTAGAAGTTTCGGCTCAGCCTTAACCATTGTTTCGACCATCTCCAGATCACCACTCTGCACAGCTTTGAACAGAGCATCTTCACGGCGCTCTCCGCAGCTGAGTTTCTGACCCATAGCCGAGTCTCTCCCTCAGGCGCCGCCGCCTCCCGGCGGTGTTGACGGTGCCGCTCGACGCAGACTGACTGATCGAGTGTGACAGTGAGTGAGAAGTGAGAAGTGAGAAGTGGGAAAGCAGAGACTTATCATCTGAAATATCATGTGATGTGAAGCAGTTTTCTGCCTTGGAGTTTGGTCCGAGATTTCAGGCAATTATGAAAAAAAATTCCATTTTGGGCCATTTTTTAAGAGTCTTTCCTTATTGCAATTTTTCCCACTTAAAAAATACTCCATCTCCCCCGCAAATCTTTCTCTATTTTTTTGGTCGTCTTAAATTTTGATAACATTTTTATACTCAATAATTTTAATATTCACTCTTTTCTAACTTTCTTGGTTTATATTTAAAAATTAAGGATAATAATAAAAATAATACAAACTTTTTCAACTTTCTTAATTTCTGCATCAAACTAAATAGAGTAAGATTGGTGGGACGGAACGAGTAACAGATCTCATGTGCACGGGTGCAAGTATGCACTCGGGCACGAGTCCCAAATCAAGCATTTTTTAAAGTTTTTAACATTCAATTTATTTTATTACTCTTATTTAAGCTCTCATTTAATAAATTTTAAAAAGAATTTTTTTAAAATTTTCATTAAAACTATCATTACACTAAACAATAAAAGGAATATTTTCTTTTTTAAAAAAAAATTATTATTTAAATTTTCACCACACATTAATCTCATCTTGCTGAGAAATGTATCATCGTTTATGGGACAAATAGAGTAGTTTTATTAGAAGCATATGTTCCTCCGAGTTTGGTAGAATGACATGAGGGCTAGGGAAGGGGCTGAGTTGTGGGTTTGATTCCCACCTTTCCTTCTGTGTCTCATTCATTTTTAGCCAAAATACTCATTCAACCTCTAAACTTGGTTGACTAGGACACTTACACCTTTGAACTTGAAATCAGGCCAACTTAAGCCCTAAACTTACTAAAGTGAATCAGTTAACCCATTTGATTGGCCCATGCCCATCACGTGCTTGACGCTATTCACCCCTCGTTTGCTAATCCTATTCACCCATTTCACCTCACCAACCACCATAATCCCACCTCAATTTCCTTGTCGATGACCAAACGCCCTTTATCCTTCTTCAATGTGTACCCTTCTTACGCCCCATTCTTTGCAACCATTTCATCATTAGTGTTGCCATCCTAAGCAAGGCAGCCTAAAACCCAAGCCGGCTCTACCTCCATTGCCACTGCTCCATCTTCTTGTGCCTCTCCATCTTCGCTAACCCCTCGTAACTAACTATGTTCTTGATCCCTGCCACAAAGTATAACTGCTCCATCTTGGCCCTTATTGTGTTGTACTTGGGCAAATAATGTCTATTTTGGCTTAAGCTCTATAGCAAAGAGTCGAAGAAAAGTAAAATTCATATTTTTTTTTTTCTGTTAAGGCTAAAATCCGAATCTCATGTCCGTTATGGTTGAAATCCAACCCCTCAAAGAGTATCAACTTAAGATAAATGTCGACGGTCTAGAAGCTGGCTGTGTGGGTGGTAAGGGCAATGATATGCTAATTTTCATTCGGAGGGGAAATCCATGGGGAGCAGAAGAAGAGAAAGATGCGGCGGCAACATCAAAAAAGAAGGTGGTGGCGATTTCGATAAAGGTTTGAGTAGGGATTTGAGCCTGCTAAGGTTTTATGTGTATTGGATGGGGCATATTTGTAATGTGAGCTAGATGATAACTTGTGAGTAACTTCTATAAGCTCAAGCTAAATTAGTGAAAATTAGGCAGTTGAATATAGTTTTTGCAATTTTCGCTTGTTTGGTTATATTGAAAGTAAATTAATCATTTTTTCCCTATAGTTCATCTAAAGTTATAATTATAACCTTAAAGATTTATATATGCCATTGAGGTGAACGAAGGTGAATGATGTCTATGAAAAACTCATCACATGATGGCACAAGTTAGTCAAAAGGGTTGACTTACACACTTAAGCAAGTTTAGGGGCTAAGTTGAGTGAGTTCAAGTTCATGGGGGTAAGTGTCTTGGTCAATTAAGTTTAAAAGCTACAAGGGTATTTTGGCCTTCATTTTTCCTTTCTTGTTTTCCTTTCTTGTTCCACTGTTTTCATTGTTTTTTCATCTCATTTTGTTTCCTTTCTTGTTTCTTGTATCATTGTTTAAATTTTTTTAACTTTTGTAATAGTTCCATTTTTTACTTTTATTTTTTATTTTTTACTTTTTTCGTTTTGTGTACTATTCCTTTTCTCTCATAGTTCACTTTTATCTAGCTTTCATATTTCACTTTTTCTAGCTTTCTTTTCTATTTTTTTATTTTTCCAATTCTTCTCATTTTTCAATTTTTTCTATTTCTCAATTTTTTTTGTTCTTTTAATCTTTCCATTTTTTTCGTCTTATTTTTTTTTTGTATTTAACTCTATCTACTACCTAGTTTTTGTTTCATTTTTTAAAAATTTGTTAACTAATAAGATAACAAACAGCTAATTGAATTAAAATAATGAATAATTAATAGTAAAAAAATGTATAAAAACTAAAAAGAATATAAACAAAAGAACATATAAAAACTTAAAAAGAATAGATTTATAAAAAAAATAACAATGAATAAAAGAACATATAGGAACTAAAAAAATTATAGAAATAAAAGAATATATAAGAATTGAAAAGAAAAAATTTATAAAAGAACAAACAATAGTACATAAAAAACATATAAGAACTGAAAAAGAATATAAATAAAATAGCATAAAAACTGATAGTGTAAAAATTAATAAAACTTTGGATATGTTTTTTTTTTCACTAAATATATGTTCTTTTCAAACTATACATATATTCTTCCTCTAGATGAAGATATATACATATATAGAAATCAAAATTATGAACTTGGCCTCATGCACATTGATATTCAAATGCATGACATTGTAGACATAGGCCTAGTTTTTGGCATTGTGGGTTAAAAACTTGATAACGTTATTTGCTTGTGTTTCAAAACATGATAGTGTCATTTGGCTAATTAATATAAGCAAAGATCATTTTAGAAAACTTTGTTTAACTCCTAGTTATATTTTTTCTGTTTAGTAAACCGGTAGAAGGAACTACTCGTTTGATGCCCGGCAGCATCTTCGTTGAATGACATGTTGGCCCGTAGAGAGAACTTCCAGTGTGAGGGTATCTGAAACACTTAGAAGAACAAGGGTTAGAAGCTCCTCGGAGTGTGTTTCCGGGGAAGGAGCTTCCGACTCCCAAGTTAGTATTTGTGAGAGTGGTAGTAGAGAGCAGAGAGAAGAAAGTAGAGAATAAAGAGAGTCTTCTGTCCTTACCAAGGTCCCTCCCAAGTATTTATAGGAGGGTGGAGGGAGGAGGCCGTTTGACACAGCTTGTCCAGATCATGACACGTGTTCGGTCAGATTCGATTCGTACCTTCGGAGGTAGGCACCTTCAGTTGGTCGTAGGCCTTTCTGGCTAGAGGCAGGGGTGTGTGCGAGGTCCTTTTATCAGAGGCCCCTTAATTGTTTTTGTTGTATCTCCATGAGACCCCTTCAGGGTGTAAGACCCCTTCAGGTAGAGATTTTCCCCTGAGGGCTATCGAGGAAGGCCCTTCGGCGAAGTGGGTCACCTTCGAGAGACTTTTTCTTCTGTAGAAGATGGTGGATTTACATTTCCGATGTCGGTAGGTTCGTAAATCCGAAGCTGGTGAAAGACACCCATTCCCAAAGTTAGTCATGTTCCTAACCGAGGGTGATGTTGAGAGTGTCCCGAGGTCGGGGCTAAGCTCCAACTGAGGGTGGTTTCATGATAACTAATCAGGAGATCTCGGAGGACATAGCCCTTTAGCTATCATCATTGAAAAGTGAAATGGAGATTGAGCGTTGATATTATAATTTTATTCATATTAATAACTTTTATTTCTAGCAACAAATTGTGAAAGAAATATAAAGCCATTTCCTTTTAATAATATTTTTATACTTATTTAAGCATAATTTTATAAGCAAGAAACAGCTTTATGGTGGTAACTTAGCAAATAAATGAAATTTACTACTACTACCGCTGCTGCTACTACTATTATTTCATGTACTTTTTAGACATTTTATAAATAAAATGCAATGGTAAGCCAGACTTTTCATTTTGATTTTTTTCAAACAACATTTGTGTATAGTTAATAATTGCATTCAATCACTGTATTTGAAAAATTATGTTTGACAACTATTTTTTTCACATACAATTGTCATAATTTAAAGAAAATTATAAATTTTTATTAGTTATAAAGTTAATAATTCATTAATATATTAAATTGAAATATACAATTAATAATAAAATTTATTTGTATTGTACTATCATTCAACTTTCTTTATATACAATAATCAAACAAATAGATGAGTAATTTCATATTCAAAAAGTTATTGTATTATACAGTTAGTTGCCAAAAAAAATCCTAAGAAACTTAATTTTTTTTAATTTATTATGGCCAAAAGGTAAATTTGGAAAGTCGGCAAAATTGAGTTAATAAATTAATAGATAAAATTGGTGTTTAGTATAAAAGTTTGAGATAGCACTTGATAGCCCATTAATTAATTCTGCAATTGCTAAACGACCATCAGGTTTCTGATTTATAATATATATAATAGATTGGAGGGACCAAGTCCCGTAGAATTAACAATATTTCCAATATTATATTGTTAATTTACATTATACACTTTATATTTATAAAAAAAAATCTGGGTACGGTGCCTTCCCCGTTCTCATTAACCTCTGCCACTAAATTCCACTATATTTACCAACATTATTCACATTTTGTCATAGATGCATTTTTCTGTATAATTTGCTACAAACAGCATTACAATAAAAATGTTTGGAAAAACTAATATTTATGATGAATCGTAATATCCCACACTTTTAACCTAATGGTAAGGTGATTGGGATATTGTAGGGAGGTCATGGATTCGATTCTGACATCTTTACTTCCTTCTCAAAATGTCACATTAAGTTGGTATAATTACCTTTTTAAATCTACAAAAAGTTAGCATTATCTTTTTTTTACTTAGAATACTAATATCTTTTTTTTTTTATACATACAAAGCATACTTATGAGTACAAAAAAAAAAAAAGAATCGCGATATATAAAGTAGACCTGAAAATAAATAAATAGGTACCAAACAAACTTGTCGGAGAATGGTTTGCGATATCCCGCATTCTGCAACCACATTACATGATTTTTTGGGATTGGCAATAAAAAAATTATTAAAAATAAAGGTAACCCCTACATCAAAACCGCACATTTCCTTTTAACCCACCAAAATTAAAGCCAAACCGAAATTTAAAACTGGAACAAAACCCACATAAAGAATCCCACAAAATATGATGAGAACAACTCTATCTTGGAGGGAATAAATAGAAAACCAGTCGACACTCGTTACTCCTTTTCACCATCAAATTTTTTGAAGATGTAGATACCGCTCTCCCTTTCCAAGTTGAATTCTCCTTATTGTTGCTCTTTTTTTTTATTGTCATAATTTATACTGCTTTCTAATCTTTTAAGCTCCTGATTAACAGCATCCCCATTTCTTTGCACAACATGCTAACTTTGAGGCAGGCCTTTCAACATCTCTCTTTTCCTATTAACTTCATTTACAAATTTTATATTTAAATCTCTGAATTCCCCAAAGGCAAAAACTGCTAGTTTGCACACTTATTTAAAAAAAAAAACCATCAGCCCAAGAAGATGGATATGTTTGCGAAATTTCTGCAATACCTCTATCTTGAATACCCTCAATTGCCCGAACAAAGGACCCATTTCTTTTCTGATTCCCAAGTTCAATAGATGCTCGTCCTTTTGATTTTGAGTTCCCTCTACCAACTTATTAGAACCCTCTGGAATCACAGTTAATAAAGACGCCTCCATTTCATTCTATATAACTAGTAAAAGTAAAATTATACAATTAATTTATACTTCTATCTCAAATTTTTCACATATATCTATTTACAGTAATTAATCTATAATTTTTATTTTTAATACTGTTGTATATAATTTTGTTCGGCCAAAGAAGGATGATTTCATTAAACCATCAAGGAGAATTATACATCAGATCATGTGAGAAATAGCTCTAGAAAGGAGATGAGGGGTTGGTAGTCTACTCTACAGAGCTTATCTCCTTCTTAAACCATGATTCTATGGCGTCTTCACATGAGTTAGCTGATAATGTAGGACAAGTTACATGTACTAAACTGTTGCTTTAACAATACTATGTCAATAACAAGACTGGATAATAAAATTTGACCCGATTCAAAGACCTGATCTGATTTATCTGAACTCAAACCTGACTTAACTCGATTTGAATAGAAAATTCAACGACTTGAACACGATTGTACTCAATCCGACCTGAATCCGAACCTGATTAAAGTGAAACCCAAGGAAATCCGAACCCAAACCCGACCTGACCCGAACCCGAAATGACCTGATGACTAAACACAAACAAACCTGATTTAACTTAAATCAACATAAAATATATGGTCAGCAAAGACTTTAGAAAATTTATGATTTAATATATCTAAATGGGTTTTTTATATTCTATTGATTTGTTTTGCGTTGTAGAGCGAGCGAGTGAGAGCTATGTGAAACGATTAGTGAAACAGTGATAGGGAGATAAGAATAATTAAGTTTTAGAAATTACAGTACTCCTTTAGTTCCATATTCTTTGAAATATTTAACTTTTTTGAATAGTTTAAATTGAATTTATTCATATTACTTCCATTGTTTCAAATTCTTTGCGCTATTCATATTTTAACAATTAATCTATAATTTTTTTTAACAATTTAATATATAAATAAAAAATTATACATGAATGATAAATGAAGACCTATAATTTTTAAATTTTTTTAATAAACAATAATATAAATAAATTCAATTCAAACTAATAAAAAAAGTTAAATAGAGCAAAAAAAAAATGCGCCAAAGGGATATTATTTGTTAGAAAAAATTTAAAAGGCATATATTTAGAAACTATAGGCCTTTATTTATTATTTAATATAATCATTTTTTATTTATATACTAAAATGTTAAAAATAAAAAATCATAAATTAATTGTTGAATAGTGAATGTCACAAAGAACTTGGCACCGAGGAAGTATTTTATTTAAGAAATTATATATTAATATATCTTCAAAAATTTTATATTATTTCATATGTCTAGTTAAATTAAATTTTAATCAAAAATAAATAAAAAATTTTAATCGATTCAACTATTTCAACTTATGTATCAGTGAATCAAGTAAACCTAACAATAAAATTGAATCAGATCTAAGACCCAATAACCCGACTTGATTAGATCCAAACCCAAACAAATCTGGCATGACCAAACCAAAACCCAAAATCTACTTAACCCGAAATCAAATAACCTGACTAGAACTTGACCTGGACCCGAATAGGGGTGGAAATAAGCCAAGCTGCTTATCAAAATGATTTAGGCTTGGGCTCAATTTTTTTTGTTTTCAAACCGAGCTTCAAGCTGTTAGATAAATTCGAATCTTTAACAAGCCAAACTTCAAGTCGGACAGTGTTTAGCTTGAATCCTTATCGAGCCTAACGAGCCTGGTAAAAAAATTAATGTAATATAATTTACTTGCCCTTTAATCTTGTTACCTAATTCCTTAAAACTCCTACACTGAGCACATCACCAAACCAAACCAAATATTATCTATTTAGTTGTTCAATTACCCTTTGCTTCCCGACGTTCCCATGAACCCTACCCTGCACCCTGCCACTTTGTGTCGAACTGTCAGAGTCCAAGACTCCAAATCGCCAAATCCCAGCGGCCAACCCATCATCGCACCTCACACGCACACTTGCCAGGGTCGACAGTGTTGCTCTCACTGGCTAGCAGCTACATTCATAACATATGTAGTCTACATATAGGTACAAGTTTGAGAACTTATGTGGTAGATCGACCCACCATGAGAACGTTACATGGATCGTTATATGAGTGTCATAGGTGATTCTCATAGTGATGTAGGTATATGTAGTTATTTGACCTAAGGTTATCAAGGTTTCCTATATGTGAATCACATACTTTGATACTTCCCTTTGTTACTCGTAACTGAGTAAACATGAAGATGGTCATTGGATATGTCACATATCATGCAGAGGATTTTGTATGATCAAGTTGAGATTTGTCCCTCTTATGTAACGGGAGTGATTTCTTCGGGCTCCTTGATTGAGTGAGACTGAGAAAATTCATGACCATGATCGGATGAGTTGATATGTGATATCAATGTAAACAATCTTAGTCAGTCTACTCGGTAATCAAGAAACATTAGATTAGACTGTATAAGAGTGATACATTCCATATCTCGTGCTAGGTCTTGATATCTTGGACAAAGAGACAATGCTATATACGAATAATGATCATAGAGGTTTAGTTGAATCATTGAATATCTTGTTGCTTGAGTAGTAATGATATGTTGCTAGACACCGTTCGTTGTTTATGATCATAAATGTGATTTATGATCATTATTAATGTGATAAGAGCCTATTGGGGTCGTATACTTAGAACCAGTTAGATCATTTGAGTGCATGGGCCAAATTGTTTAGTTTTGGTTTCATGATAATTTCGGATCAATAATTTGCCTAAAGGTTGAGCCATTATAAAGCCTAAAATTAAACCTAACTAAATTAGACTTTTAAAACCTATTAGACTTGCAAGTTAAGTCTCACTATATATACATCATATAGTAAGGATTTTTGTGCTAGAGCTTCCCTAAAAATGAAATCAGAAGGGTTCTAAAAAGTTTCAGCTGCACTCTTTTCTTATTCTTCTTTAGAAGACGCAAGCTAACACTATGGGCACAAGAGGAACGCATCTGCTGGAATGTAGTGGTGGCATGGTGATCCGAGTGGTTTGTGTGGATATTGTAGAGAGCTTAAACACGTCAACTATTCAAGTTTGTGATTCAACTTAATAGTTGGGCGAAGGATCTCAATCGACTAGGTATAAAAAATTTTTAACACCCGATTTACTTCATTTCACTTAAATCTTGGAGGGTTTCAGTTAGTTTCCACTACTTGTGTTTGGCTCCCGAAACCCTACAATTTATTGGCTTGGGCATTTGTCTATTTTATCATGTGGGTTTGACGGTAATTATTTTAAGTCCATCCCATCAAGTGGTATTAGAGCCTATTGCTAAAAAGGATGTGTGTAACAGCACAGGTTTAATGATAAGATTGAATGCATTGAATAATTCGATTTGGAAGCCAATGATGGAGGATTTACTTTATTTTCTTAATTTATATGATCCAATTTTAGGTGATTCAGCCAAGTCGAAGGTCAAGTTAGATGATGATTGAACGTAGCTTAATCGTAAAACAATTGGCACCATTATGAGATGGGTGGATATCAATGTGGTCCACCATGTTTCTGCAGAGACGAATGCTCAAGCTCTTTGAAAACAATTAGAGGGTTATTTGAGAGGAAAATCACTTAGAATAAAACTTTCATTATGAATTTAAAGCTTGTAAATTTAAAGCTTAAGAAGGGACAATCAGTTTCCAAACACTTGAATGATTTTCAAAACTTGATTAATCAGTTGAGTACTGTGAAGTTGGAGCTTGATGACTACTTGCAAGCATTACTTCTTTTAAGTTCCTTACCTGAGAGCTGGGAGTCTTTAGTGATTAATATCAATAATTCAACTCCAGATGGAAAACTCACAATGAGTTTGGTTAAGGACAACTTGTTCGATGAGGAGACAAGAAGGAAAAAGTCAAATTTTAAGCATACCAGGCTTTTGTCACTAAGAGTGGAGGTAGAAGCAAGAGTAGATGACCTAAGGGTGGTCGTGGTAAATCTGGTGATCGTTCGAAGTCTAGAGATGAAAAAGGTTATCATTTTTATGGGAAGCTTGGTCATATAAAAAAGCGTTGCTGGAAAAGGAAGGAGGATGAAAAGAAAGAGAATGAAGCTCCCGAGGACAAAAATACGGCCGTAGTTGTTAAGTTAGATGTTGATGATCTGATTACACTAGTTTATGCATAGGGGGACTGTAATCATTTTATAGATTCGAATATTTAATGGATAGTTAATTCAGCTGCATCATTTTATGTCTCTCCTAAGAAAAAATTATTCACTATTTACAAGGAAGTTGATATTGGGAATGTGAATGTGGGTAACATGACCTAGTCTAAGATCTTTGGGTTAGTGATATTGTTGTGCAAACTAGTTTAGGTGTCACTTTGACATTGAAGGATGTGCATCACATTCTAGATTTGCGGCATAACCTTATTTCAATGAATGTGTTTGACCGTAAAGGCTATGATCAGAATTTCAGATATAAGATGTGGAAGCTGAAGCGTGGTTTCTTACTAAGGGTGAAAGGTGAATTCTGCTGTACTTTGTATAGGACACGTGTTCATGTTTGTGAGAACAATTCACTAAATGTGGTTGAGGATAATGCTTCTATGAATTTGTGGCATAAGCAGCTAGTTCACGCCAACAAAAAAAAGTTAGAGACTTTGGAAATGTAGTTTCCTATTCCTATTGCCAAAGGTACATCACCTGACTCTTATGATTACTGTGTATTAGAAAAGTATCATAGAGTTTCTTTTCATGTTCCTATCAAGGTGGAGTTGTTGGATGATAACAAGTACTTTATGACTTTTATCGATGATGTTTCAAAGAAGAATTGGGTATGCCTGCTTAAAAAGAAAAGTCAGGTGTTTGACTGCTTTAGGATTTTCCATGCCATGGTTGAGAAGGATACTGATGTGCGCTTGAAGTGTCACCATACGGATAATGATAGAGAGTATACCCCTAATGAGTTTGCGAGGCATTGCAAAAAATATGGTATTTGTCATGAGAAGATAGAGCTCGTTACACCGTAACATAATGATGTAGCTGAGAGGTTGAATCACACCATTATTGAAAAAGTTAGATGTATGCTAAGGATGTCTAAGTTGCCAAAGATATTCTGGGGTGAAGTTGTGAGTACTACTGTTTACTTGATTAATCATACTCCATCAGTTTTTTTGTGTTTTCTAATCCCGAAAAATATATGGATAGGTAAGAATGTTTTTTATTTACATTTGAAGGTGTCTGGTTATAAACCATTCATGCATGTGCCCAGGGAACAACGGTCAAAACTTGACAATAAGGCCAAACCATGTATTCTTGTGGTTATGGCAGTGAAGAGTATGGCTACCAGTTATGGGATCTAGAGAATAAGAATATGGTTAGAAGCAGAGATGTTATTTTCAAGGAGCATGAGAATAGAGAAGATATTGGGCTGCAAAAGGAGGCTTTAGATACTGCTTATGGCGTTGATGATCTGACACCTGCACCTATTCCATTTGAGAATGCCACAGATTGGGGAGTTACAGAACCTGGTGTAGAGTAACCAACCATTGTTAAAGAATAAGTTGATGGTGATATAGCTGAGCATGACAGTAATTTTTAACAAAGGGAGCAGCCCCTTCCATTGGAAGAGGTAGAGTCTCAGCCAAAAAGATCTATTAGAGAGCATCATCCATCTACCAGGTATCTCAGTTCTGATTATATCATGCTTGTTGATACGGTGAAGCCTGGGAGCTTCTTAAATGTGCAGTATTATGCAAATTAGGACTAGTGGATCACTGCAATGAATGATAAGATGAATGCTCTTCAAAAGAATAACACATATGAGTTAGTTGATCTACTAAAGGGTATAATGGCATTGCAGAACAAATGGGTGTTAAAGCTAAAGAAAGACAGTGATAAACTAGTTAAGTATAAAGCTCGTTTGGTGGTGAAGGTCTTCTATTAGAAGAAAAGAGTTGACTTTAATGAGATATTTTCATTTGTGATGAAGATGTGTTCCATTCAGGTTATACTTGGACTGGCAACTAGTCTAATCTTGAGATTAAGCAGCTAGATGTGAATACTGCATTTTTACATGGCAACTTAAATGAGGAGATTTTTATGGTTTAGCCTAAAGGATTTGAAGTAAAAAGAAGAAAAAAATGGTCTATAGGCTAAAGAAAAGTCTTTACGACTTGAATTAGGCACTTAGACAGTGGTACCGCAAGTTTGATTCTTTTATGGTTGCCCAAAACTATAAAAGAATTGATGCAGATTCTTGTGTCTATGTCAAGAAATTTCATGATGGTAACTTCATAATTTTTCTACTTTATGTTGATGGTATGGTTATTTTTAGGCAAGATGTTTTGATTATTCACAAGTTGAAATGGGAATGGAAAAAGTATCAAATTTGCAACTAATGTTTAGGTTAGGGCTCGAATCTGCAACTATAGTTTTTTTTTTGCTCAATCTCCCATTACTGTTTCAAAATTGGCTCAAATATACCACTAAAGTTTCAGATTATGGGTGAATATGTCACTGCCGTTAAAAAGAATTAACAAAAAATTTTAAAAATAATAAGTTTTGAAATTTTAAGGTAATAATGTAAGTTTTAACAAACTTCGAATATCTTATGTAATTAGTCTTTCTCTCTCTATCAAAGGCCATCTATTGTCACTGCCTTATGAAAATTTTCTGGCCATTATCCGTGTCGACTAATGATAAAAAAAATTTTAGTTTTTCTCCTATCATCACCATTAGTGAGATTTGATAAGAAAAATTATTTTTTCTCTGCATGAAAGCACTCCATCCGTCGTCTTCGATGCTTCCCTCTATCATCTCTGATACTTTTTCTCCTTCCTTTCCTTTTCGCCGCTCTGTCAGAGGTGGAAACCAACCTTCTAGAATCTCTAGCACAAAATATGATGCTAATGCTCCTGAAAACTTCAATTGTTATACTAGAAACTAAATTAGGAGAAATGCTCGAGATTTCATCAGTTTTGATTTCAAAATCAATCCAATTGAATGACTAGCTTGATGCTTTACCTGTAGCCCTCCGCTGGTGCTCCTTCCTCGATTTGACGGAATGTTGCTAGAGGTGAGGCTGGATTGAATAAAATGTCGTCGGAGGTGAAGCCGGAGAACTTCCTAACATTGGAGGTGTGTCTAATTACCTATAACTCTTGTAGTTTTTTGAAAGTTATATTATCGTCCTGAAATTTCAAAACTTCTTACTATTTATGTTTTCCATTATTTTTTAACGGCGGTGGCATATTTGAGCCCATTTTAAAACATTAATGAGAGATTGGACAAAAAACCTTTAGTGACAAATTCAAGCCTTAACTTAAATATTAATGGCAATTTTGATACTTTTACCAAATGGGAATTGTCTAAGTCTTTTGATATGAAGGATTTAGGGCCAGCAAAACAAATTCTGAACATGGGAATTGGTCATGACAAGAAAGCTAGTAAGTTGTGGTTATCATAGGAGAATTATATTGAATGAGCCATTGAAAGGTTCAACATGACAGATGCTAAGCTAGTTAGCATGCCCCTTGCAAATCACTTCAAGTTGAGTAAAAAGTTGTGCCGGGCTACAGTGAAAGAAAAAGAAGACATGTTAGCTATTCCTTACTCCTCTGCGGTTGGTTCTTCAATGTATGTTATGGTTTATACTTGGCCAGATATTGCTCATGTTATTGGATTGGTTAATTGGTTTTTATTTAATCCAGGGAAGTTTCACTAGGAAGCCATGAAGTGGATTTTTAGATATTTAAGAGATACTTCTAAATTGTGTTTGAGTTTTGGTGATGATAAACCTATCTTGGAAGACTTTACTAATGTAGATATGGTGGGTGATCTTGATGATAGAAAATCTACATCAGGTTACATTTTCACTTTTGCTGGATGAGTTGTCTCATGACAGTCAAAGTTGCAGAAGTGTGTTGTTTTGTCTACATTTGAGGCAAAGTATAAAGTGGCCACTAAAGCAAGTAAAGAGATGTTTTGAATGAAGCAGTTTCTTCATGAGTTGGGTTTGAAGTAAGAGAAATATGTGATACATTGTGATGGTCAAAATGCTACTTGTTGGAGCAAGAACTACTATGATATGGTTTAAATTTTAATGATATGGTCAAATTACTATGATATGGTTTAAATTTTAGTAATAACTTGAACTGTGAATGTTGTACTATTTTTTCTTGATAATTGAATTTTGTTGGTTTTTCTCTTTATACTGTAGGGTTTTTCACATATATTATATTCCATTATTATTTCTGTTTGAAGCTGTTTTTCGGATTATTTCTACTTGGTTGCATTTTTTGGTTTGGATGTTTGTCTATTTTATTTTATAGGTTTGACGATAATTATCTCATCTCCATTTCAACAGTTTTCATCTTAGTTTGACCTTTTCCAGGTTTAGTCCAATGGTGAACTATACTTCCTGTACTAGGCCTAGCCTCTAGCAGTTTCAAGGCCTGCTAATAGTCCATAAATGCATGATTGCTTCTCTGGATTACTACACTAGGACACGGCCTCTTCTGTTAAAAAATGGCATAATTCCTAGGTAGCTAGACATGCCAATAAACAAACACAAGTGTAGCAAGGAAAGCTTGCCCCTCAAGGCTTCTTGGAGTCACTTTTGTCATAATAGCCATCAACCATTCATCAAAAGTTATAATTGATCTAGGATACACACTATAGTCGATTGCTTCAAACCACACAGGCATAGTCCAGTCACATATAAAGAAAAGCATGTACAATCTTTCAAGTTGAGGGCAGGAAAGGTATTTGTAAACCTTAGTTAATTGTCTTGTAGCTAGATTCACCTTGGTAGCCAGGGAGTTCTGATAAACTCACCAAACAAAATTTAAAAGTTTAGGAGGACATTTCAGCCATGAATATAAATTCTGTCACAAATAATACATGAAATCTTGTAGTCTTAAAATAATTTTTAAATTTCTTTTCTTTTAGAAAATATTGTTAAAAATATATTTAAATCAAAGTTAAACAAAAAAATAAATGACTCATTGAATTTAGAGTGGAAAAAGTAAAGGTGTTCTTAGCAACCCCCCTTAATATCCTCAAAGTAAGGGTGCTCATGGTTCGGGTTAATGTGATTTAGGGTCAAACCCATAACCGCACTGCATAATAAAAAGCTTTACAGTTTAAAAATTGTAACCACATCACTTTGTATATAAACTTTAAAAAAAAACGCACCGTATAAATGTGGTTTGGTTGTGACTCAGTTGGGTTTTTTCATATTACAATTTTACCATACTAAATCTAAATAATTAATATAGGCATATGACATAGATAAAAAAAGAAATCAATCAAGTCCATAAAACCAACACATATAAGAAATACAAGTTTTAAATAAGCTAAATTTATCATTCTAAATCCTATACACATAAGAAATCTATTGTTTATTTTCTATCACCAAAACACACAAAACAAGAAACTTCTTGTTTGCAACATTTTATCACGATAGACCATCAAAGCAAAGACTCATTCCTCAAACCTGACACAAAAACCATCATCCAAAATCGAACATAACAACATTAATCTATTATATTTGAATGAGTTAGGAAAACAAAAGTAAAAAAATATATATCCTTACCTAGAAGAAGAATACAAGAATAACATTTTAATTACCATTGACATTAGGAGGAAAATGGAGAATAACATTTTAATTACCATTGATAAGAGGAGGAAAATGGGACTTAGGTGGTTTTGTGGAAAACTCTGTGCAAATGCAAAATAACTAATATCAATAAAATTTGTATAAGTATTAATAAAGATTGTGCCTTCCTTTAAAGTATTGGACTTTAATTTTGGGTTTAAGAAATTAGTTTTAAATGATAGAATTAGAAATAAAAAAGAAAGAGAATTAGCCAATTAGGTATATAATTTTAATTTATATTAGATTTGACCTTTCCTATCAGGTTTGTGTGATTTTTACCGGTTATAATATTTAAAAACTGTAATCACATCATATAATATTTTATTTCAAAACTTTTAAATTTGGACCGTAACCAAAATTGTATAAAACCGCATACCATCAATTTGATGTAGATTAGTTTATACGGTTTTGTAGGTTGACCGGGTTCCGTGCACACCCCTACTTCTACGTGGAAACCAAAATAATATAATTGAAGGTGGTCTTAGGACGTAGTTAAATTGAACTTTTCAACCAACTGCAGCAAGTAATGATCCCTTGCAAGAAAGGAAGAGCTAGTGCGGCTAACTTTAATGCCAATTAAGCCAATGACTTAAAGCAGCCAATGCTTGCAAGATGACCTGGCTCAGCTGCTTCACTAAGAGCATACCAAAATTACTGTAGCATCAATAATGGCTTGTTTGGTATTGAAGAATTCTTGGACTGGATTGCTAAAGTCAAGAGGTATTTCAACTACAATGATGCCTCTTATGATGGGTTGGTTAATTCTGAGGGCAAAGGATTGAGACGAGGAGCCTGTGCCCGGTGGAAACTGATTAAGTTGGAGTTAGATATTTTTTTAATATTATCCTATAGTAAATAGTATAGTAATAATAGAGTGAATTTATTTAAAATTTATGCTTGTTCTGAATAAATAAATGGCTTGCCTAAGGGCATTTATTTTAACAAAAAGTGATACGCTTTTTTTTGTGACTTGTGTCCTCCCAGTCCCCGAGAACTTCTATTGGCAAATTTCTATACTCCTTAACATCTAATTGAGGTAGCCCATTTCGACCAAACCGCCTGTTTGTCCAGCTGGACCATGCCTATGGGCATATTATGTAGATTTCATGCAGCCTACTCTATAAAAACCCATATAAAAACCTTGACGTGCCTGAGGCTAAAATCTGAAAATAACCCATTTTATAAAAACAGAACGTCACAATAAACTGAAAGGTCTCGATACACAAAAGTCCAAGGCAGCACTAAAGATTACCTCGATGATAAGTAAACTGGTTACTTAGTGATTAATTTTTTTTTAGTGATAATGATGGGTCAAAAGTGAGACCAATTTCCACCGGGTAGGGTATATTAATTATAGGCTGCAGAAGAAACCCAAATTAAGAGCACAACCAAACAAATCTAACAATCAAATCAACTTAGTGCTTTTCCCGCCATATTGCATGCATATCATAATATTATATAGCTAATAATGTAGCTAGTGACTAACAAGCAAATACATTAATTTATTTAGAACAACCATCACTCTCCCATTGAGATTTGACATATATACATAATTGATCCATGTAATATAAAAGTATATATTTCATAATGAAATATTCAAAGGCATAAGCTTTTTTGCACCACACTTTGCAATAAAGGTCACCATTAAAACATACTTGTAATGTACCATAAAAAAGAAAAAAGAAACATTTGATAAATATCACTAATATGCTTATTTTACACATAATTAATAATATTAATGAAAAATATTAAAAGTAGAAAAAAAATTCTCTCAAAATTCTCTCCTTTTTATTTCCATATATCTTGTATATTTCAATTAATTATGAATTTAATAAATCACCAAAATATTAATTTAAATATACAATTAATAATAAAAATTTGAGAAAAAAATCAATAGTATTTATTAGAAAAATTAAAAGTGGAAATTTTTTTTCTAAAAGTTCTCTAGTTTTGTTTTCAAACCCCAGGTGGAGTAGTAAAAGCATGGCCTTGCCATATCCTTAGCCACAATTCGAGACACCCTCTTTTTGCCTCCTTAAATCCCTAACTACAATGTAAAGAATTATAAGTAGAAAAACAAATTTTCTCATTTTTTTAATGGATCATTATTAGCTTAACTCAATTGAAAATGTACATGTGCACCACAAACTCGAGATTAGGAGGATAATCTCTTACAAATATCATATTAAACATTTATTTAGGTTGAGTAAGTCAAGACTTGTATCATTTAAGTCAAGCCTTAAAGGAGCAAAAAGGTAGCTAAAAGATCAATGGGAAAAGTACCGAAAAAACCCATCACAGTTATGGTTCTAGTCCCTAACACTCATCATAGTTTTGAGTGATTTCAATTGTATCACCAAAATTGTAGCTAAGTACCAAATTGACTACCAAAGTTTTAAATTGAGACCAATATAGCCACCAATGTAAGAGACTATGAGAATATTCTATCAAATGGTAGAATATTCCATTTCAATGTGATTGGGTGACAAATAATGGATAAAACGACATGTAAAATATGCAAAACACAAAAACCCCATAGTTAGGGATCTAGAGCAAATAACTCACCATAGTTAGTGACCTAAACCGAATCGCCCACCATGTCCACTGCCCAGCCCTTTTTCCACTGCTTTCAGTCTCGATTAACCACCATCCACATCACCTCCCATTATCAGCAATGCAAAAAAAAAAAAAAACAGGAGGAAGAAAACGAAAAGAACGTGATGATTGCAAACTAGTCCTCGCCTTCATCCCTCTCTAATCTCATCACCAATTTAACTTATAGGGTTTTAGAAGCTAAACAATCGTAGCGGAAAGTAACTGAAACCCTTCGGGATCCAAGTGAAATAAAGTAAATCAGGTGTTCAAAATTTTTACTTATTTGGCTGAGATCTTTCACTCAATTGTTGAGCTGAATCACAAAGACTTGAATAGTTGACGTGTTCAAGCTTTCTATGGTATCCACACAAGCCTCTTAGATCACTACGCCTCTACCACATGTCGGCAGATGTGTTCCTCTTGCGCTCGCATTACTAGTTTGTGTCTTCCAATGACAGACAAGAGAAGAGTATAGTTGGAACCTTTTAGAATCCTTCTGATTTCGTCCTTCCTGGGAGGCTAGGGTTAGGGTGCGAAAATTCTTACTATATGATGTATATATAGTGAGGCTTAACTCCCAAGCCTAATGGGTTTCAAAACCCTAATTTAATTAAGTTTAATTTTGGGCTTAATAATGACTCAACCTTTGGGCCAATTATTAATCCAAAATTATCATGAAACCAAAATCACACAATTCGGCCCATGCACTCAAACAATCCAATTGACTCTAAGTATGTGACCCTATAGGCTCCTACCACATTGGTAATGATCATAAATCACATTTATGATCATAAACAATGAGCAATGTTTAGCAACATATCATTGCTACCCAAGTGACAAGATAGTTGATGATTTGACTAAGCCTCTATGATCATTATTCATATATGCTATTGTCCATTTGTCTAAGATATCAAGACCAAGCATGAGACATGGAATGTGTCACTCTCGTATAGATTAATTTATGGTTTCTTGGTTCCCGAGTAGATTAACTTAAACTGATAACATTGATATCGTATATCAACTCATTCGAGCATGGTCATGCATTTTCTTAGTCTCAGTTTATCAAGTGGTCCAGAGATATCACTCCAATATATAGGACCGACAAATTCCATCTTGACCATACAAATCTCTCCGCATGGTATGTGACTTATCCAATGAGCATTTTTATGTTTACTAAGCTACGAGCAACATAAAATAGTATCAAAATATGTGAGTCACATGCAGGAAACCTTGACAATCTCAAGTCGAAGGACTACATATATCATAATCACTATGAGAAACACTTATGACACTTATAGAATGATCCATGTAGCGTTCTCTTGATGGGTTGGTCCAGTACACAAGTTCTCCAACTTGTACCTATATGTAAACTACAAATCTCATATTAGTCTCCACATATGCTAGTCTTTATGTATTATTGCAATATGCTCTATAATAATACTAGATTAGGGACATTTACAAATATCATTATTTTAAGGTTATAATTATGTTTGATTACATTACGTAGAAACTGACAACCAACTTAATTATTAGAATGATACCTCAATAAAATATCACAACTTAATGTGCCAAACACAATCATTTCATGATTGGCTTTGAGCAAAACACTAACACAACCAACCCGAGCCTCACTGCTATCTTCGAACATCATCCTAGCCACCGTCCTTCAAGCCTCACCCTGTATCATCAACCATCAATGACGCCAAATTGAAAAAGGAGCTATTTGTAATTTTCACCATTTGCTGCCCCCTACACGCTGCTGTTCATCGGGCGATTGCTGCCACTGTCCTCTTCTTAACTGAAGCCCTAATCACCCTGAGACTGCTACTTTATCGTTACCAGAGTTGAAGATCAAAGAGAAATAGGCTAGCTCAAATAATGAGTGGTTGGGGTGGTGATCTAGGCAGTGGAAGGAATCGATGATGAAGGGGTTGGTGGACTTGGAAGAAGACACTGCATGCAGAAAGAGCGGTAGTAATGTCAGATGAGGAGGAGGACGATGACGACAATGACGACAGAGAAGACAAAAAGTGAGTGGGACCAATTTCAATATTATGTCATTATGCACAATAAGCATTCCATTTATAACTCAGCGCCAATAATGGTGTAGTGACTATTTGATACTAATTTATGACTTTGATAATGAAAATTGGAAGCACACTAAACTATAGCAGACAATAAGATCTAAACTCATAACTAAAGTCTATTTTTTGTACTTTTAAAATCAATTAAGCTCGACCTAAATCCATTAAACTGATGGCCTCATCACTTAACTATGAAAATGGATTTTCTTTGTTGATGGGATAAAAATTCAATTCCCTCTTTTACCCCAAATTAACCTGCTTATGTACCTCTTTTGACCTTCTCAATCAATTTTAAACTTTACTTTCTACCTTTATAAACTCTCTCTTGTCTCACCAAAAACCAACCTTGTATAAGGGGCTTCCACCACAAATCTATAAAAATAAACATTGGAAAAATTCTCCTCAACACCAAAACTTATTAGTTCTCAGATCATAGAATAACATAATTTATAAATAAGACCTCTAACTCATGAATATGGGCCAACGTCACCCAACCATAGAAAATCTAATAATAGGTAGAGTAGGGGAAAACATAGTTCTAGTTGGTCCAGTTGTTTATGAAACCAAACTAAATGGAAAGTTTGCAAAGAATCAACCTAGCTTTATAACCAAAGTCAAAGTGCCAACCCCAAACCAAATAGTTCTATTTTTCCTGTTCTAAAAACCACTCTAAATAGATTTAAATTAGAGTGCAACCTATACTTTGTTATGGGTGAGCAACAAACATGTAAATGTTTCATATTGATTACATTTATATAGAAGTAAGTATTAGTTATGAATTAAAAAATAAGTTATGATCAATTCAAAAGTTCTAAAAAAATTGAAATGCTTGAACGGTATGAGTATAAAATTTGGTAAATAAAAAATACTCCATCCGTCCCATATTTTTTGCACCGTATTCCTTTTTAGGTCGTCCTAAATTCTTTGCACCGTTTCCTTTTTGAGTAAGTTTTACAAATTAACTTTACAATTATACCTTTCCCCTTCTACACTACTCTTGTTCGTTTTGTTCTTGCTCTGTTTTTCCAATCACCTTGTTGGCCACCGCCGGCATGGTGGAGGCTGGCAATTGGGGTATCAGGCAGCGGGGCGAGGAGATCAGGGCGGTGAATGACGGGGTACATCGGAAGTTAGAGGTGATAAGGCGATGAGGTGAGGACATTAAAGAGCCCGAATCAATGAGATGACGAGAAGATCGAAGGGGTTTAGGTTGAGAATCGTGATCGACGACGATCAATTTGATGAGGACGAAGGTGATGAGAATAGAAGCGGTGGTACTTTAGTGACAGCCCTAATCGTGGAAGCCGAGACGACTACTTAGGGAGAGATTAGTACTCCGGCGACGAGGATAGAAGTAAGGATGGCGAATGTGCTGCGGACTCATTGGTGGAATCGCTGGCGGTTGCGTTGCTGGAATTGCGGCGGATTGAGGACGAAGAGAGATTAGTACTCCGGCGAAGGTTGAGCAAATCTGAGATTTAGTTGAAATCGTCTGGTTTGAGACGTTTGAGAGAGAATGGATGAAAGGGCATAATTGTCCAAGACATGAAAATTGTTACTTACCTAGAAAATTGTGCAAAGTCAAATGTTGCGGTCAATGTGGGACGGATGGAGTATACGATATAAGGCCAATGTCTTAGATTTGGGATTTCAACAAAAATCATGGCCTAAAATTTCACTGATGAAAGTTCTAGATCTTCAAACACAAAACCAAAAGTTTAAGACAAAGTGGTAAAAAGTGCATACTTTCAAAGTTTGAGAACCATAATACATTACTGCACATAAATAGAGGATCAATTGGTCATTTACTCTTTTTTCAATTTAGAAGAGAACACACAAAACCTACTTTGAAAATGGCAACTGCTTTTTTTTTTTCGCGAACAAAAGTGAACACACTTGAAAGGAAAGTGATCGTGTATTAAAAAAGGTGATAGACTGAGTTCATGAATACCAGGCCAAGCCAGGACAAATATCTTGGTCTAGAAAAAAATATGGCAATACTATTCTCAACATCGCATCACCTTTTAAAGCTTTAGTTAATAGGAGGTACATTTTGCTTCGTGCGTTGCTATGGTACTTATTGCTAATACAATGTTGAAATATAGATTATGTCAACAGGAAATTTAAAACTAAAATGTTGGGACAAAATTATAAAATCAAAATTAATGACTTAAGTGAAAATATTCTGACACTGAAATTGTAGACATATATAATAGCAACCGCCACAACAATTACATCAACTCAATATTTGAAAGAAAACCAAAACACAGCCTTTTATTTAATATAATGAGCAAAAAAATACAAAAAAAATGATTATTAGTTAGAAAGTTTAAATAAAAAAACATGAATTATATGAAAATAATCCAAATTTACTTTTAGTACTAAAATGACATAATGGAGGCAGATTATAACAAATGAAGTGAAATGTAACGAGCAGGAAAAGTGCACTGAAAAACTTATAAAAGCTCATCAAATAAAAGTACTCAATTAAATTAACCTGAGTAAGACCAAAAAATTGAGAAAGCTAAAGCATGAGTATTTAACCATTTTCTCTTAACCCTTCCAATTAGAGAACTCATAACATCTATTGTATATTCAAATTACATCAGAAAAGCAAAAGAGTCAAAAATTACTTACAAGGAATGAAACAAAAAAGTTAAACATATTGCTTAACTCTTATGAGACCAAATTCTTGTAATACAAATTAGAAAGCTCAATCTCAACCTAGTGAAAATTCCAACTTTAGAGAAACAAAAACCATGAGAATAAAAATTCAAGTAAAAGTAAGGAAGTTGATCGAAATTAGAAATAAGTATACGCCAGAAATCTTAGAGTATTGAAGAACCATCAGTTAAGTACTTTGACATTCTTAATCTAGTGATAATCCTCTTAGTTATGCTTTTTCCTTAATCTCTCTTTTGATTGAATTGCTAATTGGAATATTTAAAATTTATTATAATAGTAAGAATGAACAATAAGAATACTGGAAGTTTCTGAATGAACAATAAGAATACTGGAAATTTATGACTATATAAAATGTGGAATTCACTGCCACTGTACCTTAATATGATGTTTAACTAATGTCAGAACATATTTTCTCTTATAAGTGTTATTTAGCTGTAAACTTAAGAAGCTAACCAAACAGAGACAAAATGAATACCCAAATCAATATTAATTCAGCCTCAGATATAGACAAATTTAAACCTAACAATCCAGAACAGATTTATCAACCAATAGTCACTCTAAAACATTAATTTAATGCCATAAATCATTATCAGGTTTATTTAATTCATAACATACAGAACCAAAAGCTTTAATAAAAAAAATAACACAGCTCCATACTAATTCAAAGAATTACCTTAAAAGGGCATGTCAAATTGCTGATAGCAAGTTCATCTTCTTGTGATAGATACTCTTAACAGGTGTGTAAGAGCATTTGTTTCAAATGCATAAAAGCTACACACACACACACACACACACACACACACACACACAAAGATCGCCTAAAAACATGCATGTAACAATTAGTTTCTTTCAAATTGATTATGGTCTATTAGGTACTATATAACAAATAAAACTTATGTAATGGAAGCCAAGTTCATAGATAGTCAAAAAACTAAGGCTTGTACTAACATGAAAGCAAACTGAAAAAAAAAATTGTAAGCAGCAAGATGATTGGTCCTAAGCAAAATCTCTTTATTTAATATGAAAGTTACATACATGTTCTAGTAGCCTCAATGTAGCAACGTGATTTTTAGGAGTCACCACCAATCAGTTTACCTAGGTCGATTGAATACCTGTTATGGTCTGCGAGAGATTCTAAGATGGTGAGTTGGTTACGCTAAAATAACCTTATTAAAGAGCCCGGAAATTGGTACCATAGGGTTCAGTTCTATCTTTTCTTAAATCTTTGCTTCTTAACCTAATCTTCAATTGAAAAAATATTTTAATGAATTTTAATTCCAAACCATGAATCTTATTAGACCAATCGGATATGGAATCCTAGATGTCCTTAAAATCTCGGAACTTTATCAAATCCACCAAGAATTTGAAAGGAACATCTTATTCAAAACCGTGAGTCTTATCAGACCAATCGGATTCGAATGAATAATTCGTCTCGGGATTTTATCAAATCACCAAGAACGAACCTTTGAAAAATAAATGTTAAATATTAAAAAAAATTGTCTTCATTTAGTTTCTTTCTAATCTATGGATAATGAGGAAAGTAAAAAAAAAATATCTGAGCAATTAAACAACTAATTATTTTTTTTCTATTATCAATTTACTTTTTTTTAATACATATTATGAGATCTAAATAAAGAAAACAAAATCACATGACCCCAAAGTTAAAAAAAAAGATAACTAAAGTGATTTAAGAAAATAAAATAAAATAAAATAAACAGTCTATGTTATGTTCCTATGTGGATTTAATGGCTACATTTAATGCGTGACCAAACAAACAAATAAGAAAGAAACAAAGAAAAACAAAATAAAATAAAATAAAACTTGCTGTCAATGACTAATCTGCAAAAAAAAAAGAGGAAAATTTAGTGACTTATATGAACGAAACAGAAAATTAGAGGGGCTAAGTTAAGATTATACCAAAACTGGAAGTGTTGAAGTATCGGATCCGGGTCGGGTCGCGGTTTTGTCTCGTTTCTCCTTCGATTCGGCGATCAGACGGCGAACGGCTGGCGGTGGCCTGGGTTTCGGACGGCGGCGACCTCGGGCAGGGCAGAAACGGTAGTTGACGGCTTCGAGAACGGCGTGACAGAGGAGGTGCTCTGGCGGCGACGGCGGGAGCAGGGGAGATCGCGGCGTCGACTGGGGGAAAGGGAAGGCTGGAGAGGCGTGGCTGGCGGGGAAGGCTGACGGTGAAGGCCGACGGAGGCGGATTGGCGACGCGACGACGTCCGGCAACGTCAAGGGTAGTCGAAGCGTCGGGGCAGCAGAGGGGAGTAACCAGGGACTAGCGACGGCGGCTGGAGAGAGTTTAGGATTTTAGGAAGCTGAGAGCGAAAAATCAGGGACCTGGGTCTGCAATAATCCCTTTCCCCGCCGAGTGCTTAGGCTTCTCGTTTTTTTCTCCCTTTTCTGCCCAAATGTTAGTTATATTTATACAAGAGGGTCTTTAAAACGTGATTAACAATGTTTTGAGAGTTTAAAATGGCAAATTCTGAAATGCACCTAGGTGCTTGTGCACCTATTAGATGACGTTTGGGTTCTATTAGTTTTAAATTTAAAAGGAAACTTGAATCAATTAGGATAAATTCATAATTTTTGTGATAATTATCACTAAATTTCCTTTTATAAATTAGTAAATTTAGTAATTACCATTTAATTCTCGTAATTTTCTCTCTCCCACCAGTAATCTTTTTCTCTCGCCCTTCGTCGCTCTTCTCCTCCGTCGCTCGCTCTTGCTCTCGCTTGCTCTCTCTGCTTGCTCTCGTTCTCCGTCGCTCTTCTCCTCCGTCGCTCGCTCTCTCTGCTCGCTCTCGCTCTCCGTCGCCGACTGACCTCCTAGGCTTGTCGTATGCTTCCCGATCTTCCGCGACTGGAAAGCGATGAGGCTTCCTTAGCAGTTGTCCCCACGGATCATCACGCTGGTGGAGCTAGAGATGTCGCTGGGTGGGTCATTCCTGGATAGGTTCGTCGGGTCGCTTCATTTCTACTCGACGCTTTTCGATTCTCTGGGGGCGTATATGGGGAGTGACACCGGGTGGAGCATTGCCTGTTCTATCGGGAGATCAACAACATTCTGGCGATCGGAGGGCCGGCGAGGAGCGGAGAAGAGAAGTTTCGGAGCTGGCGGAGCGAGCTGGGTCGGGCGGGGTTCGCGCAGGTGGTGATGAGCAGTAATTCGATGGTGCAGGCGCAGCTAATCCTGAACATGTTCCCCCCGGCGCATGGATACAGTCTTGGTCAGGGAGATGGGACGCTCCGGCTCGGCTAGTCTCTCTGCTTGCTCTCGCTCTCTGATCCGTCGCTCGCTCTCGCTCTCCATCGCCGATCGGTGGCCTACGACGATACCTGCGGTGGGTTGTGGGTAGGACAAAAGGTGCGATTCCGGATTTCAAACATTTTTTGTTGGATTCGTGTGTTGTTTGTCACGATTTGTATTGTTCTATCTTCTGAGATTGTTTATCATAATCTTGATGTATTATCTGGTGGTGGGTATGTATGATCCCAAGTTCGATTTGTATGTTTATGTGATTGTGTATATGATCCCAGGAGCCATTTGTTTGTCT
The DNA here is from genome assembly GCA_005392925.1 of Aquilaria sinensis. Classification (NCBI taxonomy): domain Eukaryota; kingdom Viridiplantae; phylum Streptophyta; class Magnoliopsida; order Malvales; family Thymelaeaceae; genus Aquilaria; species Aquilaria sinensis. The sequence continues at coordinate 198,166 of SMDT01002996.1, read as the reverse complement.
ACTATTTTGTGTGAGTACTTCTGACTAATAGGATAACACATGTGGTCATGTATGCTCCCACGTTCAAAATGTGTGATATGTATTATTTGGGTTCGATTTGTATAAATATTGTATGCGTGATTTGGGTCTCGGATTTTACTGATTTTTTATTTGTATTGTCTGGTGGTGTTTATGTATTAAACTGACAACCAATTGTATAAAACTGATATCTGAATGTATGTTACTATCGGAATATATTTTGGTTATGCGAAAAACTGAATGAATAAACTTGTTTTTAAGTAATTACCATATTTATCATATTATATTTATTTGTTTCATTATTATTATCTTTTCAAATGAATTCAAATTTAAAATTTTCCCATAGCTAAAAATTTGAATAAGGTTAATACATTCCATAATTATATTAATTAAATATAACTTATATTAAGAAGTAAAAGTTACTATTTATACTTAAAACTAACAGAATTCTAACGGTGTTAATTAGGTGCTTATACACCTAGGTGCTTATCAACAAACCTCGTTTAAAATTCATCCAAATCAAAATTTGAAGAAGTTTAAGTCAATTAGGATACAATCTGGTGAAATTACTAGTTTTAGTCCAATAAAACTCTCAATCTGCTAATCTGGTCCTAAATTCTGTGCGAACTTCAATTTGACCAAAAACTTCCAGTAATTGTCAGATTAGTCCAAAACTTTGCAAAATTCCCAGATTTTTCTAGAATTTCCTAAATCTCCAAATTTAGCTCTTTCAAATTGACAGATTTGCCTCAACCTTTTTAATTTTGCCTAGAACCTTAAGAAACCTCAGCTTCCACCCAAACTTTTTCCTTTTGCCTAAATTGACCCTGCAAAACCTTTAGGACGTCAAATTAGTGCCTAACTAAACTAAATTCCTATTCCTATCCTAAATAAACACTTTAAACTCCAAAAAACAACACCTAAAAAGACTAAACTGCCCCTGTAAAAACCAAAATGCTCATAAACTAATTTTTCTAACCTAAAACTTAGACAAAAGTTAATGCCCCGACAAAATTGGGTGTTAAGACTCAATAAGACAAATACACATAGCCTTAAGAAATAAGCCAAAGGGCACTTAAAATGAATGATTTGACCCATATAAACAAAATTGACATGAGATGCGCAAAATAATTCAGCTACAGTGCTTTGTTGTCAATGAAGATCACACAAACCAATCCCCATAATTGGCCCTTGTATTGATAATTCTCTAAAATTGTAAGAAGACATAGTCCTAGACTTGCCAATTTGCTACTTTTTCTTTCCTAAAAGTCAAATTGATGCTTTGACATCAATAAAGACCAAGCTAGAAGAATGCAACCCAATCTAATGAGGTGATTCTGTTCATATAAAAACCTAAAGTTCCTTGCATCAAATACATAAGAATAATTTCATGCAAAGAAATTTATGTATATAGGCATCGTGATCTCATGTTCAGATGGAATAATAACCATAGGACATTAAGAACACTTTACATTAGTTAACATCAAACAAAGATTGAGAGCAATTTCTTTCCAGTGATGCTTAGTTTAAACCTTGTTTCTAGAAAAAGATTAAATTTTACTATTTCCAAAGGCAAAAATTATATGTGGTAGTTGACAAAATATTAATTTGTTGATATCCTATGTGAAACCAATATGACATTGTACATGCAACACATTCTTTATAGAAATTTTTAGATTTATGGCTAATGCAAGAGCTTATCTTTTTCTGATTAAAGTGATGTGCGTGAAAAATGTAATATTTAATGATTAAACTGAATAATGAGGTCATGAGGTAAATAAAACCAACCATAAATTCAACAACTGATTTTCTGATTAAAGTGATGGTCGTGAAAAATGTAATATTTAATGATTAAACTGAATAATGAGGTCATGAGGTAAATAAAAACAACCATAAGTTCAACAATTGACAGGTTGTACAAAGTTACGAACTACATTTGTTTAAGTTAAAAGAAGGCAAATCTCGGGATTTTGTAGTTCATATACATTTAGATATGGCTGTAACCATCAAACCTAGTTCCTTATAAAGAAATCTATTATGGTCAATAGCCTAATTACATTTTAAGTGACTGAGCTACCAATATATAAAAGAAAATGGCAAGGAAAGTAGCATATGAATTGAATTAGCATGAGGATCGATTACAAACAAAGAGTGGCAGAAATTACCATATGCAAAAACTTGAGTTTTTTCCTAGTCTCGAGTGCCAACATTCTGTTTGGCCTTTTCAAATGAAGATTCAGGAGCAAGTTTATCATCTACAGGTGATTTCACTAAAAAAAAAAAAATGACTTCTATGAGATCTTTAATGCATAAGTAAGTGAAATGGATCAAAACAGTAGATGTAATATGGGTTGTTGACTTTAGTGAAGGGATTTTATTGATAATTAGTAGTCGGATGCAATGGACATAATGCCAAAAGAAAATTTTTATGGAATTAAAAAATAATCTTTATTGTTAAATTTTATCAATGGGTGAATTCTAGGGAAAAGAAAGCATAATACAAATATAGTTTATTTGAGCTACCCACTTCCTCTTTATCACTTGCAAGTATCAATCTCCTGGAAAAATGGAAGCAACGAAAAAAATGGCACCCATTTTGCCATAAACAAAAAAAAATGCCAAGAATTCAATTACCAAACTGAAAAATTCCAATGTTAAAACAGATTAAAAGGGGGAAAAGAAGAGCAAGAAAATTATTAAACTTCACCTCACCAGAATCGGAGCCGGGAAGTTAGTGTAGCTTGATGAATTTACAGGGAGCTAACTCCAAAAGGAGGGTCTTACTAGATAAAATGAAGTTGATCAGTGCCCTTTGGGTGAGTTTGGACCTATTCAGGTAATCATGGCTAGTGATCTTGTGAAGGCTGCTAATGTACCCATTTCGGTTCCGCTTCTCATGACGATCTCAAAGCAAAGACCTGAAGAAGGAAACGAAGCAGATTAACAAAAATATTTGAATAAATTTGCAGATTTCTGGATCAAAACAGAGTCAAGAACCTGAAGAAAAAATTTAAACGACGACATTTAAGAAATAGATGACTCTCAACCCAAAACCCATTAAAACAAAGTAATGCCCCGGCCTCACGTGAAAACGGCGTCGTTTCTGTCACTGTTCATTAAACAGTAACTTGGTTCTATATTTAGAATATAATAGTAATAATTAGAAGAAAAATCCATCAATTTTTCAAAGCTTAGAAATTTAGTGTCCAATCTAATCGCAGATGAACCTTAACTCAAAATAATATTTAAATCCATTAAATTTTAGATCATGAGCATTTATTCATTTTTAAAAAGCATAAAATAAGTAATTTGCATGATGTTTTACAATAAAGTTTTAATTAATTATGGAGAACTAGCTTTAATTAAGGTTTTATGTTTAATAACAAAAGTACTATCCTAGTAAAAAAATAATAATGTAGATTTTATCCAATAAAAATTTTATTAAATGATACATATACTTCAATTTGCTTCTATTTTAGTTTCTTCCCATCCCAAATGAGAACCATGGCTTTGGGGTAAAATGAATTCCTAATGCCCTAACTTATTATATCATTTTATTTGGGTCATTTACTTTCATTCTTAATCCATTTCAGTATTAGCTTTGAGGAAAATTCTATTCTGGCTTAAATAATACTATAATGGACTTTAAAGTAACTACTTTAACCCTTAAGTTTTCCCATTAACATTTTCAATCTTTACACTTTAAACTTCAAATTCTATGGATTATTTAGTTTCTACAAGCTATGTTCCTAAACAAACCTGTTCCTATGAGAGCTTTTTGCTGCTGTCTTCCTTACCTTAAATTTTGGCTTCTCATCAACAACGTTCCTATTACATGTAACTATCTGCTTGGCTGTCGTCTATGCTTCAATTTTACCTTTGTGTTTCCCTTAGATTTTAGTTTCTTTCTCCACAAAAATCCACCAATTACTAGACATAAGGAATCAAGCAATCATCTCTAATGTGTAATCAATTCATTGATGATGACTCCATAAGAGTACAATTGGTAGAGTCTGAAATTTGAAGCTTAAAGATGTTAATCAGAAAAGTTGGGAAACTATATTTTAAGACCCATTTTAGTTAAAGGTGAGTATGGTTGGGTAAACCTGAAACTCAACCTAAACCATCCTTACTAGATTAGGTTAAGGTAGGTAAAATTGGATCATAGGTTGTGGGTTGGTTTCATAACTTGAAAAATCATTAGATTTCGGGTTGTTCGGGTTCCATATGGAACCAACTTAAGTTAGAATTGAACCTGAATATACACGTTTAAATATTTTATAATTAAGATTTATGATATTGTTGAGTTTTAATATATTTATGTATTGAAAATTATATTGTGAGGATGTTTTTGTTATTTGGACAAAAACTTAATGCTAACTTTCCCATGCCTACTCGGGCAACACTAACTTGGCTTCAATATATGCTCATAATCAAAGCTGATGACCCGTTGGGGTTGATGGAGGTGAAGTTAGGCCTGCAAGAGGTGGAGGTAATGATGGGGGCACTGGACTCAAACAAGGATGAGGCTGCTATACGAAACGATGGCTTGGAAGAGAAATCGAGATGAAACCAAAGCAATTGGATTAAATAGTTGATCTGGAGCAATGGGTCACCAGAAAGTAACGTGACAAGTTGTTTTCTTGAAGAATGATGAGGACAACCACATAGAGGAGAGTAAAATGAGTTGTGAACCTAACAAGCATTGGAACTGACAGATTACTATCGGATCTGATGATTGGGGTGGAAATGACTTGAGCACCCAGTCGGCTGACGAGATAGCAAGGGTGGGAGGTTATGGTAGTTGGTTTTTGAGGTTTTGAATAACTTTATTTGCTGGAATAATTTGTTTTGGCTTGAAACTTTTTTAGAAATAGAAAAAACTAAGAACTAGAACTGAAAAACTTAAACCCATGATTTAGTTATGTTTGGTTCTTGGTTCTCAGGTTGAGTTGGATTTTTCTAGAATCATTATCTTGTGATCATGACTATTTTGTATTGGTTTAGTTCCGCTAGAACCCGACCTAATCCAACTTATGCTCACTCTTAATTTTAGTATTACTTCAAGTCACATCAACATTTTTTATTAAATTTAACACTAAAACTAACAAAAGGATCTCAATTAAAAATAATATAAAAGGTGATGGACTTTATAAGGGAAAAATGAAAATAAGGGATCCAAAAGGACAATTAAATAAGTTAAGGATCAAAAATGGATTTTCCACCATAAATTTTGGAAATTAATTAAGAACCAAATCAAGAACCAATATTCATTTTTACCTAAACCAAATGCATAGCTGTCATTTGGTATATTGCTTATTGGTTTTACCTAGCATATGCTCAACTTAAAGTTGAGGTAGTCAAATAGAAATTAAAGGAGCTACATAATGAAATTCAACTCACAGCTAGAGGTGGGACGTCAACCCGGCCCAAACAGGGACCGAACCGCCAGTCAACCTCAGCCCGGAACGGTCAAACCCGCCCTGGCTCGCATCGGCAAAAGCCCGTAATATTGTGGGTAGAGTATGGGCCTAATAGGAGGAGGAGACACAAAAAAAACCCGCCTCGAACCAGTCCAAACCCACAAACCCTCCCCGAACCACCCCACCCCGCCCTGCCGAACCACCCCGGACCGGACTGGCCCGCCTCGCGCCCAACGGCTCTTTCGCAGCAACGGAAACCTGTAGAAATTTTTTTTTAAAAAAAGCTAATTACAAACATGCCCTCCAACAGCTTTCTGCTCCATTTCACCCCCAAATTTCCATTTTTACCCATCCCAACAACTAAATTTCAAGGACTTTTTGGTCAAACTAATTTTTTCTCTCCCCCTATAAATACCAATGCCACTCAATCCTCACACAATCACTCAATCTCTCTTCTTCATCTACTATATTCTCTCAAGCATTCTCCTTATTTTCTTAATCTCTTCCAAATTTCTTACTAATCTCTCCCTAATATCTTCATAATCCCCTCTTGATTTTGCATTAATCACTACTATTAGTACGTGAGGCATGGCTTCAAAAGGAAAGGGCAAGTCAACAGAGAGTTCATCTTCCCGCACCACCGGCCTCCGAGCCTTGTTCCGTCGCTGATCTCGGCCCGCCGATAAAGGCATTTCAATTCAAGAGTTTCACGACGATGATGCCGGAATCGATATGACGAATTACGATTTGGGTCTCGACGATCAATTATCCGATGATGAAGTGGAAGAGTTGGATGCGATGGCGTCCGGGAATCCGTCAACAGAACCGACGCCTACAAGTCATGAACCCGCCGTGGAGGAAACTCAAGCACAAGGTAAATCCACGAGACTAACTGCTTGGGTTTGGGAGCATTATGAGCTCATACACGAAGGGGAGTCGAGGTACGGGAAATGCAAACATTGCGGGAAAAAATTGGTGCATAGAAAGAATTCCGGCACTGGAACGCTGAAGCGGCATATTGAAAATCAACATCCTAACGTCCTCCCTAGTACCGGGACTAGTTCTGGAGGACAAACACAACTTGGGTCTACAACCGGCGCCGGCGGACCAGGTATATTTCGTTTTAACCAACAATCTTGTAGAGAAGGTATGGTAAATTGGATGATGCTTACCGAAAAACCTTTTTCACAAGCTGAAGATGTCCACCTAGAATCTTGGATAAAATCACAATTAAATCCTGCATTTAGAAAAGTATCTAGGAAAACTGCTAGGAAAGAAAGCTTTAGACAATTTGAAGCCGGAAAATCAGATTTGCAAGCATATTTTTCTGCTCTTGATCATTGTGTGGCATTTACTTCTGATATGTGGACATCACCTATAGGTCAATCATTCTATTGTGTTACTTCTCATTGGATTGATTCTGATTGGATAATGCAAAAATGAATTTTGTCATTTAAGGTTATTGAAACAGATCATACTGGTTATCAAATATTTAATTGCATCTTAGAAACTTTACATGATTATTTTTGTACTGATAAAGTCCTGTGCATTTCATTTGATAATGCTTCAAATAATGATGTTGCCGCTCGTCTTTTGAGTCAAAACTTAAAACCACCTCTCAACGGTGCATTCTTTCACGTTAGATGCATGTGCCATATTTTGAACATTTGTGTGCAAAAGGGTTTAGAAGTTCTCCAAAATGAGATTCTGCCTATTCGAAACTCATTAAAATATTTGATGTCCAGACCTGCTGTTTTTCGTGAATTTAAAAGCTTTTGTATTGAAAATCAAAAACCATTTTCTTGGAAACGGTTTAAATTGGATTGCCCAACCCGCTGGAACTCCACATATTTGATGTTGCAAGATGCATTACCGTATGCAAATTTGTTGTCACATTTCATGAATTTAAAAATGGGTTGTGAATTTCTTACGACTGAAATTTGGGAGAAATGTTCCAAAACCGGTGAATTGCTTAAGTTTTTTTACGAGGCAACTGAATTTTTCTCTGGTGTTTACTACCCAACAAGTCATCAAGTTTTGTTTCATTTAGTGAACATCACATATGCTTTACATCAGTTTAAAGATGATGAGTTGTTAAAACCGACTGTCGAAGCCATGCGGGCTAAGTGGCTTCAATATTTCGAAAACATTCCACCTATCTTTTTAGTCGCTTCTTTACTTGACCCGTATGTCAAATTAACGGGCACAACAACACTGCTTGAAGGAATTTTTCATACTTATTTAGAAATGTCTCATATAAATGTTTTGGCTATGTCTGCTTCTGCTTCCGAGTACTTGCATTCTTTATACAAGTTATATTGTGAGCGGCATTCGGATAAGGTAAGATCCGAAGCTCCTCAAACCGAGCCTCCAAGGAGATCAATCTCCTCAAGATTCAACCCGGCCCTCCAAATGCTCAAACGACCCCGACCGATGACATCGGGATTAGCTGAGGTCGATGACTATCTCAACACATCGTTCGAGACAAGCGACCTCGACATCTTGGAGTGGTGGAAACAAAAGAGATCAAGATTTCCGATCTTGTCGATAATCGCACAGGAGATTCTTGCCGTTCCAGTATCGACCGTCTCATCCGAGGCAGCGTTTAGTGCCGGAAAACGGGTGATAACAGAAAAACGGTCAAGATTGACACCCGACGCGGTAGAAGTATGTGTGTGCAACCGAGATTGGGGCCTCGCAGCACTCCGGCAGCAAGACCAAAAGAGTTCGGATGAGGAGGTAATATCCGATACCGAGACTTGAATTTTTTTTTTTCAATCATACATGTAGTTTGTATTTGATCTGATTATGCTGTTCAGCACAGATCATAGGTTTATATTATTTATCATTTCCGGAACGTTTTTGCCATTTCAAAATGTAAGGCCCGTTCCGATTATTTGTAAGTGCCGTTTGGTTTTTTAACTTAATAAAACTTACACCGGAAGGTGGTGTTTTTTCTTAAAAATATTTATGACTTATATAATTAATAATGGTTCTATTTTTTTTATATATTTTTTTTTTTAAAAATGAAACCCGCCCGCCCCGCCCCGGACCCGGCTCGGAACCGCCCCGCCTACAACCGGGCCGAGCCCGGTCCTCAAGACCCAGGACCAGGACCGGATGGTCTCGAGCCGGTCCTACCCGGTTCCCACCTCTACTCACAGCCTCACATAATTTTTTTGTCACATAAATAATACGTGATTGTAGATTGGCTTAATATCGATATTTTGAGAATCTATATAAAACATGAAAGCTAAAGACAATATGATGGTTTGATTTGTTTTCATCTATTTGTTTACGCTAATGTCATCAATAAACATTATCTTTGAAATATTTAGGGGTAAAATCCACCGGGGGTCACCTAGTTTATTTTTTTGTCCTAAACGGGTACCTTACTTTCAAATTGTCCTACCGAGGTACCTTACCTCTTATCGCGTGTCCTATCTGGGTACTTTCTGTTGATTCCATCATTAAGTCTCACGGAAATTGCTGACGTGGCATTAATTAATGCTACAATAAACGTAAAATAATGACTTTGGACCCTAAACTTTTCTAATAACTAATTCTAACCCTTAAACTTCCACCAAAATCATTTTAGCCACCGTCAACCTCTTCCTCTGTCGCCCACCATCCCAGCTGCCCTCGACCTCTACGTTGTCGCCCACTATTCCAACGCAAGGTGTCACCGGAAGCCTGTGCGGTCGGAGCAGAGGAAACGGTATGGGTCATCTCAATTGGAGCCGTCGATTTCGAGGAGGTCGCAGTCCCCGGACAATTCGAAATCCCCGAGGAAAAACTTGGTGATGGAGAACGTGATGATTTTGAGGCGTGGGGAGTCGTTGGATCGAAAGGCAAAGAACAACGAGTCGTCGAAGGAGGACAGTGGTTTGATTGTGATGGGTACGGGTCGTTTGGGTCTAGGTCCCGAAATGGTCCCAACGGAGATCCGGATCATGGATGCGAATACGCCGATGACAAGGAAGACCGACGTTTATGCTGGGTCGGGTTTCTATGTTTCTCCGGCACCCAGCTCGCTTCCGCTGCCATCATTCTCCAAGGAAAAGCAGGTAGCTGTCGATGACTCGGCGACTCGGGATCTCTGTCGATTGCTCCGGTTGGATCTCTAAGATCACCTTTGAGGCCCAGATCTCAAAGATCCCGTTGTTGACTTGGATCCGAAAAAAAAACGTTAATGCCCTGGATTTCACCTTTTTCAGGATCTGCAGAAGACGGGGAGGACGACGTAGAGGTCGATGGTGGCTGCGATGGTGGGCGACAGAGGAAGAGGTTGACGGTGGCTTGGTGGTAAATGATTTATGGTGGAAGTTTAAAGGTTAGAATTAGTTATTAGAAAAGTTTAGGGTCCAAAGTCATTATTTTACGTTTATTGTAGCATTAATTAATGCCACGTCAGCAATTTCCGTGAGACTTAACGATGGAATCAACGGAAAGTACCCAGATAGGACACGCGATAAGAGGTAAGGTACCTCGGTAGGACAATTTGAAGGTAAGGTACCCGTTTAGGACAAAAAAAATAAGCTAGGTGACCCCCGGTGGATTTTACCCAAATATTTAGTAATATTCATCAATTGAAATAATAAAAAAGTATGATCTTTAAATTTACCTCCCCACATATACACCAATTTATCCCATATCATTTTCTCCAAAGTATTAAATCTCATGCCGAATAGTGTGCTTTTTTTTTTTTAACGGTATGGTACAATATAGTTATATAGGTACAATATCATTTAATCTCAGATTTATTAGTTATATATATATATATATATATATATATATAATCACAAACATATCAAATTATAAATGGAGTTTATCAACAGCCTAAAAATTCAAATATTCAACTCTAAGGTCCAAGCCACACATAAGACATAACAAGTTATCAACATATATAAAAGATATTAAAAAGCTTAAGCAAGTAAATCTTCATTTTAACGTTTTTATCCATTAATTCAAAAAATAAAAAAATAGTAGAGTTCCTTTGGAAAAAAGACATAGAGGTGAATTACAAACACATGCAAAAAAAATAAGAGGAATGTAATAGTTAGACATATGTGAAAAATAAAATTTAATTATTTACAATTGATTCCCTAAAAAATGAAGTAATCTTTGATTGGTTAAAAAAAGTTGTGAGATTTTGACAAAAAAGTAAAAATTGGAAGTTGGATGGGCAGCTTGGTTGTTTGGCCGAAACTGACTAGTAGACATTTGAAACTAAATTAATTATAAACGGCAAAAAAGACAAATATCCCACTCATATTTATGAAATAAGTAGATCGACCACAATTCTTTTTTGCAGTTAAATTCGTCATCAATGTTATATTTTTTGCAAATTTGCCAATTACTATAATGTTGTTCACATTGGATGAATGTGTGACACATGTTGTTGACATGTTAAGCCTATGTGGATGATATTTTGTTCTAACTTAGCCCTAAACTTTTTCTTAACACCGCAAATCTCCGTAACTTTTGTTTCCTCTCTCTTCCACCATCCTTTTCCGCCTTCCCACCTCTCCCCTCAAGTGCAGCCACACCTTCTGGCCTGAATTTCTTTCCAGTGCCAACTCCGTCTAGCTCCCCAACATAGGTTTCTTCCTCAAACCTGGGAATTCCTGTACCATCACTGTCCCTAGATCTTGGTCCAGTCGCCTCTCGGGTGGTCGCTTTACTGGTGAGAGTTTGTTGGGCTACTTATTCTAGGTGATTTGCTGGTGAATGGTGAGAAATTCTGGAAGGTACTTTCTGGGTGTCGGACTGTTGCTGGGATTTGGAAAATGGATTGGGTTGCAGAGGCAACGCCTTACTGTTTTATGCCAATGTCGGTTGTACTTTCTTGGTGGGTTTGCCGTCGTGCAGCATGTGAGAGGCGTTGGCGAACTGAGGATGGATTAACTTGAGAAGATCATCGATGATAAAGAAGAGGCAAAATGTTATTTTGGTTATAACCCATTTGTGAAAATGCCAAAGGGAGCAGACAAATGGTAGTGATGTGATTTCGTTCATTTTTACTCAATCTAATTGACGCTAAGATTTGATTTTTGTCGTTCGCAGAAAATTGCCCTGCTGCTGCATCAGATTGCCCAAATGAATGAATTACTGATAGAACGTACAAAGCTGTGGCCAACTGATAGGTTCATTTGTGCATTTGTTTAGTTAAGGATTTGTTTTCAGGTGAATTATATATTAGAGGCAGAGGCAGCTTATATGTTGGAGATTGCTTGTCTAGAAGAGACCTGTAGAGGAAGAGCACTAGGAAGATTTTACGTTGTGGTAAGAAATGAAATTATGAGTGTAACTGGAATCGTACATCAGTATTGTTCATCAATTCGCCTGTTTCTACTTGCAGCTTACTGATGGATTGATCCTGATCAGTTCAGAAGAGATAAAGTGTCGAACTTAGATGGCAATTAGATATTGGGTAATTGGGTTTTGTAGCTTTGTTTGTTGCAGGTATTTTTGAATGCCCAGTTTATTTAGTCAGCTGGGGAAGAATAGTTCTTCTACTTTATTTTTTTAGTTTAGGGATTAGTGTGCAAAAGAACATATAATTCAGGTATGAATTGTATAATTTATCATTCCAAACATCATTCACATCACATTTCACAGAATATTTCATACGATAATGATATTTTTTGGCCATTAGTTTCCCTGGCGTCTAATTTGCCCTCATCGCAATCATTAGTGATAAATATTCCTTAAAAAAATTGAATTAGTGATTTAACTGAAAAATAAATAAAAATAGGTGATCTGCATTATAACGCAAAAATGGATGAGCAATTTATCCCTTTTGCCATTATAAAACTATTAGTCACCCATAATATGACAGAGAAATTAGTGGCATAATGGCTTTGGCTTATTCCCGTAACCATTGAATCATCATTCTTCCCTTATTCAACAATACCAAAAGCATTGCCCCACCGCAAAGCTCGAGCCTTCTTCCGCTAGTGTAATAGAAAGGGAGCAAAACACAAATACAAACACAGATATATATTCTAAATATGGACATGGCTACAGTTGGATGAATAGTGTTAATTATTTTGGGTTGGTTGAGCTCAATTGGTTTTGGGTCATGGTTCAATAGTTTTTTTTTTTTTGCTTTTGACTTTTTTTTTTTATAACTTTTTTAGGATGCGATTTGCTCTTTTTTGAGTTTTATCTCATTTTGTAATGCGCTTGCCTTTCTGAGGGCCTAGGTTGCAATTTTCTCGATTTTTGTCTGTTCCACATTTTTTTCGGTTAAAATAAGATTTCATTCCCTAACTTTCAAATTTTTTTTGGACCTGAGTTATGTCTCTGTTACATTTTAGTCTCTGAATTTTATAACTATTTAATTAAATCTTCTATTTGTTCTCTTGTTCCCTAAGTTTTTCTTTTTGTTGTTTTTTATGTACTATCTTCTAAAGTAAAACATTTGTGACCATAATTTGTTTATTTTTTAGTTAAAATTTATTTATTTTTTGGTTAAACCATTTTTTTATCTTCATTAAGTCAATTGTTAAATCCTTAATGCCTAAAGTTTTTCCTTTTTTTTTTGTCTTGATCCTAACTTTTTTTTATTGATTTTATTTATTTATTTATTTTTCTAAAATGAAACTTTAATCATTATTTCTATCATTATTCTTTCATTATTGATTATTAAGATTTGTAGCATCAATTATTTATTTCAAGCTCTATAGTTCAATAAAACAATTTGTTTCATAATTGTTAAATTTGAGAGTGAATTTTTCTAGATAAATTTTTCATTGATATTGAAAATTAGATTTTTTGTTAATAGAAGATGAAAATTTTTATTGAATTGGTTTTAATTAACAGATAAAATATGTATTGTTTCAAAATACGTAACATATTTTGTGTTGCACTGTTATTATTAAAATTTATTACAAAAAATATCCACTACAACATGTGGGTCACCAAACCTCTCTATTTTTTTTCTTGATCCTAACTTTTTTTTATTGATTTTCTTTATTATTGTTTTTCTAAGATGACTCTTTAATCATTATTTCTATCATTGTTCTTTCATTATTTATTATTAAGATTTGTAACGTCAATTATTTATTTCAAGCTTTATAGTTTAATAAAGCAATTTGATTCATATTTGTTAAATTTAAGAGTAAAATTTTCTAGATAAATTTTTCATCAATATTAAAATTTAGATTTTGTGTTAATAGGAGATGAAAATTTTTATTGAATTTTTTTAATTAACAGACAAAATATGCATTGTTTTAAAGTACGTAACGTGTTTTGTGTTACACTGTTATTGTTAAAATTTAATACAAAAAAACATCCACTACAATGTACGGGTCACCAAACATCTTCATTTGTTCTTTTGGACTCTAATTTTTTTTGTCATTTTTTTATTATCTTCTAAAGCAAATATTGGCAACCATGAGTTGTTTCTTTTATGTTTCTGGTAGTAGTATTTTTTACTCCAGCCTCCATCTAGCAACGTATGAATATTATTTTGTTTTAAAATTATAAGGACTGAAACTTGAAAGCCATATTTTTTTTGTTATATCAAGTCTTTACGTCTTTCTACAAATTTATGTAATGATCATATTAACCACTGCAACGCACAGCCTCCATACATCTCGTATATATATGAAAACGTAAAGACAAAGTGTAAAATGATGATAAATGCATTTCTCTTTGGAGGTATATATATAGACACATATTAAAAGTAAAGTAAAAAAAAAAAGGTAAATTAAATACATATTAAACCATATTTTCAAAAGACAATATTTTAAAATTGTCAATGTTTTAATGATGAAGTGATATTCTGAAACATGACCACGGAAATGAGACACTCTACGGGGACATGCATGTCCCTACAATTTTTATCTTACACGTGCAATTGAACACATTAGCAGATATAAGAGAAAGAAAAATGATAAAGAAGTAAGAAATTAGAATTGGATAAGTATTTGTTAGCAACTAAGACCTAATAATTACACCATAAAGCAATTGCAACACCGACGAGAGACTGACAGATTCTATTGGAAAAATTGCGACAGGATTTCCATTAAAAATTGGAACCCAGTAAGGTTGATCAACGAACAATTGCACACGCTAATCATGGCGTGTTAGTGTTGAATAAATTTATTAGCTACTAATTAATTTGTGGCACCAAGGGGAATATAATGTGGGACGTCATATCGTATTCATACGTTCCGCCCTTTATTTGAACAGCTAAAAAGTTGGGGTTTCTTAGGATCCCTATCTCAACTATAAAACATGTCGGTCGGTCGATTTGATAGTTTTCTTTTGATCAAATTATATGCATAGTTCCTAACTTTTAATTATTATTTTATTTTAGTCCCAAATTTAGTAATTTTATTTTAAAATTTATTAAAATAATGCTTTAGTTTTAAATCTACTAAAAATATTTTATTTTTGTCCCTATTAGATGAAATTTATTAGCTCAAAATATTTGCCTAATAATAACTTTTTGGATCATTTTTTTTTCTCTTCATAAATTGAAATTATTTCATTCAAGAAAAAAACTACTAATTAGAATTTTATATTGATTGTCAATTAAATAATTTAAAATTACTAACAGATAGTTATCAAATATTTTAAATTATTTTTTTTTAAATTTTTGTTAGATAATTATTCTGAAATAATAAATTTCATCTAGCAAAGAACCAAAACATAACAATTTTAATAAGTTTGAGATCAAAACAGATTATTCAATACGTTATGAATTAGGAGAACAGCAATTAAAGGTTTGAGACCACCCATGCTCAGTCTCCTTTTTCATCTTCTTATAATTTTTTTAAGTCTGAAATTAATTTTGAGAAGGTATACTTAATTAGAATGCAAACTAATCCCAACAAAAAACAGAGTCAATTTACTCGATCTCCTAGGCTAGCTATTGATCTCCCCTCTGAATTTGAAGTTTGAATATATACACACACAGAGACACATTACTATCTCATGTTTGCTTTTCTTCTTTCGGCAAGTTTCCTTAGTGGCCAAGCTGCCACGGCTGCCTACTAAGCAAGCCTTGATGGAAAATGTAAATTCCATTTTTTATTTGAAAAAGTTTAGGAGCAAACAAATAGTATTACGGCTGCCAACATCACCACGAATTACGGCTACTTTTTTAACCAATAATTTTAACCATTTTTTTATATTCCAAAATGATAGGCCACCGTCCGGATAAAAAATATATTCTCTGTTCTTGCTTGCTATCATATCTTTTAGCGAAAGAAGAGGAAGAAAAGCATCCACGACCCACGTCGATCCAATCGTCTCTTTCCTTCAATCTCAGTTTTAGTTTCATGTCCAGCCTCAATCTCATCAGGAACCGCAGGTTTTGTCATGATGGAAGATTTAGAGCTTACTTGAACCCACACAGATTTTGGCATGTAGTAGTGTAGCCTATATGGCAACCCTCTCTCCTGTCAGTAGATGTAAAAGTTCGGGTTGTTGGTTCAGTTTTTGGCCCAGACCCTACTTTATTAGGCACATTCACAACTTTTATTTCATGACCTGAATCAATTCAAATTTATTGTCTTGGCCTGAACCAACATTATCTAGAAATAATTCTTGTTAGGGTCAAGTTATGTTGATTTTCTAATGCAACTTATTAGGTTTCTAGGGAGCTTCTTGGGATCGGACAGGCTAAAGCTTTATAAGGCATTAGTGATGACAGAATCATCTCTAATGGTGGCGGTGTGCTTGGAAAAGTAGTTCAATATGGGGGGACATCGGTCATAAATTAGAATTCACAAGCCATCAAAGTCTACTCCATTTCCTCTAAGATTGGAAATTGGTATTGCCTTAAACATGAATCAACATTTAGAATTAAAGAACCCTTGTGATGATTCCTAAATGGTATTGAGATACAAGAGGTGGAGAAGAAGATCAAGACTATTACGCGTGATCAATGGTGGTTCTTGCCCAACTAGCCAGTGTTTGGTTGTGACTTACAATAAGGCAACTCATGAGGTACAAAGGGAAGGTGCCAGGGCGAGGCTAAGGAGAAAATTAAAATATGGAGGTAGGGCGGGGCAAGGGACAAAGGCAGTGAGACATGCTGTGAGTGAGGGTAAGGTGGTGATTTGTTGGGGAAGAGTTAGGGAATAGTGTGTTAGAAGAGAAATATGGCTTCGTATACACAAAACATACATAAAATAATTTTCTTAGTTCCTCACATTTTCATATGGCTTACTCTAGTGTGCAACTTATTGTGAGTATGCCATACGGGGTAAATTTACCCTTTTGGCCACAATTAATGTTAATAATATCGTGTTTATCCCTTCTTTTTTCCTTTATCACATAGTTGCAAATTGCAACCAATGACTGGTCTTCTATGCAAAGTACAGCTGTCCCAACTTTGATTACCGGCCATCATCCCCTTCGATGTTTGCCTCGAGCACAACACCCCCAATTATGTATACTCCATATCTATACTTGGATTAATTCCATAAACCACCGTCTCATGTTTCTTCAGTTGGAATAAAATTTGGAAAGAAGGTTATGACAAAGGTGTTTGGACAATGAGGTACAATGACAATGGTGTTTGGAAAGTGATTTGTTACTATTTATGGTGGAGGTGATGACAACATCTCTAGCACTTCACCATTTTAGGATCATTAGAGGACCCATTACAAGGAATAGAGCACAACTGGAGCAAGGATATGCAATGGTGCACATTTTTGGACATTAAAGGTCTAGGTGCACCGTGGTCCACATGTATACCTAAGGAGTGTACATCCTTGTACACCATGATCCCCAAGACAAACCATGGGTTCAAGACGCCATGAGTTAAGTCGGACCACCATAAGACCCCCTGGGCACCCGAAAGCCTCTAGGGCTTACCCAGGAAGCCTTATACATGCCTATCTGCACCACCACTTAGCTTGCCAAAACTAACTAGTTGCCAGAAATAAAAAAAGATAAGTATAATGTGCACCCTACCATTTATGTCCATATATATTTGTATTCCAATACTACTAATTCATAGCATAAAATAAGTGTGCATATATCAAATTTTGTGTCTCCTCAAAATTAGAAATATGTACAAATTTTGCATCAGATATATGCAAACTAGGATATGATACCTGTTATATGTGTTGTAGTCCATCTATATTTGTATCTCTATCACTTTCTTGTGTGTCATTCTGTCAGCTGTATATAGAGCATGTACCATGTATTTTTTTTAGTATACATGAGAAGGTGTTTTACATCAGAAAATCTTACATGGAAAAAAAAGGGTTAATAAAGGCATTATATGATGATGAAGACTCTCCACTCATTGCCAATTGATTTTGGGTTAGATCATTTAACACGGTATCAAAACCTGAGGTTTGCCGTAACCCCAGCCATTGCCAAAACACAACCCATGTGATAAGAGCCAAAATCAACGGACATGTGAGAGGGAGTTTTAAGTGGGAAAATCCCACATTGGCAAGAAAAGGTTATTTAAGGCTTTATAGGCGATGCCTTAGTTATTGCTAAAATAACCCATGTGACAAACTTGAGCTGGCCTACATGTGATGAGGAATTATTAAGAAGGAAAGTTTCACATAGCCAAGAAAATGGGTTAGTCAAGGCTTTATAGTTGCTGCCCTAGCCACTACCAAAACAACTCATGTGATAAAGCCAAACCGTCCAACACTTGAGGAGCATATGAAGTAAGAAAATCCCTCATTGCAAAAAAACAAAAGGTTAGTCAAAGATTTATAGTCGCTACCTAGCTGTTGCCGAAATAACCCATATGATATAGATATAGCTATAGGTGATGAACTACAGGACAGATGATATATATCATATCATAACCAAAACTAACTAGCAGTAGATATAAAATTATAAAAAATGAGGAAAATAATTTTATGTGTGAAGCCATATTGCTCTTTTAACATAAGGCATAAGTGGGCTCAGTTGGGCTTGTAATGCTTTGGACTGGGATGATAATTCGGGTCAATTTTGGTATATCCAAGTTGGGCTTAAACCAACTCACTTTTTACTTCTTTAGAATCAATTGAGTTTGGGTTGAATGGAAATATATTTTCCAGCTCTCTGACCTGATGCTAGCCCAGTATTCTATGTCAGGTTTAGGTATTTTCATTCACCTACTTATTATTATACTATATTTATTTAATTTTTGAGTAGACAAAAAACAAGGATAGAGAAAAAATAGAAGAAGGGCTTGAGGAATCTATATAGCTTGGCAAAATAGTTTAGTAGGAACATGTGTGTGTGTTCACCTAAGGGCTTGTGCTATTTATGTTGTGAACCCAACTTTAGTCTTTAAAAAAAAAATAAAATTTAGGCCTCAATTTTCTAAATTAGATTAATTAAGGACATTCCATGAAAAGAACGGATTAAACATACCGATGAAGCTTCAAATTTCAACCTTGCTTGAAAAGAGAATCTCAGGTCCAAACTTTTATTTTTCTCAGGGCCGGAACTTTTGTTTGGTTCAATTAAGGGGCTTCAATTATTTCGGTTGTAACAATAACATGCAATAAAAAGATATCTCTTGTTATTTATTTTTGTATACAACTATAAATTTAAATATCCTAGAGTTGTGGTACTAAAAAGAACATACAATAATTTTATTACTTAACTAAGACACACGAGGCAACTATGAATATCATGGAGATTTAATGTGAGAGAACCTCCTAATATAGGGTATTCCTAAGATCTTGGGATAATCAAGATTTAGTAATCCTGCTCTCAGTTGCAAATGGCTAAGCTAATACTTACATTGTTTAAAACTTTATATGCTACTAGTTAATTAACATGTGACATGAATCAATGCATGTTTAACTTCAGTGTTTGAAAGAGAAGTAATAAATAAAATTTTTCAAATTACTTTTTATAGCATTCGTAAAACACTTGAAACACGTACCGAAGTCATATAAACATGTTTATTTAAAATTCAATCATTAGCTTATGTACACATAACACTTAACTTATGTACATTCATAAGCAACCATAGTGTACATACAAATATATACATTAAATAAGTCCATACACACTAGTTAAACTAGAGGCATTTCTTTGGTACCTAAGTACCCAACATGTACAAAGTCTAAGATTATCAAAATAACTCCCACTTGAGCATAGAAGCTCTAGAAATGAGAGGTCCAACTTATGCTTGTGCTCTCTGCCTGTATCTGTCAAGGCTATTTTAAATAACTTAGTTAGTACATTAGTATTACTAACTAATAACTTAGAATCATTAAAGATTCATGTACTTTAAATACCTGCTCCAAAACCTTGCTTAACAACCCTTCAGTATGTGTTAGGTTTCACACTATTAGTATCTACACAATGTGGCACTTAAAGGAATGAGAATTATAAATTCTCAGTAAAGGATTAAATACCTGCAAAAATAATCTTTAGGACCCAACATATATAACATATATGTACATCCTAACATGAGCTTGAATGTTCCGAGGTCTTAACTAATGGCTACTAGTACAGGTTCTATGGCAGGGAACCCATCTTGAACCTAGTGCTTTTTACCAGAGCTTAACTCTTAGCTTAGCAAACTTGGCTTGCCATTACTTACCCTTACTCACATTGTACAGGAGTTTTTTAACTTGGTGGCTCATTCTTACTAAGTTTGGTAGCTTAGTTAGGGTACTCTTGAGTATCAAATCCCATCTTAAATACTTAGTACCCAATATACTTACTTAAGGGCCATTTAATTACTTAGTCCTTAAGTCAATTCTTGTCCACCATTTCTTGTCCACCTTTTAATCCCTTAATTAATTCATTGTAAAAAAAAATACATAATGCATCCATTTTAATTTGAACTTAAAATCTCTTACATAGAATAATTAATGTAAACAAACACCAACTTTAGTGTCTTTATGGTCTCAATTTTTGTATTCTTCTTTGTACCCTTTATAGTAGCTTAAGTATTTCTATTTTAATTGATCATTTAGCTACATAAATAAATCATAATTAGGACAACACTACCACAACCCTTATGGTTTAAGTGGTCAGGAAAAACCCTCTCATTGGATTCCAATTAACCGGCCCTTTTTACTCAACACACACATAAAAAAACATTTCTTGGCCCTTTTTAATTTGTTATTGATAGTTTAATAAAACTAACTATCAATTAACAAAAAGGCCATTTTTTCCAATTTTATAACTTTTCCCAGCTAAAGCAACTAAGGAAATAAAACCGTAGCCTAGGTTCCTATAAATTACTTGCTTGATTCAAGCTTTCATGCTTAATTCTCCCAACCAACAAGCTTGGAACCAATTTAATCAACAAAATCAGCCTCTCCACAAACAAAAAAAATAAACGAGGAAATTAAAGGAAAAATAATTATTTGCTTGTTTACCAAAAATGAGCCCAAAACTTAGTTCTTTATGCAAGAAATCGAACTTTTCTCCCAAAATTTCATTGAATTTGTGATTAATTTGGTGGATTGGAGCTTGGATGGTGCAGTTATGGTGGTTTGAAGAAGATGGAAGGAGACTCTCAGGTGGTGGCAGGAGATGGAGGAAGAAGACAATGAACAAATAAAAGAACTAAGTCAACTTTGGCATGCTACGCATATGTCACGCAGCTGGTTCATTCTTTGTACTCATTAGTACGTTGGGGACTTTTCTGTAACCAAACATAAACTTTAAGACCAAAACCAGCATTATGTTTCGTCTGAATTCTTCACCACCTTAATTACATGCCTAATCCTCATCTTTAATAGACGTGAAATTTATATCCAATACTTTTAAGGGTTACACATAAACCACCTATAGACAATCTTGTCAATTCATAATTTCACAAAGGTAGAACGGGAATCAAGAAAAATTGTGATGCCTTAAATTCAATATTTTTCCATCCTCTACCCAACCATGAAACAAAAATGAGTCACTATATGAAATGACTAAAATGCTCTTCTTGGTCCGGTTTGCTTAAATAATCAATTTTTTGTCCTCTTTAAGCTACTATATTTTATTAAACCGAGAATTTGCTTGCATTAAATATTCTAAGCATATTAAAATACTAAAATAACCAAAGTTACCTTGGTAATTATGATCCGAATTTTTTGAGAGCCGTAACATTTAGTGATTTACTACATAGTAGTAATATTGAGTACTAGTATTTTATGCCTGATCATAAAATTTTATTGTCAACTCTAGTATTAGTTTAGTCCATCCAATTAAGATATTATTATTATATAGAGAAGTAAGACACCACTACACAATATATAATTTTGGGATACAATTATCTGATTCTAGGATTATATTATTTGATCCTGATGAGTAACCAAGATAAAAAAATATTAAACATTTAAAAAAAATTCTAGAGTTAGATAATTATTACTTTAAATTGGACATAAGTTGACATCTAATAGTTCTACTGAACAAAATACTACTCCCTCCATTTCATTTTCTTTGCACCACTTTCCTTTTTAAGTCATCCTAAATTCTTTGCTCCATTTCTTTTTTTAGCAAGTTTTAGTAGATAATTATATAATTATACCCCCTCTCCATCTACTCTATTGTCATTTGTTTGTTTTTTGTTATGTTTTTCTGATCCCCTTGTTGGCCACCACTGGCATATGTGTAATGGCCGATCAGGGCAGTAGGTGATGGGGCGAGGAGATCGGGGCGAGTGACTGAGTGAAGAGGTCAAGGCGATTGGACAATGGAGTAAGGAAGTTAGGCTAATAGATCGGAGAGACCAGGATAGTGGCTGACGTATGGCATGCGAAGTAAAGGCAGAAGACAAGGACAGAAATGGAGGAGGCCAAAACAATGAGGGGAGGAGATCGAATGAGGCGATGACATCAGAGGAGACCGAATCATCAAGATAAGCGTAGGAGATTGAAGGAGGCCAAATCAATGAGGCGGTGAGGATGACAAAGGCCGGCCATACGATCATCATTGCTTGAGGGCTATTGACGATTAAGACAACTGTCGAGATTTAAGATGCGACGATGTAACGTCAAGAACGGCAACGATCGATGACGACAGTTGAATGAAAATGATGGTGGATCGAGGATGATGGTCGATCGAGGAAGACAACAGATCGAGAACGGCGTTGGATCGAGAAGAGTGATGGTCTGATCATGGACAACAGCCATAGATCAAGGATGGAAAACCTAGCTTCCATGATCGACGCCGTTCACACTAAGTGGCATAGAGGGCGACAAGACCTGACTATACTCTGGTTAGCATGGAAGGACAAATTAGATCGAGAACGGCGTTGGATCGAGAAGAGTGATGGTCTGATCATGGACAGCAGCCGTAGATCAAGGATGGCAAACCTAGCTTCCATGATCGACGCCGTTCACGCTAAGTGGCATAGAGGGTGAAACCGTGGATGGAATCGATGGCTGAGATGAAGCTGAATTCAAAGGTGCAGATGGAATTGAATATGGAATCGAGTTTGGTGGTGTTGCACGTGAGGAGAGAAAAAAGGACAAATTAGGGGTAAAAAGGGAAAAATATACATCATTTTATCATTTCTTAATCTTCATGCCATACATAAATGGTGCAAACAATACAGGATGGAGAGAGTATCATCTTTAATTCCACTACAATAGAAATGCAAAAAAGCGACTAAAAATTGCGATTGAATTCAATCACAAATGCCTTTAGTCACTATTTAATCGCTCGTATGTGGGCCATTATAAAAATGCGACTGAATAACAACTGAAATAATTAGTTGTTAATCAGTCAGTTGCTATTCAGCCGCTAGTTAGACTAAAATTTAAAAAGTCAGTATCCTCACCTCCTAATTCAGTTGCAATTCTTCTCTTACACACAAGTATATACAAATCCTCAAGTCATTCACCTTCTTCTTCTTCTTCTCCTCTTCAGCTCTTACTCAACCCCAAAATTGCTTCTTTTCTGCAGCTCTTGCTCTCCCCAAAAATTGTTGAATTGCCCTTGTTCTTTCCTTGTTATGTTCGATTTTCCCCTCTTTATCCTCTGTTCCGAATCGTCTTCTATACCTTTATCCCTATTCTGTTATTTGTTTTGGCTCAATCATTTGGCTCAATCATTTTTTTTTCCAGAGAGATATCATGCCTTGCGTGAAATTGGGTCACTAACGCCGGAGAAATGAGCATAGCGAATAAAGGCAGCGGTTGGGAAAACAATTGAGTTGGAGGTTGGGAGGATGGGTCGAGGGCAAGCTTGATAGAATCAAATGAGGTGATCGTGAACAGAGCAAGTAGTTGGAGTCCTCGGTGCCAGAGTGGTCGGAGTGAATAGATCAAGGTAATTGCATAACAACATCGGAGCGCTTAAGGCAAGTTCTTTCATAGATGTAATTGGAATTAATGGAATGAAAATTAGTAAAATGGAATAATCTAATAATAAACCAGTAAAATTAGTCTGAACGAAATTGCAATTAATTTGGAATATGATTAATATTGTGAATAGAAAAGAAATTGTGACTAAAAATTTAGTCACACACATTAAACAATGGAACAAATTTTTTTAGTCACTCAAGAAGTCACCTTTCAGTCATTTTATCTAGGAACTAAGTTTTTTGTGATTTAATATTTCAATAATTTTGAAGTCACCCAAAGCAACTAATTGCAACCGGAAAGATAGTCACTTTTGTGTATTTATCTTATAGTGTTCACCAAATTTGAATAGTGCATGGGAGCCTTAAATTGAGCACAATAAAAGTTTCAACTCTTAATCTAACATATATATCATTTAAATAATCAAGCACGTGATTGGACAAGATAAAATTTAAACCTTACTCGACACATTTTACAAAGTGAAAAAACTCCTTTTACATATTGAACCAAATAGTATAAAACTATAATCTTGTAGTATTAAAAAAATAGTAACAGTTTACATTTATTAACTGATTTAGATTAAAAAAAAAGTTGAAGCTCTTAATTGAATACAATCAAACTTGTATCTGTTATATAGTACTTTGTCTTTTATTTTTGAAATATTCCT
The DNA here is from genome assembly GCA_005392925.1 of Aquilaria sinensis. Lineage (NCBI taxonomy): Eukaryota > Viridiplantae > Streptophyta > Magnoliopsida > Malvales > Thymelaeaceae > Aquilaria > Aquilaria sinensis. The sequence continues at coordinate 173,810 of SMDT01002996.1, read as the reverse complement.
AGCACTACTCATTAAAAATAACAAAGACGTTCACAATGCTTCTTCATTTTATTTTGCATTTCTTAATTCCTATTGTAGTGTATTAGATTTTTTTGTATACTTATTTTATGAAGCATGGTGTTAAGAGAGCATTTATATTCATAGAATATTGAAGGAAGAACAAATTTGTCACTCTTATGAATGATGAAAATTAATGTCCAGTTCTATAAATATTACTCCCTTTGTATTACTATTTTTTGTTCCATTTGATTTTTTTAATAGTTTGATTTGAATTTATTTAAATTATTATTTATTAAAAAATAAAAAAATATATTTAAAAAATATAGATCTTAATTTATTATTTATATATATAAATTTTTCATTCATATATTAAAATGATGCAAATAAAATATCATAAATTAATTGTTAAAAGTGAATGGTGTAAAAAATTTAATATAGAAGAAGTATGTAAATATTATGTCCATAATTTATGAAAGTCCTTCCCTTTTACATTTTTTACAATATTTACTGTTTCGGGTTATTCTAAATTTTTACAATACTTAAAAAATGTCAAAAATATAATTTTTGAGTTACAAAATGTGCGATGTAGGCTAAGCTAAGGATGCGTTGGGTGGTTGTTTGTGCCTCGAGTCAAACTCCATGCCCAGCATCGGGCGCAGGCGGCCACAGTTATGTGTCAGCGACATTAGGGAGTGAGGAATAACACAAGCAGGCTCCAGATTCCCACGCTGCTCCGAGGCGCGTGCAGCTCAAGATCTGCTTCTCGGGGACCGAGGAGCCAAATCAATCAGGCAGGTCCACATCCTGACAAAAACAGTGCTTTGTCTCGTAGTATGAGTGCCGTGACGACCACCACTCGCCGCACGCGCGTCCAAACCCCGGTACGGTCTTCAAACATTCCCTTCCTTTGTCCCCAGCTTCTTACCTTCGCTTTGACCCTCTGTCCTTTACTTGCTTACGTTAACTGTTTCTTTCTTAAAAACAACGCCCCCCGCCCCCTTCTCTCTCTACTCTCTCCTCATGGATTTTAGTGACTTAATTATACTCTTTTTCCATAAAAAATAATCTGTTGTTTTCATTTTTATTTAATTTTCCATCTAAAATTAATATTATTTAAATTTTAATGTTCTAGTCAGTATATATGAATGAATCAAGTAACAAACGAAAATATTTATATCCAAACATATTAGGATCAAAGTAGTTTTATTTTACTACAACAAGGCTTAAAACTATGATCTCTGAATCATGACCACAGTCAAATCAATTGGATTAACAACAAATTAGCTCTCATGATTAGTGAATATATTCCTTCCATATGCATGGGGGGTGAATAGGGAGCGAAAGATTAAATCTTGAATTTAGAGTAACAACTTTAAAATTTTGATTCGGAAATTAATAATTTAAAGCATCTAATCTATAAACCACCAAACAGATTTATTTCACTTCTCTCCATGCATAATTGTTTATATGGAATCCAGTAGAAGCTAACAATTAATTAACAAAACGGGCGTCCTACACATAAATCCTAAATGATGATGATAAAATAGAATTAAAATAGATGATGCATGATCAATCTCATAATAATCGGTCAATGATCTCGAAGGCTCGAAAGCAGTAGATTTCGAGAATGGCGAGATTATAGTAATTATTAGCAAATCCCTTTTGGCAGTAGCTGTCGACGGAGCAACAATATATCAGTTATTAAAGACTAGTGATTAAATTATGATTACGAGACAGAGGCATTTTTTTTTTTTAAATAAAAAAGAAACAAGGTTTTGTTTGGTCTGTGTTTCATGCAAACGAATAAGTAAGAGATGAAACAGAGGTCCAGGTGGATCTGGCAGCTGGGAGCAGCAGCTGAGCTCCCACATACATTTATAGAAGTTATCAAAAGGGAACAGCTGCTTGTGCCTAACTGCTGGAAATAAAATAGAACATTCCGAGCTCAAATCAAGGCTTCTTCTACCACTTGAAACACCAAAAGTTGCTACCCAATTTTATTCCCCCTCTTGTGACCCAAATTAACTTATTCTCTTTGTCACCTAATAAATTATAGCACCCTTTTTTTTTTTTAAAAAAAAAAAGAAGAACAGATCTAGAAACACATTCTTTCCAAGTCCCTCCTGGCCACACACCAACAAGATCCTATGAACCAACGGACACGAAAAGCGGGCTGACTAATTTTTTTTTTTGTTTTTTGTATACGAAATCAGTATTGCAAGGTATATAATTGGAATGAAATATACTTGAAGGATAGGGTGATTCCTGCTTTTTTTTTTTTTGGATGCAAGAGCAACCGCACCAGTATTAGACGATATTATCTGGGATCAGGGGAGGGGAAAGGAGATCAAACCCAACATGCCAGGTTCTATGTCCCAGTACGTGGGGTTACCATTTTGCATGACCTATTAATTGGGATTATTAATTTTGTGGTTACAATACAATCTCTACAATATTTGGTATGGTTTAATTTGTTTGCAAATCACTCAGTATATACAAGGTACCATTCTGGTTGGCACCTTTTCACTTAAAAAATCATCTAGTTAGTGAAAATAATCATCTAGTTAATGCTAGCTAGAGATATATACTCAAGTTTTGAGCACAAATAATTATAAAAATCTTGCTCTGATATCATTTTGTCATATTCCAAGTAGAAAGCACCCGCTCACATATACTCGGAGATATGATATATAACTTCTGGGAGCAAACTTCTAAACTAATTAGAGTATGTTTACTTTAATGAACTTGGTTCAACGAACTCAATACAATGAAAAAACGTAAACATATCCTCAAAATCTTTTGTTTTTCCTTTTTATTCTATTGTGATAGATACTGAGGAAATATATGTGAAAGTACATATCAGCTTTTTCATGAAACGAAGCCTTAATTATTGGGTACTTTCTTTAAACATGCATTGTGATATTACAAAGTTAGAAAACTTAATCAAATTGTTGGATTATTACCAAAGTTGAGTTATTAGAAGGAAAGATGGTTAGTTTCTTTTTAATTGGCTGCATATATATATATATATTAATTAATTATATAGCCATATGATGATCTATTGCGATACTTTTGAAATGTTACCAAAGCAAGTGATCATAAAAGCCTTGAATTCTGATGACTTCTGTATTGGTCAATAGCTTTCCCTTCCGAATTAACAACTCCAGATCCCTCTCAAAGAGGACGAAATCACACTTTGCGTTAATTCGGTAGACTAATTGTATTGGCTTTGTCAAGATTTCTTAAGTAAGGGCATAAGACCTTTAGTTGGCAACTACAATTATTACAATAACCAGTTTAATAGCTAACTTAGTCGATAAATTTTTTCGTGTTTAAACTAGCACATTGGGTTGAATCTTAGTTTCATCTGCTACAGGACATGAATCTGCTGATTCTTCTATGATCCAAAAAAACAAAGGGTTTTTTATGAAGTAAGAGTTCTATTTATCGTAAACTCGGCTGCCCATTGCCTTGCTCGTGAAGCGCTCTCTTGTGTGTTGATTTTTCCCTTTAAACGGATATTTTACCGTCAGCTTTATTGGCCATTATATAGCATCTGATCGTTTGAGTGATTAATGCAATCCTATGATGCTTGCAATAAAAAAAAAATGATCGTAAACAGATTATGACACTTGTCCTAGCAAATGAAACTCGTTAATTTTATAACTCCATTCAAATAGCTGATCTATGACTCTATATCAAACTAACCCCCAACTATTATTGTCAGGAATAATTTTAACTATATATAAGAAATAAAATTGATAAAAAAAATTTGTATAAGCTATAGGATCTAGTAAATAATATTTCATATTATCATCTTCAACATGTGCTGAAATACAAACCCAATTAATACACCCGAAGTAGCTAGCAAACATGCTGATACACTGAAATCTAAATCCTAGTGGTCTCCAAGATAATAAAATCAACAAAAATAAAATCCAGAAAAAAAAAAGAAGAAGAACTACAACATCTAGGGTTTGAGCTTCCATTTCGATTTTGGACACCAAAAGCTCTCATCCTGTCCAACAACCAAGGACCTGAAACTTCCCAGTAGCTAGTTAACCATTGTTAATCTTTATCCTCAATTAACACTAAACTAACCCCAAAATAAATTAATCACCGAATAGCTTCCATCAACTCTACAAGGCATTGCTTGTGGAGGAAGAGCTAAACCCAGAAAGATCTGTCCATGGAGCTCCGGGTGCGCCGCCGCTGTTCCAGTACTGCGGATCATTCCCACCCGCCGGAATGTTACTTATCCCCAAAAACTGTCTAGACAAGCTCAGCTCCTGATTCTCCTCCATCTTCACAGATGGCAGCTGCGTCGGAGCCCCTGTACCCGCAAGCATCTTACTCCGGCTCGCTTGACCCGGCCCTCCTCCAAGGACTGCCATTTCTACGCCACTAGCTGCTTCGAATGGGAGCATTCCAGAAGGAGAATCCAAACCACCCAAGAAGGGAAATTGCGGCGCCTGCTGCGCTAGCCGCCACTGCTCCAAACCGGTCATGGAAAGAAGAGAACTTCCTGCGCTAACGCCGCCGGTCGCCAATCCGCTTCCAATTGGAAACCCCAAGTCGCCTGCTGATCCGTCGCCTATTTGACAGGAGATCGACCCGTAATTCATCCCGATCGACTCGGTGCTAGGGAAGTGATCGGCCAGGTGATGCAAAGGAGCCATGAATCGGAGCGGGGGAATCCCGGGCCCTAGTCCGAGGATATCGGCAGCCGTGTTAGAGGAGATTGCGCTTGAGGAATTTCCAGAGCTCGTCGGCATGTCTACGCTGTTGGCAGGAGACGACTTGGAGCTGCTACTGCCACCACCGCTTCCTTTGCTCCTTTTGTTCCTCCTGCAGCCACCCCCGACAGGGACGTTCCTCAACGCGCCGCCACGTGTCCAGTATCTCCGGCAGGTCTTGCAGAAGTGACGGGGCTGAGATAAGCTGTAGTTGTTGAAGTAGCAGAACTTCGTGTTGGTTGATTCGCACCTCGGACACTTGAGAGCCGTCTCCGGCATGGGTATGTTGGCAAGCCGAGCTCGATCCGCCATAGAGCCCGGCCTGATGGACCCTGCTCCACCTGCTCCATGGGGCTGCGGAGGAGGAGGCGGCAGCGGCGGAGGAGTTGGAAGGAGAAGACTGCTGCTGCTGGCGCCGATGGTGCTGGCCCCAACTTGTTGATTCGGTTGAGCCTGTAAAAATATAGCAGAGAAAAAAAGAAGGAATAAGATTAAAGGACATGAAATTCTATATATCCAAGTATATTCAAATTGAACAAGAGATGGCAAAAGCTTGAAGAATATTTATCTTTCTTTTAGTGGGTTTTCCCCCCCTCAACTTTTTCATGAAAGAAGAAAAAACACTTACTTGTTGCCAGTTGGCTGGATCAAGATAAGCTGGGATGGAAGAAAAAACCATGGCTATTTGATCTTGTTGATCTTCCTTTTCCTTTTTCTGTAAAGTTTGATGGGTTTTTTTCAACAAGAAGGAAATAGTGGAGAATCACATCAACTTGTAAGAGAGAGAGAGAGGGGGAGGGGGGTGGGAGATGAGGAGCCAGCCAAAATAAAGGAAGGGAGGGGCTGCTTTATATATATGTGTATATATAAATAAATAAACAAATGGTCGTATAGATTTGTATTTTGGTAATTATTAAAATGGGTACTGTTTATTTTCCACAGATTAAATAATCATGAGTCAGAGTCTTTTTTGGGGTATGATGCTTTTTAGGGTTTAGAGCTTGGTGGAATGATATCTTTCTTAACCCATAAGCTTCTTCTGATTCTTTTGTGGTGTGGGAGCTTAGCATATATAAATACAATACAATAAAAATTTTTCATTTTTCTGTTTTTTCTTCTAAAATTTTTTAGGGTGTGCTAGCTTACTAGTGGCTCTCATCTTTGCATGCAAAAAAGTAGCATGTATGTGATCATGTCTTATGTCTGTCTGTGAACTGTTAGTCTCCTACTTCCTTAGTGAGCTAGAGAGAGAAAGTAAATAGTGTGAGGAGAGAGAGGGAGAGGGGTGGGCTAATTGTGATTAGTCAGGGGATTAAACAAAAGGATAATGAATTAAGAGGAAAAGTGGCTGCTTGGGAGTGCTTTGGTGTCCCAGCTCTTTTCTCTGGTCCGGTCTATAGTACTACCAGCGAGCTCTTTTCTTCTCTTTTCCTTTTTTTTTTCTTTTGGTTTTTTTGCATGGGAATATATAAGTTTCCGTGCAACTGTCACTTCCTCTACGGCGCGTGATCTCACTCTCTCCAACTGCAAATCACATTCGGTTTTTCTCTTAAATTCTTTTCACATTTAAAAGTAATTTTTTTTTAATTTGAGGGAAAATTTGTGGTGGATGCGGATGCCATCTGATCTAAGTCGATATCGAGTTCTGGGCTCTCAACCTGACGCGGAAGCGTAATTCTGATTCCCGCGGTCAGCGTGTTCTATCGGGGATTATTCTCTCTTGGAAAAAGCACAAATAGTTGTGTTCAAACCAATACAAATGCCTCTTCTTCTCGTCTTTTTTTTTTTTTCATTAATTAAAAATTGGAGTATTGAGTTAGCAAAATCACCATATTATGTGAACAATGAGAGCTGAAGTTCTAATTCATATAAGAAATTCTTTTTTTTTTATAACCAGCAATTGTGATAAAGCTTGCTAGGGATGTCAATGAATATCTGATGTGGTGGGTATTTGATTTTATCTAATTCAATGAATTGAATTTATTTTTTTGGCATTTAATTGAGTTTGGATTAGATATGGTTTATTTTTTCATCCGCTGGCAGGTTTAGATAGGATGCTAGTTTGGGGTTCACCCACCCCACATATGACCCATATATATGTATGTGTATATAAGATATTAGTATTAATTATGTGATGAAAATAAAAGTATAATAAGTAAATTATATGGAATTAAGAACAAGTATTGTTTGCATTGAAAGATAAGGTATAATGAATGTTTTTAATAGTAACAAATGTATGATTGAGTATGATATTGTTTAACAAAATTGTGATTGTGGAAGTGTGATGAGTGAATAAGTTTTATTCGACCCAATCCATCTAAAACTGGGTAGGGTATGAATGTAAAAATTGTCCATCCAACAGATGATTGATAGGATGTGGGTAGAGTATTTAAGATAGCAGATAGGATGTAGGAATACTCTCATCTGACTTAAATCCGACCTATTAACATCCCTAAAGTTAGCTAGATAATAGTCTACTTTTATATCACTTATAGAAAAATAATGTCAAAAGAGATGTAGAAATATGCTATTGGAGCAATCATATCTTGCACTATTGTCTCCTTGGATTGAGGGGGAGAGGGAGGGGAGGATGATTAGTATAACCCTTTGTTTATATAAGGGGAAATAGAGAGAAGAGAAAACTATTATATCCTAACATTTTTCATATGCATTTTTTGCATCTCTTTAAACTGGGAAGAAAATAACTCATGGCTCCTCTGCTCTCCCCTCTCTCACTTATTTAATAGTTGAACCCGAACAGACTGTTAAAATTTTTAATAATTTAGAAGTGCATGTCAAGGTTGTTAATATTGTTGCAAAAGGGCAGGGGTCCGGGTTGTGTTTTTGGTGTAGAGTACTGTAAACGCCCATCAGATTTAATTAAGATTCCTCAGCTAATTCTCTCGTTTGACTTGTATGCTTATAGTAAGTATATATCTCCTGAGCATGAAAAACTCGCAAGCGCGTTAGAATTTTGAAAGAAAATATAAATCATATAGGTTTTCTGCTATTCCAAACATAATACTCCAATTAATTATAGGTCTCATATTATTTTGTATAATTGCCCTCATTTTGAATCTTTTCGAGTTCATAGAATTAATTATTCCAATATTATGTCTATAAAAAAAAATCCAATATATGCATAAAATGAATTCAATTTTATCCCTCGAGTACATTTCCTCAAATTTCATGATTAAAATGCTTATATCAAGGGAATGACATATAGTTTAAGATATTTTTTTCAGTACCGATTGTAAAATCTACCATTAATTACTATTTCTCTATACAATTGGGTTAGCAAGGTCCATTTTAATTTGAACTAGGTAGTAAGTGTGGACCCAATGAGAGGTAAGTAAAGTAGTTGTCTACTATAAGCTTTCAAAAATAATAATCTTTATTTATTTATTTTTTCCTGTTAATTACTAGCTAACGATGTTAGAAAATCGATAAGAGAAAAATTTAGGCATTTAAATTATAAAGTTTAAAATATAATTTCGAGCAAAACCATATATATAATTAAGAACAAAGACAAAGTGAGGGAAAAAAAAAACTTAGCTACTAAAACAATGAGCTTGTAGCTAGTCATACATAGTTTCACATAGTCTCTTGTGTGGCCGGTCAAGAGTCAAGAGTGGAACTTTAATTGGTTTAGAGATAAGTTTCTCCATTAGCGCTGGGAAAGAGCTTTATTTCCTTCTTTGAGAAATAAAATTGAAAGGTGGAATTATCCTCCCAGAGCTTTTTAGCTAGGCAGGGGTACCTGTAGGCTGACCCAATGTAGGATCTATATTTGAGTCTTCCGTTTTATGGATGCATCTAATACCTCTAATATTGGAATTATTTCCTTTTTTATTTTTCTCTTTTTCTTTTAATGGGATATTGGACATAACCATCAATACGTTTGAAAATCTCTCTCTCTCTCTCTAAATTTTCTTCAATAAAGCAGTCAAAAATCTTATTTTTATTTGGATTCTATTTTATTGGATTTGGACTGCGAAATTTAGAAACGTGAGACAAACAGGCCGCCTCCTCTTCCTCCTCCTCCTCCTCCTTCCTTTTTTTTGGTGTATATGGTGACTAGAATTTAGCTAACAATCCAAAATCTATATAATATTGTTGTATATACAAAGCTTTTCTACGGAAGTGAATTCCACAAACTTGTGGTCAAATAAGTGGTTATTTAACCACTTATTTTTAATTTTCCTTTTTTTGTTTTCTAGAATTAATATCATTTTGAAAGCTAATACTTTAATTGCTTTATGATCACCTAAACCATATTTTGTTATAAAGTACTTAATTTCCCTGAATTTTTTTCCTTACCACTCTTTACAAAAATTAAAAATGAAAACTTGAGTTTTCCACAAGAATATTTTTGTACAAGGATTTTGGCAGGGGTAGTACTAGGGGCCCAGCTCCCATAAAATTGTAAAATACATGTAATTTCAGTTAAAATTTAAAGGTAAATGGTTTCTGACCACTCATTAAAATTAATCAAATATCCTTGTAAGCACTAAAATTTAGGAAAATATTTTGTTTTGGCCTAAGTGAACATTTCAATTAGTATAGAAGCTGAGCAATTAGTCATTATATATAAAAATAATTACTTATAATCATTTTTCTATAATCTCCCTGAAACACCCCCAAGTTAAATGGATTCAACACATTACAGTCAGAGTCTGTAATGTTATTGTCTTTGTAAAATACGGTTTAATAAAAAAAGTTTATGAGCCTAGGAATATTCAAGCCTAAACTACTAAAGCTAGATCTTTGATTTGTCCAATACAAGAAGCCTTTAAAACCTCAGCACACGACCCAAGCCAGGCCATGTTTCTGGACTTGCTGTTGGGTCCACCTGACCCGACAGCTACAGTGAATTAAAGAATTGGGCTCGCGGGTCCTTCCCCTACCTCCTGTTGTGTCTCACAGTGTTTTTTTTTTTTTTTTTTTTCCAAATAAGTCACCATGTTATTGACGAATATAAGTCACCGTGTTTGTATGCTTACTGAGACTGTAATATTCGTGCTCTCTCTATTGTTAGAATATATTTGTACTACTAAAAAAAACAAAAGAAAGAAGAAAAAGGATCAATGTAGTACCAAACAAAGGCCCACCTAACTTAGAACGGGTCCAAAAGACATAAAATGCCAACAACGAAAAAAAGTTGAAATTGATCAGGGGCTAAGGGCCCATGTGTCACAAATTGCTCTAGTTAGCCATTTGGAACAGCCATAATCTGGGGAGACCAACTGCTCCCACATAGTCTCCCTTCTCAATCATAAAGCCACAGACGAGAAGATATGAGACCAGCTAATTACCGACATGGAAAGACACGAGAAGAATTGCAAATGGACACAAAGAAAAGAATTAACTATTTACATTGTCTAGGTCTGAAATTTTCTGAGTTCAGTAGCTTCAACATTAGTTTCTCCAGCCTTTTTGAACTTACACTTGGTTTCACAACATTTGGACTGCCATAAAATGCACAAGGATCTTTACCTGAAAAGGAATTCCCCACACACCAACCCCCAGGAGTAAAATGCCCATCACTCCGCTGCAGGAGCTCCCTGTCGATTTTGTTCAGAACCGGATCATCCCTGGAGAATATGCGAGCGAATGGCATACCACTCTGAACCATGTCATCAAAATATTTCAATGTCAAATTCAAAGGTTGTTGCTTTGGGGGTTCATCCCACCTCATATAACGCAAGTCATGGTTCACCGTCGTGTTCTGGAAATCTTTGTGATTGCAGATAACGGTATGGAAGTAGCCTTCAGGGGATGACAGGAAATTGGTGTAGTACATAAGGAGTGTGCGAGGGAGATTATCCCATCCCCAAATACAGAATTCAACAAATGACTTGGTTAAAACTACCCATTCAGACCCTGTAAGCAGAATATCAATCGTTGATCAATGCAAAGTCAACTGCCTAAAATATTAAGTGTAAAAAAGCCCATGGACACAAGATTCAAACATTTTGGCTCATCGTGTTAATAAATAGGTCAAGAACATACCCATGAATAACTTGAAGGAAGCCGGTAAGGACCTTCTCTCCTTTGCCCAATATACACTATATTTTGTCGTATGATACAAGCCGGGGTCTATGATGATTGGCCTCGCTCTTTCCTGTCTATAACCAGAAAATTGAAGTCTCATACACATAAAAACATGGAGGCCCTAAGAGAAATGCAATCAAAAGCAAGAAATGCTTTTGAGATCCTTACTCTTTCCAACCGAAGGTGCTTGTGTGCTCCAGGAAATTTAGATCCAAAGGCAAGTATGAAAATATGTGCATGATATCTGCAAAGATTACAACATAAGACCAGCAAAATCAAGCTCTTTTTTCATATAGAGAATCAAGCATTTGGAATCACAACAAAGTTTAGCACACTTGGTGTTTTGTTCTGGTAACATGATCAAGAAGTAACGAATTAGAGAACACGCAACCCTTCGCACAATATATTAGTGCATTGCTGATAGTCACTGACTGACATCAATCAATTGTCTGCACCCAAAAGCCAAGAAAAAGAACAAACTAAAGTAGCATGGTATCATCTCGCATCCCACACTAAAAAATCAAAGAGTCACAACACCAACTAGCGATGTACTCTTTTTGTGATCTTTGCCATTATAATAGATCAAATAGGTTAGCCAGGGAGCACGAAACATTTCCAGTCAGTTAGCACCTGGACTGCTCTTCTCAGCATTCATAATAATCATTCAGACTGAAAACGGATATTGGCAGTGAAGAAGCCTATAAATTTTGCAGAATTAGATGAATATTCCATTTCTTATAAGAGGAATTTTCAAGATTGCTTTGATCAGGACATTAAGCTGAGTCACAATATGAAAATAGGGGGAGCGGGAAATTAAGCATAGATCTAGGTATATCAGGATGAAGTATCATGGTGTATGCTATTTGTGGATGACATAGACCTAACGGATGCATCCCATAAATTAGAACTATGAAGAAGAAATGAAGAATATGGGGGTTTCAGAATAAGTACAACTTCAATATAGTGGATGGAGCATGAGATTAGTTAACCTAAGAGTGGTGCTAATAGTATTGTCATGATTGCTAGGGGAAACCAAGACATGCCCAGGTAAAAGCTAAACATAGAGGGAGGAAAAAGGGGTAAGCAGGGTGGAGAAATACCATCCAAGCAAGAGAGAAACATATGGCCGAGGGCTCATCTAGACCAAAAGGTTAGTCGTCCAGCACATGCAGTTTCCAGCCAAATTAACAGATTCAATACTTTCGTTGGACAGTGGACTGCAAGAGGAGTCCACCTAAGCAAGACACAAATGTATGGATTAGAGCTTATCTTGAACCAAAAAAAGCTTAAGATGATAGGCCAACGACCACCACCATATGGGTATAGGGAGATTCATCACTTATCATCGTTTAGACAACTGGTAGATTGGAAAACCAAAGATATCCAACTTGAGCCATTTATGTGTGACAAGTTATGCGCACATATCCTTGACAAAACTATAACTTACTTCACCAGAAAAAGTAGACAAGTCGTTTTTTTTTTCTTTTTTTTTCCTTTTTTTTTTTTTTTTTGTAGTTTTCGGAGAAACTTGCCTCCAACAAGTTGAAAGGAAACGGAGAATTGAACAACTGACTCCAACATTTAGGCTAAGACGCTGTGATCATTTCCAGTGCAGAACAAACGATGCATTGCTGTGTAACATTAATGAGATATATTTCTTTTTAGTTCATCCAGGAGTATCTCTGCCCAGTAGGTAAAGACTAAACTTCTTGAGCGCTAGAGTGAGGACCTCTCAAAGCAAGTTTTCTCCATACACAAGCTTCTCTATGTCCAGTCCGGCAATTCCATTCTTCTGCCAGACATAAAGAGCAATTCCTTTCAAGAGCCAACATTTCCATAACACTCCGTTCAGCATGATGTATTTATCTCAAAATTTAAAAAAAAAAAAAAAACAGTAACTTCACAATGCCAGTCAGAAATTCATGTGGATCCCAACTAATAATAATATAACCAACCTGACACAGGAAGGCTTCAGCGGACCAAAAAAAAACACAGAAGAAGAAGACGAAGAAGATCGTACCGTTACCATATCAAAACGCAACCAGTTGATCCCACGAGTGGAATTGCTTAAAAGAACAGGAAGAAGATTAAGTCAGAAGCTCAAAATCAGAATTACCATCTTGAGACATGAGAGGATAATCCGCGGCGTTCAGATTTACGAACCAGTCCCAATCCGCCGCCTTCTTGAGCAGAATCGCCGCAGCGTGGAGCGTGCTAGCGACCGCCGTCGGGCCTTTGTAAGTCACCAAATTTGCCTTCCGGACCACCATCACATTCCTAAACTCCCGAATCACAGCTTTGGATCTCGCGAACTTGGCGAGCTCAAGCCGCTCAGCGTCGGAAGCTTCCAGATCGAGATGGAGCACATAGTAATTCCTGGGATGGTATAAGGCACCCAATAGCCTCTTGACACGCGGGCCGTCACCTTTCGTCCCGGAAATCAAGTAAGCGAATCTCGGCATCTCCCTGCCGGGACTGGAATATTCCGATGGGCGAAAAGAGGGCCGCAGCGAGGAAGGTGGTTTAGTGAGGGTTTGCGGGAATGGGAGGAAAAGGGAGAGGGAGAGGAGTGAGATCAGGATTAGCGGAATCAGCCATGTTCGATTAGAAGTGTGAGAAAGGTGCGATTTTTTCATTAATTGGTATTAAAGGAAAAAAAAGGATTTATTTTGGGAAAGTTTCGGACAAGGATGCGAAAATTGAGAAAGAGAAAGTTGCGGGGTTTGTTCGGAGCGTCGAGGTTATGAGGCAGACGGTGGCTTGGCAGGACCTGGAAACATAATGGAGAGGGAAATAAAGTGAACTGGAATTTAATTTGAATTTCAAGGGACGGTTCCGTTTTGCTGGGTTTTGACGTTTTTTTGTACCTCCGTTACTGGCTTGCTTGACATTATTTTAATATTCACATGTTCAAACGTTTTGCGATATATGTGTAAAAAGTTAAGAACAAAAGTCCAATACATAAATTTTCTTCACTTTTGTAATCTTCATGTCAAACTAAATGATTCATTATATATGGGAGGAAAGTATACTACTACATACATTGTAAACAATATGGTACTAATATTTTTTTTAAAAAAATAAATAATCTTTTTGGTATCGGCATTTATATTAAAACTGACAGTTTTGTTTTGTTTTTGTTTTTGGAAGTGATTAATAATTGCATTTATTCTTCTCATACAGTATCAGTCAACGGCCCATTTGTATATGTGGCGTGCAAATGTCTATAATTTCATAAGTATTTGAGAAAAATCAAACATAAATCAAACTTCTATTAGAAGTTATTTCGAAAAAAAGAACTTCCATTAGAAGCTGCTACGTTTGAGGGGAGGAAACCAAAAAAAAAAAAAAAGTAAAGTAAGCACCTTCTCAATATCATTTTTGCAACTGGAATTCTGTGTACCACTTCTCTGCTTCAATCGAAAAAAGGTTATTTTTTTTTCGGGTGACTTACGTGCATTAATATAAGGTCTATTTTCTCAATAAGGATATTTAAATACTATTTGAGCCCTTGCCTTATCATTATGTTTCTTTATCCCAAAACCTTTTTAAGTGTAAATGGGAAATGGAAACAAAAGAAGGAAATGTTGAACTCTAAGTAGGAGTGGTAGAGCAACGGAATTCGGTGTTTTCTGCTGTAAGTTGAGTTTGGGGGGCGTATGGTGTAATATATAACGTGTGTGTGTGTAGCTTGAGACGCAAGTAAATCCCTTGTGGTACTGCCCTCCTTCCTCCCCCAGATTGATTTGGAAGTCTCAACCTGGATCAATTGGCAGCTGAATCAGATGGGAGTAAATAAATAAGATCGGTACTGGACCAGGTCATGTTCCTTCCCTACCACAATGACATCTCAACCACCATCTTTTTCTCCCATGTATACTTATGTGATGATGCAATTTTCCCTTAAAATTAAATCCACTGGTACAACACAACAAAACACTGCTACTTGAGCTTAACTCAATTGTTGGTAGAGGTGCATTCACTCTAATTCTTATATTAGAAGTTAAAACACTTACAAATGTATATAGGCATTTATTGAGATGAAGCAGTTTAGCAATCAAGACCTAAAAGAATAGACTTACCTAGGCCCATGCCCGTTGAGAGAGCCCATAGAGCAACCATAATCTATGTAACAACTCTACATTGTAACTATGTGTGTAAGATATTTTTTTGTAATTAAAAAAAACAACACAAAGCCTTTGATTCATTATTCAAATATCACTCATTACATTACAAACTCTCTGTTGTCTTCTTCAGATTTAACCAAACCACTATCAACAATATAACATATCACAATTTCATGCTAATTTAGCTACGATACTGGATATTTGCTAGCAAGTCTTTAAAAGGAAATGGACCACTAGAAGGGAAGTGTGAAAAAAATACTAGCGATGAGATCAACCGGGTGACATAAAAAAAAGATCAACTGGTTAGGCTTAGACTGAGAGCAAGCCTTGTTGAATATATTGCACATTAAGTAAGAAGATTGAGAGGTTAAGAGGAGGCCGAGAGCAGCTACCAGCTAGGGTTCTTCTTTCTTTTTTTTTTTTTTTCTTTTTCTAAGTCTCAATTGGTTTATATTGAATCCTTATTGAATCCCTAAAGAGAAGAAGAGATAAACACCCCTGTATTGGAGAAATTTGGTCATACAACTATTAAAATTAATTAATATTAAAATCAATTTGCTTTAATTAATTCAAATAAGTTATAAGTGTTTTGAAGTTTTATTTCAATAATAATTTCAAGTGAATCACGAATGTTATTGATTTGAATATTACAATTCAAATCTCTATAAAAAGAAAAAATAAAAAAAAACCTCCTTGACTCCAACTGGTTAGTTAAATTGTGTTACTCACTCTCAAAGTTTTTTTTTTTTACTATTTCTGGGTTGCTTTTTTCTTTGTCTTCAAATAATAATAATAATAATAATAACAACTTTATGACTTTGAACCAATCAAACCACCAACAATCCATTTTCTTCCCACTAAAAATAACTTGTGACAAGCACATTTATTGAATCCCTCCCAAGTCCTATGTTTGTTTTATAATTGTAATGTTTCTTTTTTCTATATCTATAAGGCCTAACTACACTAATGGTCCTCAACTTTGGAGACTCAAATGAGTTAGTCCTTTAATTTGACTCAGTATAACTTAATCCTTAAAGTTAAGGGTTTTGCCACCAGAAGTATGAAATCTTCTCTTACACGAACAATTCTTGGTCTCTGATTCTTTCTCAACTTTTCACCATGGCCAGCTCATCTTTGTTTATTCTTTGATTCCTTGCCATCTTTGCACTTTCTTTTTACTTCCCAATTCATTTCATAAGAATATTGTGAACCCAAATGCCAATTGATGCCCCGAGGCATCCTCGTTAAGTGACATTATGACTTCTGGAGGGACTTCCTGAGAGGGAGAACGCCTGGAGCCCAGATTTCCCAGAGGAGCGTGCCTGAAAAGCTTAAGAAGAGAGGGTTAGGAGGTCCCCGGAGTGTTTTTCCGGGGAGGAGCCTCCGACGCCCAAGTTAGTGTCTTGAGAAGGTGGAGGGGAAGCACTAAAGGTTCTAGTGGCCTTGCCTGTTCGTGTTTTCTCAAGAAAAAAAGGGGGTCTGGTCCTGAGAGTCCCCTTGCCAGGGTTTGTTCCCTGGTATTTATAAGAGTGTTCAGTCCGTTCAGATCACGACACGTGTTCGGTCAGATCTTTCCTGTACCTTCGGGCGCAGGGGACAAGTAGCTGTTTGCAGGCTCCTCGAGCCTTGGTCCGAGACAGGTCGTGACAAGACCTGGACGGCGTGGACGTGTCAGACCGCCGTTCCAGGCGGCGTGTAGCGCCTGCGAATGACATGTCAGAGGCTCCTTAAATGCTCCTGCTGTACTCCCGAGGTCCCCTGGGTGAGGTCATCCCTTGGTACGGACGTCCTTCTTTAGCCGGTGTACCGCTAGTTCGGGAAGCTCCCTAGCTCGGGGGTTCCACCTTCGGGCCAACTATTATCCCATTTTGGAATAGCTAGACCTTCGCCTCCGAAGGCAATCCACTTGGTCCCCCGAGGGAACTGGTAATGTTTTTGGAGTTCCTGAGGTATTACCCGAAGTCCCGAGTTCGACACGTCTTGACTTTGCTACTTCCGAGGTCAGTAATAGTGTCTCCTTCGGGTGACATTAAGCTCTCCGGTTACCTTGTTTTCGGCAGGAGGCACGGGGTGAGAGAGGCGATAGTCCTTCGGCTATCACAAGCCCCCCTTTGGAAAGCCGAAGTAGATACTTCGGTTTATCAGCTTTTGAATGCAGTCTTTCAGGGCCTTGGTTATAACAATTTTGCCGAGGATGGACCTCTTGTCTGAAGACACCGGCTTGTTCGGTCATAATCTGTCTCTTGGTGTCTTCGAGGTAACCTACCTCTCTCTTTTTGTAGATCTGCGCCACGTCGCGTCTCGTAACCAGACGTGTCAGTCTAGAGTGGCGCGCCCAGGTGTAGGAGTGTCAGAAGGCATGACCCCCCTTTGGCGCAATGGCTGACACGTGGCAGCCTGCTATTGGTAGGAACTATATCGGATAAAGCAGGCACGTCTTTTCATGCGCTCTGAGCAATTATGGCGACTGTTCGCCTTCGCGGAGTAGTTATGACGTCGGTTCGCCTTCGCCTCTCGTCCTATATATACTTCTGTTCTACCATAACCCTCTTTTGCTTCTGTTTTTGCTCTCAACTGCCTTCACATTTTCTCCTGCTTTTTCCGGCGATCCTTTTTAACGGGGTGTTTTCCGGCAACCTTTCGCGATGGCGTCTTCAAATCCGGATTTCGGCAAAACATTTGGTGGGTTTTAACTTTCAGAGCCTTTTGCTTTTTAAGCTTTGCTGAAGTTGTTTTTGGCCTTTTTCCGAAATCATTTTTCAGCCAACCATGCCTATTCCCGAGAGCTGGCAACCCCTTTTGTCTCATCCTTGCTGCACCACTCCTAAAAAATTAGAAAAATGGAAGACCAAGTTCTTCCTTCCCTCGTACGCCGTTACCCGGTTGCCACGTTCGGACCAATTTAGCTTTTCGAACCGTGGCGACGAGGTTACCGTTTTCCGAGCTCAACTGAAGGCCGGACTTCGGTATCCTCCTCCGAAGATGATTTGCGACTTTTGCCAATTCCATGGCATTGCCGTAAATCAGCTTCCGCCGAACTCGTACTGCTATTTTAACGCCTTCCTCTGTATGTGTGGCGTTTTCAAAATAGAACCCCACTTCATCATCTTTATGCAGTACTATAAGCTCTTCGTGGTCCCGAAGGGTGGCTTTTACTTCATGCTACCTCGGGGATCAGGGAGCAAAAAGTATATGTTTACTTTTGCCACCAAGGACAGCTGGCGAGGGTGGCAACAAAAATTTTTCTTTCTGAAGATGGAGGAGGCCTGGTCGCACGTTCCGACCAAGTGGGCTCGGGGAAGGCTGGAGATGGACGTCGTAGATCCGAGGATAATGCTGACTCCCGAGTTGGCTCCCATATTCGCGGATTTCGACAAACGTATCCGCGCCGTCTCCGACTGGGGTTCCGAGGTCCCTTCGCGCTCCCTCTACCCCTTCCCCATCAATTGGAAGCTGATGACCGAGGAGGTTCTTCGGGAGTTAGGGGTAGTGAAGGAGCACAAGACCGACCTCGGAATGCCGGCTCCTGACATCGCCGGAAAGGATTCCTGGCTGGTGCAACTCCTTCGGGAGGAAACTACTTACGAAACTTTTTACGAGCGTAAGTTATCTCCAAATCCCTCTGTTATAATTTCACCTTGGACTCACGCTGATGTCTTCTTTCTTTTTCAGAGATGGGCGACGACACTGCTGCCTATTACAAGTCCCTTTTTCTCGGTCAAGCCGAGAAGGGCGAACAGACGAAGAAGGCCGTCTCCCGAAGGCGGAAATCGTCTGGGGCTGGGCCATCTGTGGCCAAACGGGCGAAGAAGGATGCGCCTCCTCCTCTTCCAGAGATTTCTGAGGAGGCGGGCGAAGAGCCCGAGGCTGCTACTGTCCCGCCGGCCGAGGTCGCTGCCGACCTCACTGCTCAGAGTCCTACTCGTTCGGTGACTCTTCTGGATGATTTGGTAGAAGCCCCTTTTGCCGAGGAGCGCCGTAGGAGCAAAGGCAAGGAAATTTCTGCCGAGGGGACTCAGGGCTCGGACGACGATGTCACCGAGGTGCCTCCAGGTTTGCTTTCTCAGATAAACTGTGATGCATTTACTTTTTTTTTTTTTAATTTTTGAAATTCACTTGCCTTGACCAGCTTCTTGTTTTGCCGTGCAGGGGAGTTACTTACTCCGGGTTGGGCAGTCGAGCACGCCCAGAAGCGAGCCCTTCAAGATACCCGTATCCCGAAGGGAAAGATCCCGAAGGAGCCTTTCTGGTCGTTTACGGAGGACATGATTTTGTACTCCGGAGACTGCCAGCAAATGGCTAAAGAGATCTCGACGGGGATGCTTACTGAAGCCTCCTTCAGGGCTATTGCGGAGGCTCACCCGGGCGATGATTCCCTGGCCGCGAAACTTTCCGAGCACGCTGCCCAGGTATGTTTTGCGCCTTTTTTTCTTTTTTCCTTTGGATTTTTTCCAAGTGTTTGGCTCTTTCTTTTTCTCTTTTGCTTTACTGACTTTGCCTCTTTTTTTTTTTTTTTTTTTGCAGCTGCTGGGGTACGCTGGTTTCCTCAGAGTTCGGGTGGCGAGGCAGACAGCGTTCCAAGCCTCGGCCTTAGAGGTTATAGAAAAAACTAAGGCCACGTGCTCGGAATTAGCTGCCCAGAACGCACAGCTAGCTCAAGCTGCAGAGAAGGAGATTGCCACCGTTCGGGAGGGGTTCTTAAAGGAAAAAGAAGAACTTGTGAAGGAATTCTCCCAGAAGATTTCTGACCTCGGCTCCCAGGTGGCGGAGATGATTTCAGCGAATGAAGCCTATCAAAAGGAGAAGTCAGAGTCTGAGGTTCTCCTGGCGAAGGCGCTTGCTGAGAAAGCTGCGCTTCAAGCCGAGGTCGATGCTTTGAAGAAGGAGTCGGAGAAGAAGAAGATGAAGGCATTGAAGAAGAAGGTCGCAGATCTAGAGAAGGACCTTGACGCCCTTAGTGCCGAGAAAGATAAGTCCGACCAGATGACCAAAGTCGGTTTTCAGGACGGCTTCTGCCTTATTCGGCACCAGGTCCTGCGGGAGTTTCCAGATTTGGACCTTTCTTTCTTGAAGGCCTTAAACATTCCCGAGGGACCTCGGTGGGCTTGGTCAAAGATTGAATACTTGAACTTGCCCCTTTCGCTCCCGGCGCCAAAGGTAGTGAAGAAGGACGCAGGAGCTGGCGGCTCTCGGGACGCCGAGATCCCTTAGTTTGTTTTAGGGCCCTTTGCCTTCTTTTCCTTATTTTTGGTACTTCTTCTTTTGGCAATCTTTCTTCTCTGTAAGCAGACTCGTCCTTAATAAAGATTCTTTTTTTGGCTAAGTCTTTTTGTGAGATTTTTCATTTCCCGTCGTCCCGAACATGCTCGCTCAAGTGACTTTGGAAAATCAAATCTGCGTTTATTACGGCGATCGCCTTCGCGAAATTCTGGCATGTATAATTTATACTTAAGAATTTTTCTAAGAAACTTTTGTACTTAGAATATTTTTCTAATTTGTACCATACAACTCTCCCGCGAGATCCTAAGCATAGAATTTTTTCAAGGCATCCGAATGCCAAGTATTTTTTAATTCTACGCCTTCGGCATCGCCGAGTTTGTACACCCCTTTTCGTACTTCGGCACGAACCAGATAAGGACCTTCCCAATTTGCGTGAAATACCCCGTGGGATGGCCTTCGGGGTCCGAATTCAGCCTTTCGGAGAACGAGGTCTCCTTTCTTTATTCCCTTTGGCCTGGCGCGCAAGTTTATAGCCGCGGCCATTCTTTGCTGAAAAGCTTTTCTTCTCAGCTCGGCTATTTCCCTGTGTTCGCCGATGAGGTCGAGCTTGGTTCTTAGTCCGAGGTCATTTCCACTTTCATCAAATACTTGCACTCGTACCGATGGTCGCACTACCTCGATTGGGATGATGGCCTCTGTACCGAAAATGAGTGAAAAAGGCGTTTCCCCTGTGGCTCTTCGGGGTGTTGTTCGGTAGCTCCATAATACGCTTTGGAGCTCTCCTGGCCATTTCCCTTTTGCTTCCCCCAGTCTCTTTTTCAGACCATCTTTTATGGTCCTGTTAGATACTTCTACCTGCCCATTGCTTTGGGGGTGAGCTACTGGGGCGAAGTGCATTTTTGTCCCGAGGTCGCTGATAAATTCCTGGAATCCTTTGTCTATAAACTGGGATCCGTTATCAGCTACTAGTACCCTTGGTATGCCAAATCTGCACACGATATTCTTCCATACGAACTTCTGCACTTCTTTTGCCGAGATAGTAGCCAAGGGTTCTGCCTCGACCCATTTGGAGAAATAATCTACTGCTACCACGCAGAACTTCACGCCCCCAGGTGCCGTTGGGAGTGGTCCTATGAGGTCTATGCCCCAAACTGCGAAGGGCCAGGGATAGTCAGCCGAAGTCACCATTTCTGAGGGTGTCCTCTGGATATTCGCGTGTTTTTGGCAACTGCCACATTTCTGGATGAATTGCCTAGCGTCCTTTCTTAGGGTAGGCCAAAAGTACCCTTGGCGAAGTATTACTGCTGCCAGGGCGTCGGTTCCAATGTGTGAACCACAAGCGCCTTCGTGAACTTCTTCGAGGATCGCTTCAGTATCCTCTTCGCCAACGCATCTCTGTAATGGGTTTGCATATCCCTGCCGATACAACTCTTCGCCAATTAGGAAGAATCGACCGGAGCGCCTTCGGACTTTCGCGGCTTCGCCAGGGTCTTCGGGGAGTACATTGTCTGCGATATACCTCTTTATCGGGTCCTTCCAGCTTTTTCCCGAAGTTGCTATGCTCAGTATTGTAATGCTCGAGCTGTTTAGTTCTTCGGCGCATCTTTTCGACTTTTCCAAGCAATCCACTTCGGCATTATACCGTCGAGGTATGTTTTCAATTTTTACGGTGTCGAACTCCCGAATGAGCTTTGCTACCAATTCATGGTATTTTGCTAAGGTTGGATGTTTTGCCCCGTAGTCTCCTACCGTTTGTCGTACTACCAGCTAGGAATCGCTGTGGGCTTTCAAGTTTCTTATGCCAATCTTTCTGGCTAGGCGCAATCCTGCTATGAGGGCTTCATACTCCGCCATATTGTTGGTGACGTTAAAGCCGAACTTGATAGCCCTTATCACTTCTAGGCCTTCAGGGCCTCTGATGATTACACCAGCTCCCTGGTGTTCGGACCCCGAGGCTCCATCAACATACAAAGTCCATTCGGGCTCACCTTCGCCAGGAACCGGGTGGCTATCCTCGGTGGTGGGTACTTCGGCGATGAAGTCTGCCAGTGCTTGAGCTTTTATGGCTTTCCGAGGGTCATAAGTGATGTCGTGTTCGCCAAGCTCTATACAGCACTTGGAGAGCCTTCCGGAATGATCAACCTTCCTCATGATATCCCGTAGTGGCAGACTACTTCGGACGATGATAGGGTGAGCCTGAAAGTATGGCCGTAGCCTTCTCCCTGCCAGCACCAAGGCATATATAGCTTTTTGCAACAAAGGATACCTGATTTCAGCGCCATGCAGGGATTTGCTTACATAATAGACCGGCCATTGCTTCGACCCCTCTCCTTTCACGAGGACCGAGCTCACAGTTTTTCTGTGACGGCGAGGTATAACACGAGGCGCTTTCCCTCGCGAGGTTGCCGCAGGGTGGGCAGGCTGGCTAAGTTGATTTTGAGTTCTTCCCAGGCCTTTTGGCGATCTTCATTCCAATGATGATCATTATTTCCGAGGTTGTTCTCCTCTCTTGCTGCCTTAGTGAGTACTTTGAAGAATGGTCGACACTGGTCTCTATACCTGGAAATAAACCTGCTAAGAGAGGTTATCCTTCCAGTGAGTCTCTGCACATCCTTTATTGTGGCCGGAGTTCGGAACTCGAGCAGAGCCTTAATTTTTTCTGGTTTAGCATCAATGCCTCTTTCTGATACCATATACCCAAGGAATTTTCCCGACGTCACTCCGAAGAGGCACTTTTCGGGATTGAGACGGATCCCGAAGGCTCTGAGCTGGTGGAAAGTTTCCTTTAGATCTGTGACGTGGTCGTCAGGTAGCTTGCTTTTGACTATCATATCTTCGACATATACTTCTATGTTTCTCCCTATCTGATCGTTAAAGACCTTGCTCATCAGCCTTTGGTAGGTGGCTCCTGCGTTTTTGAGCCCGAAGGGCATTCTGACGTAACAGTATGTTCCTCCCTCGGTAATGAACGCGGTTTTCTCCTCATCTTCGGGGTCCATCCTTATTTGATGAAACCCACTAAAGGCGTCTAAGAAACTTAGGAGCCCGTATTCGGCCGTTGAGTCTACCAATTGGTCTATTGGTGGGAGGGGGTATGAGTCTTTTGGGCAAGCATCGTTCAAGTTTCTGAAGTCGATGCACATCCGGAGCTTACTGCTTCCCTCTTTTGTGGCAATAACCACATTGCTTAACCATTCGGGGTATTTGACCTCCCTGACGACACCAGCGTCTAACAAGCGCTGCACTTCGGTTTTGACAAAGTTACTTTTGTGGACCGAGATGCTCCGTTTCTTTTGCTGGACAGGTTTTACCTCCTGACTTACTTTAAGGCTATACTGTATTATGCCAGGGTTTACCCCCGACATATCTTTCGGCGAATAGGCAAATAGATCTTTATTTGTCAGCAGAAAAGATACAAGTTTTTTCTTATCACCTTCGGCCAAGTTTTTCCCTATTCGGGTATTTTGGCCTGGGACAAGTTCCACTTCTTCTATTTCCTTTATCGTGGGATCTTTTGCCTCGCCCTTCTTTGGCACCTTTGCCTCCATTGTTTGCGCGAAGTTGCTTGCTGGAGCTTTTCGTGCCTTGACGAACACCTTCCTTACCTCGCTCTGATTGATGAAGATTTCCGCGTCTCCATCCTCGGTGGCGAAAGTGACCGTTAAGTACTTAACATCAGGGCGAATGTGCAGATTTCCCTGTGTCTGCCTCCTAAGGATGGCGTTGTACGATGAAGGGACATTCATGACAATGAATCTTGCCATTGTGGAGGCAAATAATTCAGCAATCCCCTCTACCGAAGTTCCTTTCGTCATTAAGGGGAGATCGATCCATTCGAGGACGGGCAGTTCGGATGGTCCTACCCTGAAGGTAGGTGAGGTGACGGGCTTGAGGTCACTGCTAGATATGCCCAAGTTCGGCAGTAAATGCGAAAACAAGATGTCGGCGTTCGATCCATCATCGGGCAAAACTCTCTTGACGTCCCAGCTTCCTATCCTTGCCATGATCAACAGTGGATCGTCGTGGGGAAAGATGATGGCAGAGCCATCCTTGCGGGCCAGTTTCTTTGTCGGACTTTGATATTCCATGACTGCTATTTCTCTGACCTTCCTCTTTCTTTCCGAGGACGGGAGCCCTGTCGTGATTGTTTGTATTATTCCTGCCGGAGGTGGAGGGCGCCTTTTCGGGCTTCAGTTCCTCCGCCTGTCGGAGTCGTAGTCCTCATCTTCTGCTTTTCCTTCCTCCTTCTTTTTCCCTTTTGGGGAGGGCATCCGCAGATAACGCCGAAGTTGGCCCAGTTTTATTAGCGACTCTATATACTTCTTCAATTGAAAGCAGTCTTCGGTGTCGTGGCCGTGGTCGCGGTGAAACTGGCAGAACTTCTTCATGTTCTTTTTATTATCAGCGGTCATGGCTCTTGGCCGCTGGATCTGAGTCCCCTGCCTTTCTATTGTCATTAGGATGTTGGTCCTTGTGGTGTTCAGAGGTGTGAAAATTGGGGGTTTCTTTCCCCTTATCCTCCGAGGTCGGCCTGCCTGTTCGGTTGAGTACCGGTTTTGCTGGTTGGACCCTTCGGCCCGAATGTGATCGGACTTTGGTCCACCCATTCTCAGTTCTTCGGCCGTCATGTGCTATTCGGTCCTTCGGTAAAATTCGCCAAGCGTGTCCGGGGGGTCTTTGGAGAACTCGAAAAGCAGCTGTGAGTCTCTCCGAAGGCCCCGCGTCATGGCGAGAATGCGTATTTCGGGCCGAAAGTCTGGGACGCTCAAGGCTTCTTTGTTGAACCTCTCGACATAGTCGCGGATGGTTTCTCGATTTCTTTGCGCTATGTCGAACATTTGGACAGGCATCTTCGCCGTTGGCCGACTTCCAATAAATTGCTGCGTGATGGCCGTGGATAACTCCTGGAATTTTGTGATGGTTCCTGGAGCTAATGAATTATGCCACGCAGTTGCTGGTCCTGTGAGGGTGACCTCGAAACATTTGCACAAGGTAGCGTCGTCGGCACCGTGCATCATCATGCTGCGTCTGTACTTAGTCAGATGGGCCTGTGGATTAGTACGGCCATCATAAGTTTCGAGCCGTGGTACTCTGAAGTCGCCAGGCATGGCAGCCTCAACTATGGCTTAAGTGAACGGGGACTCATCCCCACAAAAGGTTTCAGACAGTCTGGCCCAGACGGGCTTGCGAGCTACCTGTTTTTCTACCTTGTCTAGTCTTGCTAGTATCCTCTCCATAAGGATCGTGGCACTAGGCTCTTCCTCTGGGAAGGGAGATTGTCGGCGTCTCTTCGGGGAGTGAGTTCGGCATTGGGAGGACAGGGACCTCGCGTCAGGCGACGAGCTCCTTCTGTGTGGGACTTCGGGTCGCCTGGACTTGGCTCGTTCTGCAAGTTGTGCCCCGAGGGGCATATTTTCCGTTGAAGACTCCTCACACGGATCTCCGCTCCCCGAACTACGGTGAGTTGGTTTGGGGCTTTTATCTCGAGGGCGTGCTGGCGAGGGAGGCCTTTGGGCCTGAGTCTGTTGCGGCCACCTTCGGTCTATCTGCTGTGTCATTTCAGCCACAACAGAACGTTCAAAGTCGCGTAGGAAACTCATGGTTATGACCAGAGGACGCTCTTCCTCCGGTGTGGAAGTCCCTGGAAGGGTTTGCTCAGTGGCCGGTTGAGCTTCAGGTGCGGACGGGGACTTCGGGAGTCCCTTGTCCCTTGAACGCCGAGTTTCAACAACGGCGACCTCAAAGTGCTTTCCCACAGACGGCGCCAAATAATGCCCCGAGGCATCCTCGTTAAGTGACATTGTGACTTCTGGAGGGACTTCCTGAGAGGTAGAACGCCTGGAGCCCAGATTTCCCAGAGGAGCGTGCCTGAAAAGCTTAAGAAGAGAGGGTTAGGAGGTCCTCGGAGTGTTTTTTCTGGGAGGAGCCTCCGACGCCCAAGTTAGTGTCTTGAGAAGGTGGAGGGGGAGCACTAAAGGTTCTAGTGGCCTTGCCTGTTCGTGTTTTCTCAAGAAAAAAAAGGGGTTTGGTCCTGAGAGTCCCCTTGTCAGGGTTTGTTCCCTGGTATTTATAGGAGTGTTCAGTCCGTTCAGATCACGACACGTGTTCGGTCAGATCTTTCCTGTACCTTTGGGCGCAGGGGACAAGTAGCTGTTTGCAGGCTCCTCGAGCCTTGGTCCGAGACAAGTCGTGACAAGACCTGGATGGTGTGGACGTGTCAGACCGCCGTTCTAGGTGGCGTGTAACGCCTGCAGATGACATGTCAGAGGCTCCTTAAATGCTCCTGCCGTACTCCCGAGGTCCCCTGGATGAGGTCATCCCTTGGTACGGACGTCCTTCTTTAGCCGGTGTACCGCTAGTTCAGGAAGCTCCCTAGCTCGGGGGTTCCACCTTCGGGCCAGCTATTCTCCCGTTTTGGAATAGCTAGACCTTCGCCTCCGAAGGCGATCCACTTGGTCCCCTGAGGGAGTAACATTTTTGGAGTTCCTGAGGTATTACCCGAAGTCCCGAGTTCGACACGTCTTGACTTTGCTACTTCCGAGGTCAGTAATAGTGTCTCCTTCGGGTGACATTAAGCTCTCCGGTTACCTTGTTTTCGGCAGGAGGCACGGGGTGAGAGAGGCGATAGTCCTTCGGCTATCACCAATCCTTAAAATCAATTCATGATTCACTGTGAACCCTATCTAAATGCTAATTCCTTAATCAATTCATATGATGCAAAAAGATTAAAAAAAAAAGAACAATAAAATCTGAAAATTTGAGGGAAGGAAATAGAGATTGGTCAACAAAAGTGACGCTTGTTGGATAGGTGGAGAAGGAAGCCTTTGGGCTTAATCATTGTGGTTTCATGGGATGAACCATCACTCATCACCTCATCCTCCTAGAGCTGGTTGTGGTGGCAGTTGCTGAAGCCGGCACTGCAACTTATCGCATCAAGTATTTTTATATATGCAGGAATGTAGTGCTTCTGAAAACCGTTCATAGTTAGAACTCAAAAGTAGTTATGGTGATTGTAATAAGTTGCAGATGGTTGAGGATGATAGATCTCAAATTCAATGTTGTGTCCATGAGTGTAGAGAAATAAGAAAGCTAAGATCCAATTTTATTATCGATTATTTTTTTATGACTATGGTTGAATTGTAACAATAATATATCTAAATACAAAAAGACCAAAAAATGTTAATGACAGACAAATATTTCTCTCGAGCATTGTACTAACATTGTAAATCAACCCTTCACCCAAGGGACTAAGTTGTACTATTTTCCAAAATTAGAGGACTAAGTCATACTAAGTTAAAGTTGATGGACTAACTCATTTAAGTCACGAAAGTTTGAGGACTAATGCTGCATTTAGACTTATTTGTAATAATCCATAATATTTCTACAAAAATTGCTACTTAGGTTGATCTAAGGCAAAGGCAAATTTATGTCAAGATAATCCCCATTTTTTGAAACACTTTGACAGTGCTCTTGTATTAGAACCTCAATAATCAATGAGAGTACAAGTGGACATTTTTTTTTCTTTTAGGTAAAAATATGGCGAACTAAATACCATGGCCTCAATCTCTTTCAAATAAATCATTACACAGCAAATCAACAAAACCCAAAGTTATGTCTCTTTCTTCTTCAAGTTTACCTGCTATTGTACTAGTGTAAATATGATCTCCACCAAATACTCAAGGCTTCTCAACTCATGACTAATATGAACTCAAAGTTCTTTTATGTAAAATGCTAAATACGTTCCCTAACAACAAAGCAACTATATATTTTTCTCAAAGAGCATAATTAAGTGAAAGCTGACAATTTTAACTAAGTACTTATAATAACGCATATTACAATAAAGCATATAGGACCTATGGGTCACATATTAATATGTGTCCTTTCTCACAGGAAAAAATGAGCGTTTTATTAACTTCATAAATGTATTAATTAATTAGTGAAAAATTCCCCGTAGATGACAAGCATGTTTTTATTTGAATGGCTTAATTAAATGCTCAATTTATCCTTAAACCATTATGAACTTGACCTTTTGGATTTGGTCCTAAAGTAAAATCATTTTTCCTCAATTGTAAACTTGTAAAAACGCGCCCCGCTCGTCTTTAGTGATGAAAACAGAAAACATCACTGTCAGTCCTAAGATTTTCCCTACACTCCTAAAATTTTGTAATTTTCTAATTCAATCCTAAAACTCTATAAACGTGTTAACTGTTGGTCCTAATTGAGACAGTCCTCACTTGGCATATGTTGGACTTTCTGTTGATTGGATTTGATATTGGAAAAAGACAACTCGTTTTTGACGTGTTGAAATTGGACTTTTTGACATGTTCTTTATCACAAAATCCATTTGGTATCAAAGCCATAAATTTCTCATTATTTTAGGACGTTGAAAGAATAAGAATTTCTTGTTAATCCCTCAACCTAGATCATTCATAAATATGTCAGGAACTTCTACACCAACGCTCACTCCAATTACATCCTTCTGATCATTTACAGCTTCTCACTTGGATTCTCTATGTGAGTTCAAGTATCTCTCTAAGGAAGAGAAGATTCCTCTCACTAATCTTCCTCTTATTAATCTATACAAGGCATTTACCAAGCCTACACATTCTCTCACAAAGACAATGAAGAGTTTGGTTTCTACATCATGAAAATCTGTCAAAGAATATGTCCAAACTACAAAATTTGACCAACATACTCTTTTTGCTACATCCAAAGAGCAATATGTTACTTTGGAGATCCCTTCTCATTTCCCTCGACAATGGATAGCAAAAGGATATACTCATCTCTACTTTAGAGCTGTTCAACTTGCTCTTACATATCATGGCAAAAAAGGATTTCTAGTTACTGCATGGCTTGCTCTCCTTGATTCTCGATACAAGAAGTACAAGCATACCTATATTGGCACGGTTGAGACTACTCTCAATACTAGTACAATATTGATTACATCCTTCCCTAATTTTTGTATGGCTCTTTAAGATCTTTATTTATTGTCAGCCTTGAAGATTTAGCTATAGAGCACTAATGCAGAATAGATATCTTTTACACTGGCAGCTACTCTACACAATTAGATGGTATATAGGGTTCAGAACCATGCTCTGGATTTCTCTATACCCTATATGAACAATGATGCTTTATATCTATCTGTCGATACAATGCATGTGACTAATGAAACTTATGTCCCTAGATAGATTCCACGTGAGGAACTCCAACGGCTTATTCCTACATCTTGGATTACAAGCTATGAATCTCTCCACTAATAAACAGAACCTGTTTAGTCATGAAAAAGGAAAGACGTAGATATTCTTTCGAAAAGAAGAATCATCCTCTGATGTTGATGTTTTTTCAGCACTACCAGTATTGTCCATGATACGGGATCTAGTCACACCTTTATAAGTTGCAATTGAGTCATTTGACTCTGATGGTTCCCCTATCTATCAATTCTAGGATGATAATGGTCACAAATATTTTAATGTTTGTGATTGTTTAGATTGTATTACTACTATCTAATATGATGATGACAATCTCAGGAGGAAATCATTTTTGATTAAAAAGTCCTCTTAGGAACTTCTTCGATAGAGATATGAAAATGATGATCCCAAAGTTAGATTACTTGGTGAACCATCTGGCAAATATGACTATTACGTCTTCTATTCCCAGAAGGAAAAATCACCACCATCTTTCTTAGCTCCAGATGAACCATTTGAACTTCCACCTCCATACGCAAAATTCAAAATGTCATAACATCCTTACTACAAGAAGGCTTTTATGTAGCTTAGGAAAGAATAACCTCTTTCTGTCCTCATCTTTTATCCTCCTAGAAGTAAACACGTTTGAAATAAAGAATGATGATTTCCCTCCTCTAAAGTTTGAAGATCCTTCTACTTCCACCAAACATGCTCGGAAGGTTTTATAACCTATAACAGTTGATTCTGAAGGATGAAAGAAAAATTCCTCTACAGTAGAACAAGTTCTGAATTAGCAATTTGACAATATGGTATCTCAAAACAAGGTTCTCCACAGAATCGAGAATAACCAAAGGCGATTAGAGCATAAGATTAACCAACTGGTCATTGATCTTTTAACTCAGTGTTAGTAGAGGATTAATTATCTTCATCATGAAATTTTGGACTTAATCTCAAGACAAGTTCTCGGCCCAAGAACGAGAAATTGTTTACTTGAAATAGCACCTCAAGCCCAAACTACCAGATTCTTTTGCTCCACCAATCATTACACCAAATCCATTCCTTCAATCACTTAGCACAATATACTCATATTCAGTTCCCCAATAGACTACGCCTACTTATTCAACTAATAATTTATTTGTCACACTTCTTGCTCTTTATCCAAAGAGTCAGCTTAGGCTCCAACCAAAGCCTATTTACATAGAGTCCATGCCTATTTCTACTTATATGAAGCCCATCAGACCCATTTCATCATAAGACCAGAAGATGAAAGGCCCAATGCGTCCTGAGTATTTACCGCAACAAAAATCTAATCCTACTATCAAGATACATAAACCGACACATGAGGCTTAGACAATCCAATTAAATCCAATTACAAGATTCCTAGACCAACAACTTCATGAAACTCAAGATACTTATACGACTTTGGCAGTAGTTCAAAACATGGATTCCAATTCTTCTGAAGAGAATGAAGATTTTGATAGTCGATCATCCTTAACCTCTTCATTTTCAGATCTCTATGTTTACATGGCCCAAGGTGCCTCAAGTCAGCATACACAATATGCACAACCAGCTAAGTCTGGTACTTCTGAAGCACGCTATAGTCCAATACCACAAACTCCTTCACCTAAACAACAACAACAGCCTCTTCCAGCACCATCACAACTTAATGTGGCTACGAATAAAGACGTTCCTTGTGTCAATATTGGAAAATCATAGACTCCTCCATCATTGCTAATTGCACTCTCCTTTGATGGAATTCCACCAAGTCAATGGCATGATAAGTTTCTGGATTTCCATGCCTGGTATTTAACACAACTACAAAAGGATGGTGCTACTGAAGCTAAAGTCATAGCCGCTTTTATTGTTGGAATGACCGGTATCATGAAGCAATGGTACCTATGACTAGGAGAATATCGACAAGCTCAACTCTTGTAACTCCCTACTATAAACGTTCTGATCTTCCAGCTTTATGCAAAATTTGTTGGAGAACATTCTTCGCTCATTGCTGTTGCAAAAGAAGAGTTTCTCAAAATGAAGTGCTATTCTTACAATAAGAAAGATCTTGAAAAGCACTTTAAAAAGATGATGAAGCAATACTATCTCATCTACACTAGATATGAAAGTGACAATAATATAAAACAGGCCTACCTCAATTCAGTTCCCAAAACTATTAGTAAAAAATCTCTTAGAATTATCTAGCAAAGTGGTAAAACTCTAAATGACTTCTCATTCGGCAAACTTCATCAAACACTCATGGTAGCATTGTGAAAACTATGCAATACACACACATTCTTCAAAGAATTCAACCAATCTCAAGGATTGTTTGATAAAATCTACAAGCAGCCAGAACTCTCCATTAAGTGCAATGACAAAAATAAGTGTCACTGTACTCCAAGGAAAAAACATCATAGATGAAAGTTTATTCCCCAAATAAACCTCGGGGATTTAGAAGAAAAAGAAGAATATTTTTTCGTATAAGAAAAATACTAGAAAATTCAAATGTTGTTTCATCTGCAGACAATAAGGTCATTTTGCAAAGAATTGCCCTCAGAAAAATACCAAGTCTAAAAAGAAGATGACCTATACTATCTCCCAAGTCATTGGTGCTAAGTTATCTTAGGATGATATGAAATCTCTCTTCTTTGTGATAGATTAAGAGACATTTACACTATTTGCTATTAAGGCTTACTTTTCAAATTATGAAGATGATTCAAATCAAACTTCAGTCTATACCATGCAGATAGCACCAAAGGATTTATCCCCATTCGTTGCTCAAATCATTCCACAAGCCAAAATCAACATCTTAATTGATAAGTATGCAAAACTCATTTCAGTTATTGCTCTGTTTGATATTGGTACTATAAACATCATTATCAATCCATCACTTCTTCCAGATAAGATATGGCGTCCTTACAATGAACAATTCAAGGCAGCACCTAGTGTCTTCTATGTTACCAAGATAACTAAACCTCTTAGGATTTGTTTCTTTCCAACAAAGTACGTAGTTAGTCCTGTTTATGGTTTTGACCATGGTAGAGACATGATCCTTGGGTTTGACATTGTCATGCAACTATTAGTTTAAAGATGGACCGATAAGGGTTTCCATATACACAAATTTTTCCTTCCATGGACTACAATACCCAGATTATACTCCTGTGAAGGTGAAACTTTATCTGCAAACCAAATTCAATCAGAAAGTGACCCAATTTATGATTCAGTAATAAAAATGATCATTGATTAGTCCTATGCTGAGTCTTATTCAGAGTTTAAGAAGAAGCATCCTCTCCCATTCTAGAAAAATTCAAAATATTTTATTGAAATTCCTTTTAAAAGGAATGAAGATGTTGATCAAATGAAGGCTACCCACTTGGGCATGACTCCGGAAGAAAAAAAGATGGCGATCCAGGAACTTAAAGATTTGAAGGCCCAAGGAATTATTGAACCCACAATTTTTTCATAGGCATGTCAGGCCTTTTATGTCAACAAGCATTTAGAACAAAAGAGAAAAAAGCTCAGGCTTGTTATTGACTACAAGCCTTTGAAAGAGTTTCTTGCCAACATCAAATTTCTCTTGCCTCACAAGTATATTCTCTTCACTAACTTGACGAATGCCAAGATATTCTCTAAGTTTGATCTCAAATCTAGTTTCTGGAAATTGTCAATTAATCCCCTAGATAAGTACAATACTACCTTCTACATTTCGGATTTCCATTTCCAATGAACAGTCTTACCATTCGGCTTAAAGACAGCACCATCATTGTTCCAAAAGGCCATGATTCAAATATTTGATCTCATTCTACCCTCAACTTTTATTTATATTGATGATATTTTTTCGTTTTCCCTATGTGCAGGATCTAATCTAAAGTCACTAAACCAGTTTGCCCAGATAGTCAAAGACAATAGAGTTATGCTCCCACAAAGCAAGATGAAAATTGGTCAAACCTCCATTGAGTTTCTTGGTGTGCAAATCAAAGATAACAAATATCATCCTTAACCACATATTGCCACTAAGATTCAAGATTTTTTGGATGATTATCTCACGAAGAAGCAAGTTCAGAAAATCCTTGGACTTATTAATTACATCCGAGAATTCATCTTCAAGTTGACAACCATTCTCCATCATTTACACATGTTCCTCCGAAAAGATTCACCACCCTGGTCTTCCCTACAACGCACTGCAATTATCAAGCTTAAAGAGGTGGTTAATACTTTGCCACCTCTCAAGATTTCCAAAAAAGGAAAAAAGAATACTCCAAACAAATGCATCTGACGAGTATTAAGGAGCGGTCCTTCTCGAAGAATTAAATGGTGTCTGACACATGTGTTGTTACAACAGTGGAGAATTTAAAGAGTCTGAAAAGTACTACTACCCTACCGACAAAGAAATCCTGGCCGTAAAAAGAAGAATAAAAAAGTTCCAATTTCATCTTATTGGCCACCATTTTCTTGTAGAGATAAATATATCAGCATTTCCATGTATGATGAACTTCAAGTAGAAACAGCTACCAAATGCACAGTTACTTTGTTAGCAATAGTGGTTTGTATGGTTTGGCTTCGACGTTAAGCATATAAAGGGCAAGGACAAAAATTTTGTTGACATATTAAGTAGACTAGCAAAATCCTTCCTAAAGCCCCCTAAACCTCTCAACCTGAGCACTAAAATTGCTTCCTCTTCCTCAATCTTATCTCATATCCTGCTCCATCCCCTTTATCACTACAGACAAATCTCAAAGATCCATCATTAACCCAGCAATATAAAGCGTACATCATGCCAGATTACAATTATGGATTCATCTGCTCTTATTGGAAAGCACTCAATGATCCACTAGAAGATCCCTGTATTGATGATCCATATTTTTGTGGGAAAGACAAGACTCTGACATTTCAAGTTATAATTCAGAAGCTTATCATGTTAATCTTCATTTAGGAAATTCCCCGTAATTTCCTCAAAATTTCTTGGTGGTTCAGAAGTCTTAATCCTGGCAGTCTTTATTGGCTGACTTAGTGTGCTACTAGTGTGCCAGTGTGCCAGCAATAATATACTTTACATTTTTAAAGTAGATCCCAGATAATTGGCCTATCATTTCCAATTTGATTTTATAATTACTGTGTGATGTAAGCTTTTAGCTCAGTTTTTTTGTCTGCTTTCTTAGCCTCTTGTCTATATAAGGGAGCCTTTTCTCAGTTGTAAATCATTTTTTGAAAGGTACAAACCTTTTTCTAAATGTCTACTCTCTCACTTTCTCTAAATTTTTGGTAAAATGGTGAGGTAGAGATTTTTACTCTTTCAAATTTCCTCTGATATTTAGAGTTACCACTTATGGATCTTCTCTTAATCTAGATTACCTTCAATTTTATAATTATTAAGCTTGAAGGAAAATGTTGACTTAAAGAGTCGCCACTTTGTGAAACTTTTCTTCAAGTCATTCTTTGCATTCAATCCTAATTGTTGTAAACTATCAGCCTCAATCCCCGATGATATGTCTAAATAGTTCAGTAAAAATTTTCAAAAAAGCTTTTTCAAAACTTTAGAAGGGTTTAGATTGTGTGGTTATATCCCGAAGAATGCCTCTATAAACCTAGTTGCTTGGGGCCTTGATTGAGATTTCAAAGAAGGTTAAAGCTTAAGGTTTTTGTGTGTTCTCGAATTGTATCATTGTTTACACCTCCCTATTAATTACTAGAATCCATTTTTCGCAGTTCTACTTATACTTGGTATATAGGCTGGAATACTGCCTCATGCCCGCTTTTGAGCAGCTTCACCTAGTTAAGGGGGCCTGGTTGTTAACAACGACGCATACCAAGTTTTCAACACACTTTATTTAAAAAATCTATATTACTGGGCTATCACAGAACTGATTTGGTCCCTTGTCATTTTCCTTCGACAATGGATAGTAGAAGGACATATTCATCTACACTTTCAAGCTGTCTGATTTGCTTTTAGATATCATAGTAGAAAAGGATTGCCAGTTACTTCATGACTAGATTGGATAAACTATATATTGGATCCCATTCCTTACTTTTTTTGTCCCAATTGGGCCATAAAACTTTATTTTGTTCTTTCAAGGTCATTTTATTTATATTCCATGTCTTGTTTGGATTCTTTTCGTTAGTTGAGCTATTATTTTAACAAAATTTTGGTGAAAAATGATAACTACAGTAGCTAGATTTCATTCATCCTGCTTTTAGCACCTTAGACTTTATTCATCTTGCTCTATCACCCTAAAAGTTCTAGATCTAACACATCAACCACAACTCTCCCTCACACACCAACCTCTAGTATCCCACAACCCAGGCCTTCAAAATAGAGAAATGAAAGAAGGGAAGTGAACAGAGCTTCAAAATTCATCACTGGCTAGCCACATTAACTCTATTCACCATTCTCTTTTCAGCACTTGGACCCATTGCCAAAAGATCAACAACAATTTGTTGGCTGAGGAGAAGTTTATCAATGTCAAAAGGTAAGAGGGCAACAAAATTGAGGTACATCAAAGGATAGATGTTGTTGCTTTGACTCATGATATAGACAATGTGTTATCCGTTCTGTTTTCTTGCAACAATTTCAGCTCTACCTTGGTGAAATTGGTGACAGTGTTAGGCCCATATAGCAGAATCATATGGCTGTCATAAACCATGGTTGCTTACTCAGCTGTACCGTAGGTGCCTAACCAGATCCATACACATCGAAAAGGATCTCTGATCTCAACAGTCCATCTTCCCATAGCCTTTGCTTGATTCCTTGGAATTCCTTACCAGCAGTGGCATTTGATGAGGCCTTGACAATCCAGGCGGGGTTGGATGATGGCAAGCTTTTCCAGCTCAATAATGTTGTTTCACTCCTTGGAGTATAAGGACTTGATTATTATCTCATTCCTAAATCGGTTCACCAAGTTGCTAGAGGAAGTGTAACTCTTGGATCTTTAACAAAATGGGTGAATGGGTGAATTGGTAATAAAAAATCAACAATTGAGGAAATCAAAATGGGGCTTGGGAGGAGCATTAGAATAGGTTGGGTGATGTTCCGGCTAGCAAGGAAGGAAGTTGCAAGGAAGTCACCAAGGGAACGATGGCGGAAAGAGAAGAAGAAGCACTAGTAGGAAATAGAGATTTGGGTGAGGGATTTGATATGTTGGTGGATGAAGAGGAGAGTGGTGGTTTTAGTGATGTGAATAGGTGGGTGAAAAATGTGAGATCTGTAAGTTTAGATTGCTGGAAATAGGATGAAGAAAATTTAAGGATTAAATTGGGTGTTTTTTACTGGAGTTCTGTTAAAAGTAATGGGAAAAGTAATAGAAAAGACTCAAACAAGATGGGCAATATTAGTTAAAGAACCTTATTATGACAAAATAAAGTTACATGACCTGATTGGGACAAAAAAAAAAAGGAACGAATATGGGGTTTACCTATATATGATTGAACTGAGAAAGTAATCATCTTCATTGAGTTCGATAATAATTTGAAATCAATGCAAGTACAAGTCAGAACGTTGGTGATAACTGATTGCGCAAAGCAGAATGTGGGTGATTATTTTGTTGATGTCCTAGATATGAAATTGTTGGGTTTATTGGCTCAAATTCAATAAACTTAAGAATTTTGATTTTGTTTAGGATTTGATTTAGTTTTCCTATTTTTTTGGGATTTAGTTTTCCTATTTTAATGTGGTTTGGGTTTGTATGTAATGGCTATGGCCTATAAAAAGGCTTATTGTATTAGGATTTTGAGTATGAGAGAAAAGCCAAGAAGCAAGATGTGAGGATTTCAGGAGGGAGGACAGATCCGGAGGACAGAAAAGGCTAGGACGAAAAGACTTTTGCAATTCTTATATCTTGTATTTTTGTGAGGGCAAGATATTAGGATTGTCAGTAGTGTGTAGGAGATCCATAGGCCAGTGTGAGTAATAAGAGCATATATTTACTATAATATCTCTATTTTATTTGAGTGAATTTTTCTCAGATGTAGATGTAGGCTAGTTAAGAGCCGAATCACATTAAATACATATGTATTTCTTTGATTGTGTTTGATGTTTTGCTGCATGTATTGGATGATTGGGGAATTTTTTTCCCCAATAAGTGGTCTCAAAACTTATTGTTTAGTTCTGATATGGTGGATCATGTGGTGCATTCTAGCATTATGGAGTGTATAGTTCGATGCTTGGTATGGTGGAGCATTTTGATTGTTTGGTAGAGCCCTAAGGAATCGTCCTAGGGATATTTGATAGTGGTTGCGGCGTGGTGCTGATGGCTCAGTACAATTTTGAAGATTGAAGATTTTGTTTGTGTGTTGATGCTCTTGATGTTGATGTTCGTGATGTTTGGTTTGTGGTCATTTTTGTTTATTGTTGTTCATGTCTTGGTGATGTTTGTCATTTATAGTCATATTCATGTTGTTTATAGTTGTTTGCGTTCGTTGCTATGTTCGGGTTTTGGTGATGTTCGTGGTGTTCATGTCTATGATTATGATCATGTGTTCACGATGTTCATGTTTATGGTGAAGAATTTGTGCCAAGGTGGAAGATTGTTCGGTTTGCTGGCTCAAATTTAAGAAGCTTAAGGATATTGATTTTAGTTTTCCTATTTCTTTTGGATTTAGTTTTCCTATTTTCATATAGTTTAGGTTAATGTGTGACTAATGAAAAGGTTTCTTGTGTTAGGGTTTTGAATATGAAAAAAAAAACCAAGTGTTATAAATAGGCAAAATATGAGGGTTTTAGGAGGGATAAGAGGTTCGGAGGCCGAAGAAGGCTAGAATCAGCAGTTTTTTATGATTCTTATATCTTGTATTTATGTGAGTGTAAAATATTGGGGTTATCTGTTGCGTATAAGGGATCCATAGGCCAGCATAAGTACTAAGGGCATACTTCTACTGTAATATCTATATTTTGTTCAAGTGGATTTCTCTTATCTGTGGTTGTAGGCTATTTAAGAATGGAACCGCATTAAATTCATGTGTATTTCTTTGATTATGTTTGATATTACGCTGCATGTGATGGATGATTGGACAATTTTTCCCAGTAGAAACAACATTAGATTTGTTCATGTTGAGAGGATTGATAACCCATGCTCCAAAAATGCAAGGAGGTTGTTATTGAAATATAAAAATACAAAGGCAACAAATACAGAGGTTGTGAAGTATAGATTGAAGGCCGAGAATACGGAGCTGGTAAATAAAAGGGTATTGAATGGTGTGGCAGCAATGGCAGAAACATTAGTAATAAAATTCATGAAGATGAAGAAGAAAAAAAAAATTATTGAAGTGTAATATGATGATTTTAGTGTTCTTTGTTCTAATGCAAACAGGTGTTTAGCTTGGGGATGTATTGAGGTGACACTGAATGGTGAATGTATGATGGTTTTTGTGGTTATGTGAGCAATAAGCCCAATAACAAAACATAGTTATAGTTTTGGTTTATGGTTTTAGTTTGTTGTCTCCTAGTTTAAGGATTTTGTACTCCATATAGTTATTTTTTTTCCAATGTGAGCAGAAGTACTCTCTCTACATTCTATAGGTGAATGCTCTATTAAAATTAGTACATGAAATTTTAGAATATTAGTTTTTTTTACTAATCTCAGTTAACTCATCTGAGTTAGTCTAGATCAATTTAGTAAATTGCAGAACAAAACGTAATACTTAAACAAGAGTTTAGGATTAACAATGACAATTTATTTGTAGTTTACTGTCAAAGCAAAACCTACTAGGTTAATTCATTGGATTCTTGTTGCCACCTTACAGCCATGAGGATGTAATTTTGGCAGTGGATGACCAAAATGAAATTGAGCAAAGACTGCAACTTTAAGTTTTAGCTTTTACAGTCAAACTAAATAGTTTGATGAAATGCATAAAAGGGGAACAAGAAATTTACACCAACAAGGAAATGCATAACAAGAAACTTAAATTAGGTCCAGTAGTTGTTCACAAAATCTCTTTCAAGTTTTGCAGGTTTTAAGCATGCTTTTAGCACATAGGTAGAAAGAGATAATTGAAACTCGAAATTGGGTTTGCTCTTTCTATTTTTTTTTTCAAGACAAATTTTTGCTTGTAGGTGTAATGTGGTTTGACTTGTCTCCTGACATTTCAAGAATAACCAAATTTTATTGTTCTAAGCATGTGTTTTACACATAGAAAAAATGATAAATTGGAAATATGGTTTTTTTCAGTAGGTTTGTGCATGTAATTGTGTAGAAATTTTTGACTTGCTTGCTTGACTTTTCAACAATGCCCAAATTCTCTTGTTCTAGGCATGTTCTTTACACATGGATAGGATGAGAAACTTGTCTGAATTTTGAAATCAGGTTTTCTACATTTTTTACATGTTTATGCTTCTAATTGTAGTATGATTTGACTTGCATGTTGATAGTTTTTAGCAGTCATCTCTTACGGGATTAAAACATAGTTTTTCTCTCAATTACGTTTTTCATTAATGAATTCCTATAACAAAAATTTGTAAATAGTATCATGAACCAACTAAAACTGGAAACTTCATTCATAGATTTGAGCATTAACAAAAAAAGGTAACATGTATCTTTCTTGTTGGTAAAAAAACCTTATCAGCAAATTACT
Organism: Aquilaria sinensis; assembly: GCA_005392925.1. Taxonomy (NCBI): domain Eukaryota; kingdom Viridiplantae; phylum Streptophyta; class Magnoliopsida; order Malvales; family Thymelaeaceae; genus Aquilaria; species Aquilaria sinensis. The sequence goes on along the minus strand of SMDT01002996.1, from coordinate 133,931 downwards.
GTAGGAGAAAATGCTTATTTTAACCCTTATAAAATTTCCCTTTGCCAAAAAAGCCTTAAAAAACTTTTAAATCTAAAAAAAATTCAGGTCACCTCTTTTACCTTTCTTCCTTCTCCGGCGGTGCCATCTCTGGCCTTCTCTTCCTCCTTTTCCTTCCTTTCTTCCTTCTTATCCCATCTCCAGCCTCCCTCACTCCTCTTCACAAATTAGGCAGACTTGGATGAATCGGCCTTAATTTTGACGAATCACATTTTCTTCTTTTTCTTGCGAATCAACGTGGAGTTAGACATATCGGGCCTCCTTCTTATGAATCACAGTGAATCGTAGGTGAAGGAGAGGAACCATGAATTGCGATGAAATCAATGGAGTTAGACAAAATTAGACCAATTCGCAGGTAAGGATAAGTGAGTAGATGGGTGAGTGACGGCGGGGATGGGTGAATGGCAGCAGGTGAGGAAGGCAGATGGGGGAGAGAGGTGGCCAAAAAAGGAGGAGAGGGAGGCCTGAGATGAGAGAAGAAGGGAGAGATGAATGAAATGGAGGTCGGAGATGGGAGGAGAGGGAGGGGGGGACCAGATATGGGAGGAATGAGAGGAAAGGGAGGAGAGGGAGGAACGTGTAGGGTTTTGGGTGTTCAGAATTTTTAACCAAAACAAACGCAGTAGAAATTAACTGAAACTCTCTAGGACCCAATTGTTAAGTCGAATCACAAACTTGAACAGTTAATGTGTTCAAGCTCTCTACAATATCCACATGAACTACTTGGATCATTACGCCTCCACAACATTCTTCTAGTGCATTCCTTTTGCTCTCGTAGTGCTATCTTGCGTCCTTTAAAGAAAAAACAAGATGAGAGTGTGGCTGGAACTTTCAATACCCTTCTGATCTTATCCTTAGAGAGGTAAGAGCTCAAAATTCTTACTATATGATGTACATATAGTGCGGTTTAACTCTCAAGTCTAATGAGTTTCAGAACCCTAATCTAATTAAGTCTAATTTTAAGCTTTATAATAGCTCAACCTCTGAGCAAATTATTAATCTGAAATTATCATGAAATCAAAACCAAATAATTTGGCTCATGTACTCAAATAATTCAATTGGTTGCAAGTATGTGAACCAATAGGCTTCTATTATATTGGCAATGATCATAAATCATATTTGTGATTATAAATAATGAACGGTGTCTAAAAACACATCATTGTTACCCAAGTGACAAGATAGTTGATGATTCAACTAAACCTCTATGATCATTATTAGTATATGTTATTGTCCCTTTGTCCAAAATATAAAGACCGAGAACGAGACATAAAATGTGTCGCTCTCATACAACTCAATTTAAGGTTTCTTGATTACCTTGTAGACTGACTAAAACTGATAATATTGATATCCCATATCAACTCATCCAAGCATGGCCATTCATTTTCTTAGTCTCACTCAATGAAGGGAGACAAAGATATCACTCCTGTTGCATAGAAGAGATAAATCTCATCTAGATTATACAAAACCTTCTACATGATATGTGACATACCTAATGACCACTTTTGTATTCAGTCAATAACGAGTAATAAAATGAAGTATCAAAATATATGACTCACATGTAAGGAACTTTGATGACTTTAGGTCAAAGGACTAGATATACCATGATCACTATGAGCATCATTTATGATACTCATATAACGATCCATGTAGCGTTTTCATGGTGGGCCATTCTAGTACACAAGTTCTCTAACTTGTACCCATATATAGACTATATATTTCATATTAATGTCCACACATACTAGTCTTTATGTATTATTGTAACTCACTTCACAATAATACTAGACTAGGGACGTTGAAGAATAATATTATTCTAGGGTTATAATTATATTTGATTTTGTCACACAGAAACAATACAACAAGCACAATTACTAGAATAATGTCTCAATAAAAAATCATGACTCAATGTGCAAAATAAAATTATCTCATGATTGACTTTTGGGTACAATACTAATAGAAAGAGAAGCTGAAGATGGAACCACTAGAGAGGGAAGAGAGGTAGGAGAGGTTAGCCAGAATTTTTGTTCGATTTAAAAGTTTTAAGGCTTTTTTGGCAAAAGCAATTTTTACAAGGGTTAAAACACACATTTTCCCTACATTAATATGCTGAAGTTGCCTTTTCTGTCTGAGATGATGATTTCCATCCAAAATGGGGCAAAAATGAAATATTTTATTGATATTAGGGATACGCTATGAGCAAAATGAAGATTAAGGTTAGAACAGGAATAATAATTAAATATTGGGGGTAGTGTGTGCAATTTACCCCTTTCTTGCCTATCCTACAGCAATAGAACAATTGGGGTCACCAGCCGCCATTGTCGACATTTCATTCAGGAAGAAGAAACTATTAATTTAAACTATCTATTGATTGTAAAAAAAATTATTATACATTTTAAATTTTTTTGAAAGTCAATTACCGAATATTTAAATTAAAATTTCTAAAGCTTGTGTTAGATTGTTATTTTGAGATAATGGATTGTATCTTTTTAGGACCAAAGTAAAACAATTTTAATAAGTTTAAGACCAAAACAGAACATTTAATAGGTAAGGAAAACTTATGACACTGTACTCTTTTTTATTTGTCAATGATGTGTTTGTTTATGAATTTGTTTTAAACTTGTATTGATTATTTTGTTGGTTATGTTAATGGCTAGAATGAGTAGCTTTTTATAATTCTTATATCTTGTATTTATGTGAGTGTAAGATATTGAGGTTATCAGTTGTGCACAGGGGATCTATAGGGCAGCATAAGTATTAAGGGTATACCTTTACTGTAATATCTATATTTTGTTCAAGTGGATTTCTCTTATTTGTGGTTGTAGGCTATTTAAGAACAGAACCGCATTAAATTCATGTGTATTTCTTTGATTAAGTTTGATGTTTCGCTGCATGTGATGGATGATTAGAGAATTTTTCCCGACAGAAACAACATTAGATTTGTTCACAGTAAGAGGATTGATAACCCAGGTTCTACAAATGCAAGGCGGTTGTTATTGAAACATAAAAATACAAAGGCAACAAATACAGAGGTTGTGAAGTATAGATTGAAGGCCGAGAATGCGGAGCTGGTAGATAAAAGGGTATTGAATGGTATGGCAGCAATGGCAGAAACGTTAGCAATAAAATTCATGAAGGTGAAGAAGAAAGAAAAAAATTCTTGAAGTGTAATATGATGATTTTAGTGTTCTTTGTTCTGATGTAAATAGGTGTTTAGCTTAGAGATATACTAAGGTTGTTTGAGCAATAAGCCCAATAACTAAACATAGTTATAGTTTTGGTTTGTTGTCTCCTAGTTTAAGGATTTTGTACTCCATATAGTTATTTTTTTTTCCAATGTGAGCAGAAGTACTCTCTCTACATTCTATAGGTGAATGCTCTATTAACGTTAGTACATGAAATTTTAGAATATTAGTTTTTTTTACTAATCTCAGTTAACTAGTTTGAGTTAGTCTAGATCAAATTCATAAATTACAGAACAAAACGTAATACTTAAACAAGAGTTTGGGATTAGCAACGACAGTTTATTTGCAGTTTACTATTAAAGCAAAACCTGCTGGGTTAATTCATTGGATTCTTGTTGCCACCTTACAGCCATGAGGATGTAATTTTAGCAATGGATGACCAAAATGAAATTGAGCAAAGACTGCAACTTTAAGTTCTAGCTTTTACAGTCAAACTAAATAGTTTGATGAAATGCATAAAAGGGGAACAAGAAATTTAAACCAACAAGGAAATGCGTAACAAGAAACTTAAATTAGGTCCAGTAGTTGTTCACAAAATCTTTTTCAAGTTTTGCAGGTTTTAAGCATGCTTTGAGCACATAGGTAGAACAAGAAGATTGAAACTCGAAATTGGGTTTGCTCCTTCTATTTTTTTCTCAAGACATGTTTTTGCTTGTAAGTGTAATGTGGTTTGGCTTGTTTCTTGACATTTCAAGAATAACCAAATTTTATTGTTCTAAGCATGTGTTTGACATATAGAAAAAATGATAAATTGGAAATATGGTTCTTTTCAACAGGTTTGTGCTTTTAATTGTGTAGAATGTTTTGACTTGCTTGTTTGACTTTTCAACAATGCCTAAATTGTCTTGTTCTAGGCATGTTCTTTACACATGGATAGGATGAGAAACTTGTATGAATTTTGAAATCAGGTTTTCTACATTTTTTACATGTTTGTGCTTCTAATTGTAGTATGATTTGACGTGCTTGTTAATAATTTTTAGCAGTCATCTCTTGGGGGATTAAAACATAGTTTTCTCTCAATTACGTTTTTCATTAATGAATTCCTATAACAAAAATTTGAAAACAGTATCGTGAACCAACTTAAACTGGAAACTTCATTCATAGATTTGAGCATTAACAAAAAAAAGTAACATGTATCTTTCTTGTCGATAAAAACCTTGTCAGCAAATTACTGTAAGAGAAAATACTTATTTTGACCCCTATAAAATTTTCCTTTGACAAAAAAGCCTTAAAAAATTTTAAATCTTACAAAAATTCAGGTCACCTCTCCTACCTCTCCTCCCTCTCTAGCAACGCCATCTCTGGCCTCCCCTTCCTCCTTTTCCTTCCTTTTTTCCCTCTCATCCCATCTCCAGCCTCTCTCACCCCTATTCACAAATTGGGTAGACTTGGATGAATAGGCATCAATTTTGATGAATCACCTATTCTTCTTTTTCTTGTGAATCAATGTGGAGTTAGACATATTGGGCCTTTTTCTCATGAGTCACGGCAAATCGTAGGTGAAGGAGAGGAACTAGGAAAAGGAGGAACGTGTAGGGTTTTGGGAGCCAAACAAACACAACAAAAATTAACCGAAACTCTCCAAGATCCAAGTGAAATAGAGTAAATTGAGTGTTTAGAATTTCTTTACTTAGTCAGCTGAGATCTTTTGCCTAACTATTAAGTTGAATCACAAAGTTGAATAGTTAATGTGTTCAAGCTCTTTATAGTATCCACATGAACTACTCGGATCACTACGCCTCTACCACGTTCCTTTAGGTGCATTCCTTTTGCTCTCGTAGTGCTATCTTACATCCTCTAAGGAAAAGCAAGAGGAGAGTGTGGCCAGAACTTTCAATACCCTTCTGATTTCATCCTTAGAGATTTCATCCTTAGAGAGGTTAGGGCTCAAAATCCCTACTATATGATGTATATATAGTGAGGTTTAACTCTCAAGTCTAATGGGTTTCAAAACCCTAATCTAGTTAAGTCTAATTTTAAGCTTTATAATAGCTCAACCTCTTGGCAAATTATTAATCCAAAATTATCATGAAATCAAAACCAAATAATTTGGCCCATGCACTCAAATAATTCAATTGGCTCTAAGTGCATGACCCAATAGGCTTCTATCACATTGACAATGATTATAAATCACATTTGTGATCATAAACAATGAGTGGTTTCTAGAAACACATCATTGTTACCCAAGTGACAAAATAGTTGGCGATTCGACTAAACCTCTATAATCATTATTAGTATATGTCATTGTCCCTTTGTCCAAAATATAAAGACCGAGAACGAGACATGAAATGTGTCATTTTCATACAACTCAATCTAAGGTTTCTTGATTACCTTGTAGACTGACTAAAACTGATAACATTGATATCTCATATAAACTCATCCAAGCATGATCATGCATTTTCTTAGTTGCATTCAATCAAGGGAGTCGAAGATATCACTCTGTTGCATAGAAGAGATAAATCTCATCTGGATCTTACAAAACCTTCTACATAATATGTGACATATCTAATGACCACATTTTTGTTCAGTCAGTAACGAGCAATAAAAAGAAGTATCAAAATATATGACTTACATGTAAGGAACCTTGATGACCTTAGGTCAAAGAACTATATATACTATGATCACTATGAGAATCATTTATGATATTCATATAACGATCCATGTAGCGTTTTCATGGTGGGTCGTTCTAGTACACAAGTTCTTTAACTTGTACCCATATGTAAACTATATATTTCATATTAGTGTGCACACATATTAGTCTTTATATATTATTGCAACTCACTTCACAATAATACTAGACCAGGGACGTTTAAGAATAATATTATTTTAGCGTATATAATTATGTTTGATTTTGTCTCATAGAAACAATACAACAAACACAATTACTAGAATAATGTCTCAATAAAATATTATGACTCAATGTGCAAAATAAAATTATCTCATGATTGTCTTTTGGGCACAACACTAACAAAAAGAAAAGCTGAAGATGGAACCACTAGAGAGGGAAGAGAGGTAGAAGAGGTTAGCCAGAATTTTTGTTAGATTTAAAAGTTTTAAGGCTTTTTTGGCAAAAGTAATTTTTACAAGGGTTAAAACAAACATTTTCCCTACATTAATATGCTGAAGTGGCTTTTTCTGTTTGAGATAACGATTTCCATCCACAATGGGGCAAAAATGAAATGTTTTATTGAGGTTAGGGATATGCTACATGCAAAATAAAAATTAAGGCTAGAACAGGAACAATAATTAAATGTTGGGGGTAGTGTGTGAAATTTACCTTTTTCTTTGCCTGTCCTACAACAATATATCAATTGGGGTCACCAACCACCATTGTCGACATTTTATTCAGGAAGAAGAAACTACTAATTTAAATTATTTATTGATTGTAAAAAAAATTATTATACATTTTAAATTTTATGAAAGTCAATTACTGAATATTTAAATTAAAATTTCCAAAGTTTATGTTAGACTGTTATTTTGAGATAATGGATTGTATCTTTTGAGGACCAAAGCAAAACAATTTTAATAGATTTAAGACCAAAACAGAACATTTAATAGGTAAGGAAAAGTTATGACACTGTACTATCTTTTATTTGTCAATGATGTGTTTATTTATGAATTTGTTTTAAATTTTTGTTGATTATTTTGTTGGTTATGTTGATGCATACTCTATTAAAGCTTGAACTTTACATATATTGTATCAATAATTATGTTATATCATTGCTATGATACTTAAACTTGACCTGAGTTTCTAATATAATTGGTGTTTTATATGAATTATATTACTCTCTCTGTCCTGCCAATTCTGCCCCATTTTCTTTTTTGGGCAATCCTACCAATTTTGCTCTACTTCCCTTTCTTGAAAGTTTTAGCAAATCAAAAGACCATTATGGCCTCATTTAGACCATTTGATTGTAGCGGGTTCGATTGAATCATTCACCAACGCCGATGGAGATTTCGTGTTTGCCTAGATCGGTTCCAAGATTTCCAGTGGAAATTTCATGTTAGCGCAGATCGGTTCCGGTAGAGATCTCGTGTTCGTCCAAATTGGTTCCAAGATTTCCTGGGGGCAAGGCGAGAAGCGGCGCAACATCGACGGGAAGAGTAACGACGAAGCAATGCATCGACGGGAGGAGCAGTGGCATCGATGGAAGGAGCAACAGCGATGCGGTGAGGTGGCAAATGGAGGGGCGACGTCATTGAGAGGAGCAGCGGCGAGCAAGGCACTGCGACGAAGCAAGGAGCAGCACTGAAATGAGTAGCGGCGACGTGGTGAGGTGCGACGATGATGCGGGGAAGAACCGTCGAAGGATCCGGACGAGGGAGAGACAAGGTGAACATGAAAGCAAAATTGGATAGATGAAAAATTCTCCACTTTCCTTAATAAGCATGCAAATCTAAATGGAACATGTTTCATGGGAAGGAGAGAATATTTAGACAAGAAATTTTGAGTTTTTAGTAGGATTTTACAATTTATGATCTGATCTTACAATTTTAATTTTGCACGGTAAAAAATGATTTTGGGTAGGATCCAAATATTGGCAACCTTGTGAGATTATATTAAGAGGTTAGCAGGGCGGCTTATTTAGCATTCTCACGAGATTGGCTATCACCCACACAATAAACTCACTGAGCTGGTTTATGCAGCAACCCACAGTGAACGCCACGATGTAGCTCTTAAAGTCTTGCATTACATAAAGAGTGCCCCAAGGTGAGCTATCTTATTCCTTTGAAATAATGAGCTGAAGTTGAAAGCTTTTTACGATGTAGATTGGGAGGCTTGCTTGAATACTCGTCACTCAGTAACAGGGTACTACACATCATTTGGACACTATACCGTCTTGAGGAAAAAAAAAACAACCCATAGTCAGTAGACCCTGGGCTGGAGATAAATACAAATCCATGGTGAAGGCGACTAGTGAGCTACTTTAGTTACAAGCTCTTCTAATTAAAGGACTTGACCTTGGACTCTTTACCACCAATAGAATTATTTTGTGACAATCACAGCCATACACACTGTGGTGAAACTAGCGTATCATAAGTGAACAAAGCATATAAAGATGGACTGCCACTTCATAGAAGAAAGAATCTAGTCGTGAAAACTGTTAACAAAGTATATTGCTTACTATATATAATAAACAGCCAACTTATCTGCTTACTAAGGCTCTTGGAAATGACCAGCGCCATGAGCTCATAAGCAAGCTTGGCAATTCATCCTTTTTATGCTAAAGCTTGAGGGGGGATACTCGAAGTAATCCAGGCACGTGTTCATTGTTCGTTTTCCTTCACGTGTTCCTTTTCTGTGTTTATCTCTACACCTATCAGCTTTTGCTGTATCCTTTACCCTTTAAAGTTTTGTTATTATCATGGAACTAGTGCTCCAAGCAGTGTTTTAAAAATCGAATCGTACTCTAAACCGCTAGGGTTCCTGGGTCAAGGTCCAACCGGTTTAACTAGTTAAGCCATTGGTTCATTACTATTTTGTATTTGCATTATTACATTCCTGAGTGACACGATAAATATGAAAAGAATGGGACCAAAATGAAAATTTGTATGTAGATTAAGGACTAAGTTTGTATTTTATCTAACACATTTAAGTTACTAACCCTAGATAGAGGTAGTGGTCGCCCCACTTCTTTTTCCATTTTCCCCCTCCACCTTCAGGCTCCAGCAATGCACAAGAGGCCTTCTTCTTTTTCCTTCTTTTGTCCTGTTAATTTCTGAATTCTAATCCTTCCTTCATCTCATTCTTGTTCTAAATGTTTTTTTTTTAGGGAGATACCTTCAATATTCTCTTTTATTTAAGTTCTTGATTGAAAACTTCTTAAACTTCTAATAGTTTCACCTGTTGCCTACCGGATTCTTCTCTACTTGTTTCTTTGTCGCTTTTTGTTTTGTCCTTTACTTACTATTGCCCTGGTTGTTGGAAAACTATTGGAAGAGAAAAGCTGGAAGAAAATAAAAAAACCATTCTTCAGATTATTTTTTTCTTTGACCATTGGTTTTCCGGTTCACGGTTTCAAATGGTTTCACCAGTTTTTGGCCAGCTTTGACTGGTTTTAACCTTGATGTGTTTAAGCCGGTTGAGCTGGTTGGACCAGTTGGTTCAGTCCGGCTTTGACAACCATGGCTCCAAGTTATATATACATGCATCTTGTACCTGTTATTCAATAAATGAAACACAATACATCCAATTTTTACAATTTTGGGCGTTACATACATATGTTAGAAAACGTGAAAAGCTCCAAATCTAGTATTCTTGTTTTCTATGCTTGTTATTTTCACACCTTTAGTTTCAAAATGAGTGATAAAGTCCCCTCCCAATCCTTAGGCAAGAACCAAAAGAAATATGGAAAAGGCATTGATAAAGTTGTTTAACTTATTGGACCGTGACCCAAGCACTCTAACGGTTATGGAGTAGTTCGGTTTTAAAAACCATAGTATTAGATAGGACTATAAATGAATAAAATATTTAATGAACCTTTTTCAATGGGGATTAATTTGTATTTTTTTTATTTAGCTAAATGAATGAGCAGGAATGTATAATTTTATATTTATTTGTTGAAACGAACGAATAGTCATTCATTATGTTCCCGAATAGTTTAATTAGCATTCATCTATATTTGTTTCCTGACTTCTCTGTTTGTGCATTTTTTATTATTTATGTTTATTTGTCCCTACTTCTTGTTGATTTGTATTTATTTTTTTTGTTCGCCGATTTTGATATGTATTTTGGTTGATGAATATTTGTTAGATGCTTGTTACTTAGTTTTATATAAATGTTTATGTGGATGTTTTTTTTCTGTTTGTTGGCTCGTTTGTTCATTTATATAATTTATGAATACATTTATTTATATTGCTCATAAACATATTTACTAATAGTATTTATCAACATTAAATGAATAAACATAAACATTAAACGAAAAAATATAAACAGATAAATGATATTAAATTACTATTTTTATTTGATAAAAGTTAAATGAGCAAATATGATGGGATTCATTCATATTCTTTTGATTCATTATAGATGAAAATTGTTTATGTGTCTCACATAGTTTGGACATCTACCTAGTTGAGGAATTGTGCATGGGAGCTGTGGTAGAGTTCATATATGAATGTTAATTGTTAGAATTTTTCATATCTTCAATTGTCACAATTACATTGCGTGGCTTAATTGCCATTATTCCCCTAGAAAACCAGAAGTATGCAGCAGTAATTCATTTATCTCTTTAATACTATTAATAGTTTTGGAAACGGAAGTCCCATTTTCCAAAAAATGCCCCCTGACTTGTAGTCAGAAAACTCAGAAGCACGAGCAGCAAAAAGTTCAGAAATTTCGGTCGACGAGATTCATAACAGAACCAACAGACAATTGCCAGGAAGAAGCGGATAGGTATACTATAATCAACAAAAAAGACGTACGGTACAAAAAACAATTTTTTTTCTGGTCGGAATCAGACCAAATTAGCCGCATCGGGCAGTCCCTGCTGCAGATCATGATCTCTCGCCCTCCCCGAAATCCCCGCCGTATTATTCGGCCGTTTCACCGAGACTTTCGCCCGACAAATCGGACAGCTGGAGTGGTTACTCAGCCACATGTCGATGCAAGCGGCGTGAAATGAATGCTTACACGTGCTCAGCTGCCGGATCTCTTCGCCGTCCGCGAACGCCGACAGACACACCGGGCACTCGGTGCCCATCTCCTTCACGTGAGCTTCCTTCTGGTACTTCACGCCGGAAACCACCGGCTCCGTTCCCTCCGCGACGGATCTCTCTCCCTCGTCTCCGGTAGAGCTCCGGGGAGGGTTATCGCGTGACTGCCACCCGGGGCACCTGATGGCGAAGATGAAGGCGTAGATCAGGGCCGGGATCGTGATAACGGCCAGGAGGGCGAGGATGAACTCCAGAGGGGACAAATCGACGCTCCTCTTTGAATCCGGGAACGGCGGAGGGATGTAATTGTCGAAGGTTCCGAGTGGTAATATTTGCTGGGGCGAAGCGAAAGGAGGCGGCGGCGGAAGTGACGGATCGGCTGGAGGAGGAATCGGTGTGAGGGCGAAGAACGGTGGCGGAAGTGGGGGTGGCTGTGGGGTTGGGCGGAGGGTGGTGGTTGAGCTGTCCATTAAAGAGGGGGTTAAAGGTGCGGAGACTTCATGGAGGACTATAGTAGCCAGAAGCTAGGGGTGGTTGGGCTTGGGGGGGCTCAGTGGCGGTGGTGGTGAGGAATTCTCTATCCTTTTCCCTTTCTGTTTTCTCTTTATTTTTCTGGGTTTCTTGGAATTTTCATAGCAATAATTGAAGAGCTAGGCTGCTGGCTGCACAATACCACCACCAATAATGGACAGTGTCATGATAGTTACGGATGTTCTATTTTGTTTGTTGGTGTAAAAAGTTGCTTTTCTAATACGTACACAAAGTTTTGGTAGAACCGAAGAATTTTTGGATAAATTTATTTGAGCTTAAATTAGATTAATCTAAAATTTTTTATAGTAATATTTTTACTAAAAATTAATGTCACTTAAAATTTAATATTATATAGCTATAATAATTCATTAAAAACTAATTTTTTTATTTTCTTGTTTAGGCTGAACAAGTAAAAAATTTATAAAAATTCAATTAGATTATTAAAAAAAAATATTATTTTTTAGGTTGGACAAGTAAAAAAAATCATAAAAATTCAATTACACTATGAAATGGATTATTATATCTATATAGTGTTAGCTTTCAAATGACACTGATTCTAAAAAAAACACCATATAAATAAAAATAATTTATTTTAGAATAATTTAACTTAGTTAAAAAGAACGAAAAAAATTCAGTATGGGAGAAATGTAAGAAAGTGATCGAAAGGAGCAATTGAATTTCAATCATTAAGCATGTCAAGTCACCTTTAGTTGCTAGTTGGTGGGCCTTACATTTCAAGCGATTAAAAGTGTCGCTCCCCATTATTTAGTTGTTATTTAGTAGAACAATTTTCCAAGTGAAACACTTCTCAATCACACCTACAAAAAATGACACCCCTTCAGCTCCTTGTTTGCTTTTCAATTTCACTTTTACCCGCCTTGATCATTTGCTTCTTGAATTCACTTTGTTGGCTTCGTCCATTTTGAGTTTGCAAGATGTGGTCTTTACAACAGATGTGGCCATCTTTGGCATTGTCATCTTGTGAGGGACGTAAGCTTAGACAAGTGCTGTGAAGTTTCGAAGGAATACTTCAATCTTTATTCATTGCATAAACTAGGCTTTTATAGCCTTTACAAGTGTTGGAAAAATAACAACCCATGTCTTGCACACATATTTATATGGTAGACTAGGATAAGAATAAAACAAGTTGTATGAATTTAACAACTAGAGTTTATTAACAGAAGTTAAAAGCAAATCTTAACAATAGATAGACTTAAACAGCTCTTTTAACCATGTCAAACTCCAACAAAGTTGTCTCTTGATGTCATTGGACTTGCAATACTTATTGAATTCATGTGATGTAAATTCCCCCATCCCTCTGTCAGTTCTTAGACAAAAAATAGGCAATCCAGTCTCCTTTTGAACTAAAGCTTTGTAACATTTGAACAAGGTGAAAAGCTTCAGAATTTTCTATTAGGAAGTAAATCCTCATTTTTCTACTATAATCATCAATAAAACTGAGAATGTACCTCTTGAATTTTTGATATGGGTATGATCAATCTGCAAATGTTTGAATGCACCAACTATAGTTTTTACAAAGCTCTCCACAGGGGGCAGGGAAAAGCAAGCTGTTTTCATGAGTGACTTTGAGTACTTGCTCTTCACCACCACTGTGCCCCAGCATTGATTGTTCATGAACCAGACGGCTCATTTATAACTCATAGATTGTCAAGGCTTCAAGGTTGTTGGATTCCTCGATGAAGCATACCACGTAGTCAAATTTGGCAGTTATTGATGTAAGTACCTTTTCGACGATCACCAGTTCCTCAATTTTCTCACAATTTGCTTTCATTTTATTAGTAATGGTGAATGTGTACGCAAAGTACTCTTCCAATTTTTCACCTTCTTTCATTCTAAGAACCTCAAACTGCCTTCTGAGTACTTGTAATTAAGCTCTCTTCACTCTAGTAGAGCCTTGATACTTCTACTTCATGGAATCGCAGATTTCTTTGGCTATCTTCTTATTCAGGATAATCTCAATTATTATTCCGTCGGTAGCCTAGAACAAATAATTTTTTACTTTTAAATCCCTTAACTTGGAATTTTCTCTTGTTTTACGTTGAGCTTCAATTTCTTCAACTCCTTTTGTTCCTGTTGCAAGGATGCCAACCTCCACCAAGTGCCAAAATTCCTTTGACCGAAGGAAATTTTCCATCAACATAGCCTAGTGGTCATAATGACCATCGAACCTAGGTATGGCGAGCTGAATAAAGTTGTTTTCAGACATGGTTACTCTTTGTTGCTCCTTTTTTTGGACTTGCTTGCGTTCTCTCAAATAGGCCATCGAGATGTGGCTTTTATACCAATTTTGTAAGGGACGTAAACTCAGACAAATGCTTTGAAGTTTCAAAAGAATACTTTAATCTTTATTTGTTGCTTAAACTAAGATTTTATAGCCTTTACAAGTGCTAGAAAAATAACAACCCACATCTTGCATGCCTATTTACGTGGTAAACTAAGATAAGAATAAAAACAAGTTGCATGACTCTAACAACTAGAGTTTGTTAACAGAAGATAAAACCAAATCTTAACAGTAGATAGACTTAAACGGCTCTTTTGACTGTGTCAAACTCCAACACATCCTCCTAACCATTCACCTACAAAAATCTCTACCCTTGCTCTTGCCTCGCTATTACATGCTTGATTTTTGTATGAATAATAATAAGATGTCCATAGAAATTAATTGCAGTCATTAGGCTAGTTATAATTAACGATCACATGAGTTTTTTTTTCTTACAAAACCTCTTTCTATGTAAGCGCATATTTTATTGGCTGTCTTTTCTTCTATGAGTCTTGATTAGAGAAGGAAAAGAAAAAGAAGAAGAAAGTGCATTTTGCAGACGATATGGTGGATCTAGTGACAAACTGCTAGTTGCAACTAAAGGCTCCCATTCATAACTACAATAGTGACTCGTCCTACAGGAAAGGCATCTGTGCTGCCTGTCAGATGCTGCCCAATAGAGTTTTTCTCTATTATGGAATTCTAAGAAACTTATTCGATTAAAATTAAACAAAAAAAGAAATAGTGCAGCGACTGAGTTTCAGTTGCTATGTCAAGTTTCTGATTTATCCAGTTGCTCATGTCCAAGCAATACTCAACTGGAGCAATTGATTTTTTAGTCTCTCGACACTAGCAGCTAGGGGAAAATCAACTGAGGCTTTTAGTCACTTCTTAGTCAGTTGTTGTGACTAACTACTGGGACATCAGTTACAATTGTACATTTATCTTATAGTAACTTTATGTACTCAATTATGATACAATTCAAGTTTACATGATACAATTTTTTTTCACTTTTATCATGTTTGCTTCCATATAATATCGTATTTATGTAATTTTCAATTTTAGAATTTGATCTTCTTATATGCGAATCTTCAAATATCATGCTCACCATGTGGTAAAGAGGTTGTAGGACGCCGGGTGCTGGTGGAAGTCTAGATGTCAACATTAACTTCCACCACTTCCCCCAAATATGTTGCTCTTTTTGTCTAAAAAAGGATGAACTATATTTCTCTTTGGGTTGTCTAAAAAAGGATAAAGCATGTCCTTTTTTTTGGAAAACTTTTAATATTCAATTTATCGTACTACACTCATTTAAACTTTTACTGCACAAGAACTAAAAAGGAATCTTTTCCTTTATTAATCTTCATTAAAACTCACATAACACAAAATTCCAAAAGGAAACTTTTTTTAAAATCATCATTTAAATTCTCACTACACATAACAATTTTTTTTTTAATTTTAGTTTTGGGGGCAAAAATGAAAAAAAATTATAAATAACACACACCTTAATCTGCATGCTCAGAAAAATATATTATCCTTTATAAGACAGAGGGAGTACTAAATGGTGGTTTGAGTGACTTCTAGATCTAAAAAAATAAGGTATTTCCTCTTTACCAAATACTAAATAGTACCTCCTTATTCTATACCTTGAAGAGCTGTATTTGTCTATAAAAAAATATTTAAATACAGTGATGGATTAAGGAATTTTACAAATGGGGGTCTATTTACATATATAAATATTAAATAATAACATTAGAAAATAAAAATTGATGAAAAATATTTTTTAGAAGAAAATATGAAATTAGCTATGAACAATGAAATTATCTATGAATTGGGGAAACAAACAGTAAGACGTGTATTCTTTATAAAATTTAAACGATAAAGGCCCTCATTTATTCCTTCAATGTATACATTTCTTTTTTATTAGCCCATTAATGTTATCTTGTGTCAGATTACCTTTTTTTTTTCATTTGTTTGAATAAAAGGAGAATGGTGAAAAATGTTCCGCAGTCTAAGTGGGAAAATATATTAAAGTTCTAGGGGCAAGTGTGAGACTTTAGTTTTTGGAAAATCATTTGTAAATAGGAGAACTTAACTCATATTTTTCTATTTTTTTGAGATAAGAGAGGCTAATTTTTTTTTTGTTCCATTAGATGTTACAAAAAATACAATGGTCCATTAAAAAAATAAAGGGGTTTAGTTACTAAATTATAAATTTATTATTAGTAAATTTATAAAAAAATGTTTGTTATAAATATGAATTGGCCATTATTTAAATATCATAAAATTGTTTGAAAATTTCTAAACTTTAGGTGTAGTTATACTATATTCTAAATAAGGATGAATTTTTGCTATTCATCAACAATAGTCCCTTTGCCTTAGGAAAGTTTAAACAATGATACAGTCTGAAAACACACAGAAACCCACAAACTTTAGCCTCCTTTTAAATCTCAATTGAGGACCTTAGCAACCAGGTTTGCAGAGGCATTTTCCAGGACATAACCACACCATTAAAACTCTTTTGAAGTTTTGAAAAAGCTTTTTGAAAAACATTAATGGACTATCTAAACATATCATCGGGGATCGAAGCCAATAATTTACAACAATTAGGATTGAAGGTGAAGGACGATTTCAAGAGAGGATCCATCAAGTGGCAACTCTTAAGTCATCATTTGCCTTTAAGTTTAATGATCATAAACTTGAAAATGACTTGAATTTGAGAGGATCCACAGACTGACAACTCAAATTGTTGAGAAAGTTAGAACTTTTGCCTCACCCTATAGCCAGAAAATTTAGAGAGAGAAAGAAGACATAGGGAGGAATCCTCCTTCACCGCTAATAACATTATCTTTTGACGACATACCACCAAGTAAATGGGATTATAAATTCCTTGATTTTCATGCTTGGTGTCTTACCTAACTTCAAAAGGAAGGTGTTACTGAAGTAAAGGTTATTACAGCCTTCGTTGTTGGTATGACTAATGTCATGAAAAATTGGTACCTACGTTTCAGACAATATCGTTAGGCCCAGTTACTACAACTCCCAACATCAGATATACTGATTCTTTAGGTTTATCAAGAATTTGTTGGAAAACCTTCTTCTTTCATTGATATCGCACAAGAAGAATTTTTTAAGACAAAATGTTGTTCTTACAACAGAAAAGATCTTGAAAAGCATTTTGAGAATATGTTGAAGCAGTATTATCTTATCTGCATTGGATATGAGAGTGACAACAACTTAAAGCAGGCATATCTGAATTTAGTTCCAAAAACCATTAGCCAAGAAACTTTCAAGCTCATCCAGCAAAGTGGGAGACCCCTAAATGATTATTCATTTGGAAAGCTTCACCAAACTCTTATGGCTGCTCTGAGAAAGCTGTGCAATACTCATTCATTCTTTAAGGAATTTAATCAGACACAAAATTTTTTTATAAAGCTTGTTGGTAGCCAGCATTGTCGATTAAGTGTACTCCTAGGAAGAAACATCATCGATGGAAAGTCTATTATCCAGAAAAGCCTCAAAGATTTAAAAGAAAGAAGAAAATATTTTTCCGGTATAAGAAAAATACTGGGAAATTCAAATGGTGCTTTATCTGCAGACAATGTTGACATTTTATTAAGAATTATCCCTAGAAAAATACAAAGTCAAAAAAGAAGATGGCACACACCATCTCCCAAATCATTGGTGTGCACTTTCAAACGATGACATGAAATCTCTCTTCTTAGAAACAAACGAGGAAACCCTTGCATTATTTGTAATTGAAGCATACTCCTCAGACTCTGATGATGATTAAGAACAAGCTTCAATCTACACCATGTAGAGGGCACCTTTACAATCATCACTATTTACTGCTCAGATTATCCCAGAAGCAAAGCTTAATATCTTGCTAGATAAATATGTAAAATCAATTTCGGTTATTGCTCTCTTTGATACTAGTGCTACAAATACTATTATCAACCCATCACTACTCCCTGGCAAGATGTGGCGTTCTTGCAATGAACATTTCAAGGTAATAAACGATGTCTTTTACGTCACGAAGATAAGCAAACCTATTAGAATCAGTTTATCTTTAACAAAGTATATAGTTACTTCTGTTTATGGTTATGACCATGGTAGAGATATGATTCTCGGGTTTGATATTATCAAGAAATTATCTGTTTAAAGATGGATTGACAAAGGCATTCAATTACATAAGTTTTTCCTCTCATGGACAACAACTTCACATCTATATTCATGTGAAGGAGAATTCTTATCTGCAAGTTAGATCCAGTTTGAAAGCGACCCTGTATATGGCTCAATCATGCAGATGCTCATACAACAATCTTGTGCTGAGTCTTATGCAGAATTTGAAAAGAAGCATCATTTACCACTTTGGAGAATCTGAAGTTTTTCATTAAAATTCCTTTCAAATGGAATGGGGATGTTAATCCTACTAAAACTATCTATTCGGGTATGACTTCGGAAGAAAAGAAGATGGCAATCCAAGAGCTTCAAGAATTAAAAGCCAAGGTTTTGTTAAGCCCATAACTTCTTCTTGGGCTTGCCAGGGCTTTTATGTGAATAAGCATTTGGAGCACTCCAAGAGCCACGCAAGAACACTTTTTTCACCAACTTGACAAATGCCAAGATATTCTTTAAGTTCAACCTCAAATCAAGATTCTGGCAATTGTCAATTAATCTTCCAAACAAGTACAAGACAGCATTCTGCATTCTACATTATCATTACCAGTGGACGGTTTTACCATTCGGATTAAAAATAACACCCTTACTATTCCAGAAGGCGATGATCCAAATCTTTGAGCCAATCCTTGTATATATTAATGATATTATTTTGTTTTCTCCTCGTACAGATTCCTATTTAAAACTGTTAAATCAATTTGCTCAGATAGTCAAAGACAATGGAGTTATGCTCTCTCAAAGAATGATGAAGATTGGCAAAAAATCTATTGAGTTCCTTAGTGTGCAAATCAAAGACAGCAAATATGATTCGGAACCTCACATTGCCACCAAGATTATGGATTTCCTGGATGACAACCTTACAAAGAAACAAGTTCAGAAGATTCTCGAACTTGTTAATTACATTTGTGAGTTCATCCCAAAGCTGGCCACTATTCTTTATCCTTTACATGTGTATCTTTGCAAGGACTCATCGCCCTGGTCCTCCCGGCACTGACAAGCTATCTTTAAGCTTAAAGAAGTGGTAAAGAATTTGCTACATCTTAAGATTCCCAACCAAAAAAAAAAGATACTCTAAACGGATGCATCAGATGAGTATTGGGGAGTGGTCCTCCTTGAAGAAATCAATGGTATTTAACACGTGTGTTGCTATAACAGTGGAGAATTCAAGCAGTCTGAAAAACACTATCATTCCACATATAAAGAATTCCTGGCCACCTTAAATATCCATTCGCCAATCTCCTCTCCATCCCTAATGTTTTTTATTTTCATTTTATTACCCTCTATTTCGTATAGTATCTCTGTTCTATTCATACCATAAGTATCATCTTCAACATCCTTCAACTCCACCAACTCCTTACCTTCTCTCGAAACTTTCATTTCGATTTTCAGTCCTCTGACCTCCTCACATTTTTTGCCTAGTTTGACCTAGTTTGTAAATGGATAGATAACCTTCACTGGTCCTATAAAAACCTAGACTTTAACCTTGATCGGGTTCCATGGCAATGCCCTGTTGATTTCAGAGCTTTTCTCAGAAAGGCTTATTGGTACAATCATATGGTTTTCTCTATGAAAATCTGGCCACATGACACTTCTGAAAGGCCATCATAGCTAGTGGATTATCAGGAAATGATCCATAAAGCCCTCGAACATTTTGATGATCTTCAAAGACTGTGAAGAGCCCAAGAAAACAGAGAACGAACAGATAAGGCACAATGAATCTCATTTCTTGCTTGGGTCTATCTCCATCATTTCCAGAAACAAAATTTGAAGATTTGCCACTAACCCAATCTTGTGAAGAATATATTATGCCAGATTGTGGATGTGGATTTATCTGTAAGCGTTGGAAGGAGCTTAATGGCCTTGATCCAGACGGAGAACCAGATAACCTTTTGGATGACCCTTGTATCGATGATCCATATTTCTGGTGGGAAAGACAAGATTATGATATTTCAAGCTATAATTCAAAAGATTCTCATGTTAATCTCCCATGACATTATTCTTCGTAATTTTTTTGAAGTTTCCTGGTTGTTTAGATGTCCTTGTCATGCTTGTCCTTATCCCCGATAAAGTCTAGTGTGCTACAGTGTGTTTGAAAATTATTTTCCTTTGGACTTGTAGTCCGGATAGTGGGCTGTCACTCCTGGAATAGTGTCTTAAATTCTTAGCCTATGACGTAAGCTCTTACGTCATCAAGTTTGTTTGATTCTTCATGCCTCCGCCTATATAAGGGAGCCTAGTCTCAGTTGTGATCCATCCAGGAGGAAATACAGAAATCCTTCTAAATATATTCCTTCTTATGTATTCTCTCTCTCTCTTTCTCTAAATTTTTTTTTAAAGGGTGAGATAGAAATTCTAACTTTCTCAGCTTCTTCCGATAATCTTAGTTGCCACTCTGTGGATCCTCTCAAATTTAGATCATGTTTAAGTTTATGATCAATAAGCTTAAAGGCAAATGATGACTTAAGAGTTGCCACTCAATGGATCCTTTCTTGAAGTCATCATTCACCTTCAATCCTAATTGTTGTAAATTATCGGTTTCAATCCCCAATGATATGTCCGGATAGTCTAGTAATATTTTTCAAAAAGCTTTTTCAAAACTTTAGAAAATTTTTAATAGCGTGGTTATGTCCTGGAGAATGCCTTTGTAAACCCGGTTGCTTGGGGCTTTGATTGAGATTTAAAAAAAGGCTAAAGCTTATGGGTTTTGTGAGTTTTCGAACTGTATCATTGTTTAAACTTTCCTGTTGATTTCCAGAATCCATTTTTTTGTGGTTCTACTTATACTTGGTATATAGGCTAAAAACTGTCTCGTGCCACAGTTCGCCATACTACTGGGAAATTCTTTAGAAATCCTAGTAGAGGTTCTGGCTGATAACAACACCACTTACCAAGTTTCAAAGCTTGTTAAAAGATTTTGTTGCTGGGCTATGTTGGAACCCATTTAGTATCAGAGCTTGTTAAAAGATTTTATTACTGAGCTACCTTAGAACCCATTTGGTATTAGAGCCATGGATTGTTTTTTTTCCTAAGGAAGTTGATTGATTTAGAATTTCTTATATGTCTAGAGCTACTACACCAACACGTACTCTTACTACTTTTTTCCGGTCATCTACATCATCTCACTTAGATTCTCTCTACAAATTCAAGCACCTTTCTGAAGATGAGAAGATCCCTCTCACTGATCTTCTTTTCATCAATCCATACAAGGCCTTTACTAAGCCTACACACTCTCTTACTAAGACGATGAAGAGTATCATCTCTCGATCTTATAAGCATATCAAAGAATATGTTTAAGCTATAAAGTTTGATTAGCATGCTTTCCCTCCTACATCAAAAGAGCAATATGTCACATTGGAAATTCTTTCCCACTTTCTTCAATAGTGGATAGTAGAAGGATATACACATATCCATTTTGGAGCTGTTCGACTTGCTTTCACATATCACGGAAAAAAAGGATTACCAATTACAGCAAGTTTTGCTCTTCTTAATTCTCGTTATAAAAAGTACAAGCATGCTTGCATCGGCATGGTTGAAACCACCCTTAATGTCCGTACAATCCTCATTATGTTCTTCCCTAACTTCTATGTAGCTCTTCAAGATTCGCATCTTCTATTAGCCTTGAAGATCAAATTGTAGATTACTAGACCAGAACAGATCTCATCTACTTAGGCAGCTATTTTCCATTATCAAATGGCATATCGAGTCTTGAGTCATGCTTGTGATTTTTTTATGCCAAATATGAATAATGATGCTTTGTATCTTTCTGGGGATACAACACATGTGCCTAATGAGACTTATGTTCCAAAATAGATCTCGCCTAAAACACTTCAATGCCTAATCCTTGCTCCTTGGATAACTATATATGAGTCTCTACACCAGCAAACAGAACCAATTAAGTTTAAGAAACCTTTTTTCCTTTATAGATGTGAAGACAAAACTGAAATATTCTTTCAAAAGGAAGAATCATCCGATGATGCTAATGTTTTCACTACACCAGCAGTTCTGTCCATGATTAGAGAACCACAAAAACCTCTTCAGGTTCCAATTGAGTTTTTTCACTCTAATGGTACTCCCATCTACTAGTTTTAAGATACCAATGATCACAAATATTTTGATGTTTGTGATTATCCTGATTGTTACTATTTGACCTATGATGATGGAAAAACTACCAAAAAGATAAAGAAGAAATAAAAAAAAAATCTTTTTAGCAGCTTCTTTAACAACAATATGAAAATGCTGATCCCAAAGTTGGATTACTTGGAGAACCCTCTGATAAGTATGATTACTATGTCTTATATTCCTAGAAGGAAAAAACTCTTCCCATCTTCACCACTTTTGTTGAACCATTTGAACTTCCTCATCCATTTCTGGAAGTACAGATGGCATCTCATCCTTATTACAAGCAGGCATTCAAGCAACTCAAGAAAGAACAAGCTCCTATTGTTACTCCTGAGATCAATATGTTTGAGATAAAGAATAAGGAGTTCCCCCATCTCAAATTTGAAGATGCTCCTACATCAACCAAACATATTGGAAGGTTCCACAACCTACGACAGTTGATTCTAAAAGAGAAAAGAAAGAAACCTCTGCAGCAGAACAGGTTTTCAATTGGCAATTTGGAAATATGGTGTCTCAGATTAAACTTCTCAACAGAATTGAGCAGAATCAAGTTAAGACTGGAGTAGAAGATAGACCGCATGGTCATAGATCCTTTGACTTAGTGCTAACAAAGGATCAATTATCTTCATCAAGAAATTTTTGGCTTAATTGCAACATAAGAAAATTTCTCGACCTAAGAACGAGAAATTGTCCACCTGAAGTAACAACTTAAATATCTTCAAGACCAACAGCGGCCCAATATACCTGACCCATTTGCTCCATCCTTTTTATCTGCCAACCTATTTACATCAGCTTATGGACCAGTATATTCTAGCCCATTTTCTTCGTATTCGGTTGACAATCCTTTTCTCACGCCACTGGCCTTATATAAAAAAAACAGAACAAGGGTGCAACCAAAGCCAATTTATATAGAGCTAGTTCATACAATTGCATATACTAAACCCATTAGGCCCAACGCATCTCAAGATTAGAAGATGAAAGTCCCAATGACTCAACAGTATTCACATCCACAGCAACGGACATCAAATCCTACTATCAAGATCCAGGAACCAACTCACGAAGCATGGACAGTATAGTCCAATCCAATTACAAGTTTCCTAGATCAACAACTCCATGAAGCTCAGGATACTTCTGCTACCTTTGTAGCAATCCAAGGTCTAGTTCATGAAGTGAAGAAGAAAACTTTGGTAATGATTCCTTGTCAAGTTGTTCATCAGATCTCTAAGTCTATATGGCTCAAGGTACTACAAGTTAACAGGCTGAGCCAACAGAATCTGCAACCACAGATGCTTGCTTTTGAACTGCACCACAGGTTCCTCCAACTTAGTAGGCTCCTCTATAACAGCAACCTCCTTCAGCTGCAGCACCTCATCTAGAACCATCTTTTGTTGCCATGGAAGAAGATATTCCTTTTGTTAATATAAATTCTACCTATAATCCTCCTTCGCCGCTAATAACATTTTCTCTTAACGACATACCACCAAGTAAATGGCATGATAAATTCCTTGATTTTCATGCTTGGTATCTTACCCAACTTCAAAAGGAAGGTGCTACTGAAGCAAAAGTTATTGCAACCTTCATTGTTGGTATGACTGGTATTATTAAGAATTGGTACGTCTGTTTCAGACAATATCGTCAGGCCCAGCTACTGTAACTCCCAACATTGGATATACTGATTCTTTAGCTTCATCAAGAATTTGTTGGAGAACCTTATTTTCTCATTGATATTGCACAAGAAGAAATTTTCAAGATGAATTGTTGTTCTTACAACAGAAAAGATCTTGAAAAGCATTTTGAGAATATGCTGAAGTAGTATTATCTTATCTGTGCTAGATATGAGAGTGATAACAACTTAAAGCAGACATATCTGAATTCAGTTCTAGAAACCATTGGCTAAGAAACTCTTAGGCTCATCCAGCAAAGTGGGAGACCCCTAAATGATTATTCATTTGGAAAGCTTCACCAAACTCTTATGGCCACTATAAGAAAGCTGTGCAATACTCATTCCTTCTTTAAAGAATTTAATCGGACACAAAGTCTATTTGATAAAGCTTGTCGGCAGCCAGAATTGTCAACTAAGTGCAAACATAAAAACACTTGTCACTGTACTCCTAGGAAAAAGCATCATCGACGAAAAGTCTATTCTCCAGAAAAGCCTCGAAGATTCAGAAGAAAGAAGAAAATATTTTTCTGGTATAAGAAAAACACTGGGAAATTCAAATGGTGTTTTATCTATAGACAACGTGGACATTTTGATGGGAATGTTCAAATCCCCCTTTTCGTCCCTCAATATAACAATTTTTCCATAGTGGTCCTCAACTTTACAATTAGTTAGAAACTTTAGAAAAAAAAAATTTAGATGGTTTATTTAAATTTAAACTAATAAAGCCTTAAATGGAAATGAAAGACATGATTCTATTAACCATATTAAATACTGAATTTTTTTTCTTTTACATGATTCTATTTAGAGGTTTAGTTAGATAGGTCAGATTCAAAGTTTTGATTAATTGAAATAGATGCACAATTTATATAATGCATGAGTGCTTTACATGAGATTTTATTCAGAGTTTCAATTAGTTAAAATAGTGCACAATTTGCATTACGTATAGGTGATTGATTCTTAAAATGTTTCATTTTATCGCTGACAGTGAATAAAAATTTGGAAAAAACTTAAGCATATATACTATACAATGTTAACCTACATTATAATTACCAAAAGCTTTTTCTTTATATACTGTACAATGTTAACCTACATTATAATTACCAAAAGCTTTTTCTTTCTCTTGATGGTTCCATTTGAATTGGTTAATGAAACTGCTTTGATAATTTTTCGTGTGTTATCTTTAATGCTTTTTTAACAATATGCAAACCCATTTTTCATTTAGCTATTCTGTATATTTATAATTATCTATTATCATATTGTATTTAATGTCAAAGTATGTATCTTTTTTTTATATTGCTTCATCAATGATTTACATTATTACACGGGTCTTCACATATCTTACTTATTTCTAGAAGAGACTAATGTTTGTACTATTCATTTATGAGGAATTTCATTGTACATTAATAATACCTTTCTTTTTTCCCTTTTTATGGATGCTATTGACTTTTTTTCAAGTTTGATCCCACTTTCACAAGGCACTAGCCTTTCTGAGAGCATGTATTGCAATTTCCCCTTTTTTGTTTGTTTCATGTTTTGTTTTGGTTAAAACTCGATTTCAATCCTTGAATTTTTACTCTTTTGGAAGTTAGTTCCCAAGTTCCGTTAATGTTCCATTTTGGTCATAAAATTTAACAACTATTGAGCTAGATTGTTTCAATTTGCTCGGTCCTCCAAACTTTTCTTGTTGTTCTTTATATACTATCTTTTAAACTAAAACATTAGTCACCATCATTTGCTTATTTTTGAGTTAAATCATTTTTTTACTTAGTTAAATCAATTATTAAACCTTTAATACATAAAATTTTACTAGTTTTTATCTTGGTCCAAACTATTTTTTTGTTATCTTTCTTTATTATTACTTTCTAAAATGAAACTTTAATTATTATAATTTGCCTACTTTTGACAATGGTTCTGGTTGAATTGGCTTAAGTCAATTTTTTATTTTATTTTTATTTTTATTAAGTTAATAGGTAAACTATTAATTGATTGACATAAGTTAAATATAGTTTTTGTTTTGGTCATTCTTTTCATTATTTATGACTGAATTTTTCATCAACAATTATTTAATTTAAGGTCTATAGTTTACTAAAATAATTTGGTCCATAATTGTTTAAACTTAAAGTAAATTTTTCTAGATAATTTTTTTATTAACATTAAAAATTGGAGTTTAAATTACTAAGAGATGAAAAAATTTAGTGAATTAATTTTTAATAACAAAGGAAATATGTCTAGATTCAAAACACATACAATTTTTTGTTTCACTGTATTATGTTTCAATCATAATTAATCATTTTAATGGTAAGAATATAATGTAAAAAGAACCCAACTCAAAATTGAAATAAAGTAAATTTTTAGTTGATCAATGTGAATTTCTAGGTGAAAAATTTCTAATTACTTATAATAAAAATTTATTTTAATACTAAATTTATTGAATTAAGTCATCGCAACAACATGCAGGTCATTAAAACCTTTTATTGTTCTATACGTTGTACTAAGTTAAAATTTCACTTTATTTCATTAATTATTTTTCTATTTCTAATTTTTAAAATATTAATAAATTATCCGCACCAATTATATAAATATTATAAATATTTAAAGCCAAGAAGGCTAGTCTTTTTCTTCATTGGAATGTGACAATGTGTTTATACTATTTAAAAATGAGTAAATTTCATGAATGGTTCCTAGCCTTTAGTCATTGTTTCTTTTTAGATATAATCTATTGAATGTTCTGTTTTAGTCCCACACCTATTAAAATGTTTCATTTTAGTCATAAATCTATGGAAAACGTTTCATTTTGATCCAAACTCGATAAAATTTGTTAACTCAAAGTATTTATCTAATAATAACTTTTTAGATCATAATTTAAACTATCCGGTAACTGTCTTAAAATAAATTTAATTTGTATAATAATTTTTTAAAGCTAATGAAAAATTCAAATTACTTTTTTTTTTCTCTTTGTAAACTGAAATTATTTCTTTCAGAAAGGAAAAACTATTAATTTAAATTTCCTATTTACTATAAAAAAATATTAAACTATTTAAATTTACTATAAGGTAATTATCAAACATTTAAATTAGAATTTCAAAAGATTTTGTAATATAATTATTCTGAATTAATAAACTTCATGTGATGAAGAACCAAAACGAAACAAGTTTAATAGGTTTAGGATTGAAAAAATATTCAATAGGTTAGGGACTAAAAGGAAACAATGACTAAAAGTTTGGGACCATTTTTTGCACTTTACTCATTTAAAAAGATAAAAGGCGAGTGCACGCAGGAGTAATTGGGCATTTAATAATATTTTTATATTTTAATCATATGGTAATGAACTTCTTACTTAACCTAAGAACAGAAAAAGTAATAAAAATAACTAAGTTTATTTAAAAAAATAAGCAAGTAATGGAAAAATGTTATGTAATCATCTAACTTTTTTTGTTAATTAGAGAGGAATCTAATAAATTATTATGCCTATAAAAGCTTTTAAAATGACATCATTTCCAATAGAAAAGATTTATAAAAAATAAAAATAAATCATTTAAAGTGAATCTAATGATAAATGAGTTTCACCTTAGTATGGCAGCAAAACACATTGACATTTTCCATAAACAGGAACCATGCAAGCACACATGTGTTGAAGGTTGAGAAACAAACTTGATTAAATAGTGAATGTTTATGAATTCCTTTCTCTGCCCCAAATTCTTTGAACTATTTACATTTTAGCAATTAATCTATCATTTTTTATTTTCAATATTTTAGCATTTAAATGAAAAACCTTTATATATGAATGATAAATCAAGACCTATAGTTTCTAAATATATTTAAATTTTTTTTTCTTACAAACAATAATATAAATAAATTTAAGTCAAACTAGTCAAAAAAGTCAAATGGCGCAAAGAAATTGGGATGGAGGAAGTAGAATATTTCATCCCTAGCTAATTGTGTTACTACTATGCGTCTCATATTCTTTAAAATATTTGATTTTATTCATGTTATTTTTTTAGAAATTTTTAAAAAAATATATTTATAAAATATAATTTTTATTTATTGTTTATATATAAATATTTTTCATTTATATACTGAAATTTTGAAAATAAAATAAATCATAAATTCATTACCACTCTCTCTGTCCCGTAAGTTATGCACCATTTAACATTGCACATAGTTTTAGAATTTTTCTGTTTTTCATGCATTTTTCCACTTTTGCCCTTTCTTCTTCCTCGCACTAGCCTCTCCCATTCAGCCTTGATTCAATCTGATTCCCATCGCCTCCTTGTTATGCATTGCCGATTCATGTCGCCTCATCATTAATTCACGTTGATTCAATCCGACCTTGATTCCCATCCCGTATTCGATTCACGTCATCTGTTCGTTTCCTGTCACCGATTAAATTTGGCCTTGATTCAATCCGATTCGTGTCGCCCTTTCATCAATCTCGTCAACCCCGTCGTTGATATGCGTCTTGGCCTTATTGATTCTCCTTGTTGCTTCATTTCTCCTATCAATTGCCTTATTCTGGTCTCGATTGCCTCGCTCAGTTCTCGATTCGTCAGCCTTGCGCCATCCTCATTCATGCTGTCCTCTCCGCTTCAACCTAGCCTCTCTTCGTCTTTATCTCGTTCCTTCCACAGAGAATAAGAGTTTTACCTTCAATCGTGTGTCCATCATCGATTCACAGAGCAATTGTGTGTCTGTCATCAATATCGCCTCCATTGCTGATTCACAGTTTAACCTCACTGGAGACGAGGAAAGAGAGAGAAAGAGAGAATTGAAATGGTGGAATGCGAGACAGAGGGATCTGGTGGGAGTGGAGGGAAAGGGGTGCGTTTGCTGGGGTATAATGGTAAATGAATTGTAACAAAATCACTTAAAAAGGAAATTGTGCAAAGACTACCCAAAATGGAAAATGTACCCAAACTTATGGGACGGAGGGAGTAATATATTTATACTAATATTAATTGAAAAAAAAAGTCTCAAAAATGATATTTAGAAACTATAATTTTTAAAGTTCCATTTTCATGTAAAAAGTTCATATTTTTATGATAAATTTTACAAGAAATAAAATTATAGATTAGGTGTTATGAATAGTAAAAATGAGAACTTTTGTGAGACAGAAAGAGTATTAAATAGTGAATGTTGCAAAAAACTTAGGATAGAGGGAGTATTATTTTTTTCTCAAAGAATTACTCCACCTTACCAAATATCAAATGTGGCACTCGTGAAGGTTTTCAACCATGTACGTTTAGCAATTTTTTATTTTGTATGATGATAGTCAAACTATCAATGAAAGTAATTGAATCAAATTTTTTATTGGTTAACTCAGGTGAACAAGAATTTTTGAGCCTGTAATCGAAGACAATTTCATAACCTCAGAATGCGTCTTCGGGAAAACCCTTTGATTGTCGTTAGCTTCTTGTATCATGAGTGAAGTAGCTACAAAATGATACTATGGTATGTGTACCTAGAAATCATTGTAGGGTTCCCTTTTATACACATAGGTGTCAAATCATGGCCTCCAAGGACTTTAGTTAATGAGGAATTGTCCCCCATAGAAATCATCTCCAACTAATTAAATACCCGTCTTAATTAGAACTCATCCTCAACTGGGATTATGTATTAATTGGTCTCTTGTATGGGCCAGATATTGATACTAGGTCCTAACTAGTTAGACTCAATATGGTATTAACATGTATAGGTTCTTGTATTTTCTAAAGCCTAGAGGTGACGTAATTGCTTCTGCTGTTGGAATGACGCCCAGTAAATGTAACATTTGTCATACTTGCATGCCTGTGAGATGCACAGCACTTTAGGGCCATGCGGCCCTTCGCTATTGGCCCGTTACTCAGCACAATCATGTGTTAATCACCACAATCATGGTCGTAGGCTAGCGGTTACCAAGATGTGAGATGGACATTTTACTTTGTTAAAACTTTCCAAAGGCTTCGTACCTTCTGTGCTTTCTTCCTCTGTTTCTCGAACCACCGTTTCTTCTGTCGCTTGTCGCGGCGCCATCCACAGCTTCGTCATCAGAATTTTAATATTCTAATCATAAATTTATGAATTTTTACTTAAACTAAGAAAAGAAAAAGTAATGAAAATTAATTAAATTGTAAGAAAATGTTATCTATAGGATTATTGTACTTATATGAACTTTTAAATGATATTGGTTTCTAATAAAAAAAAATTTTAAAAATAAAATAAATTATTTTAAATAAATCCAATGATAAATGAATTTCACCTTAACATTTCATCAAGCAAATCGAAGCCAAATGCAGGAACTTTTTTTGGGGTGAGAGAAAAAGCCCTATCGCCTGGAATAGAGCAACAACGCCTAAGAATGAAGGCGGCCGGGGCTTAAGTACTAAAGCATTTCTGGGCCATTAATAAGAAGAAAGACATCCAACTACTACCTACAGAGAAACAACGATTGCTGGTCTGTTAAGAAAAAACAGAATGATTCATGGATTTGGCAAAACTTCCTGAAGCATAGAGAGCGGATTGGTGGCACCTTGGGATGGGAGCATCTTAAGAGTACTGTGACTGAGGCTCCTAATGAGAGGAAATGTCATCTGAGGACCTATGAGCTGACTGAGAAGAGGTGTGTGGAACGACAATGGTGAAAAATCTGCTGGAGCAGAGTTATTGTCCCTAAACATTCCCATATATGCTGGAGAGCTCTTGCTAGTGGCTTAATGACCTAGGAGATTATGCATTGGTAAGGGTTCCAATTCCTTAATCGGCGTTACTTACGCTGCAAGCATCAGGAAACAATAGACCATATTTTCTTTGACTGTGAGTTTGCTGCACAAATTTGGCGCCAGGCAAAGAGGCAGCTGGATATCAGAAGTAGCAGTAACAGAATCTTAAGCGCAATGAAGTGGCTGCACAAGCAAAGCAGAAGAAGAACCTCGTTGTTCAGGTTAAACATATTACTCTGTTGGTCACACCTGCCACATCTGGCAGGAGAGAAACAACCACTATTTCTGAGGGAAAAGTCGCTCTCCTGATATTGTTGTTAACCATATTATGTTTAATTTGAATGTTAGAGTATGCAAGCTTCCTTTACATGTTATCATGGCTTCTGATTAGATTACACATACTTTCTTATTAGAATATGAGCACTGCCATTTATGCCTCGGAGCATCTTTTGTAAATGAATTCTTTTGATATAAATGAAATTTCTTTTTCTCATGTGGAAAAAAAATCACCTTAACATGTACAACAAAACACAAAGTTATGTTTTTCATAAACGGGAATCTTACAAGCATACACCAAGTTTTGAAGGTTGAGAAACAAACTTTTTGGCCTCTTATCCTGGGTGACCTCCATAGATTCATTCCAGGTAGTGGCGGAGGGAGTAGGGACTAGGGGTGCCTAGCCCCCCAAATTTCTTACAAATTATATATATATATATATATACCCCTAAAATTCTTGCAAATTATGTATATTGTATATATGTAAAAATAAAGCTCAAGAAACCTTATTATATTTATTGTGGCCCTCCTAATCTTTTAATATTTTCAAAATGAAGTTTGGTCCCCTAACTTAAAATTTTGGCTCTACCCTTGATTCCAAGTCAATTACATTATTATTATTTTTTTCAAACAAGCACTCCACCTTACCAAATATCAAACGTGGCACTCTTGAAGGTTTGAACATACACTTTTAGTAATTTTCTTTATTTAGTTGTTAGAACAATTATGATAGTAAAATTATCAATGAAAGTGGTTGGACTGGAGCTTCGGTTGGTTCACTTGAAAACTTGGACATTTAAGCTTGCAATCAAAGACAATGTTAGAGCTTAGCGTGGATCTCCAAGGGAAACTCTCCGACGGTCATGTTAACTCCTCATATCATGAACCAAAAGAGTTACAGAAGTAGGCTATGATGCACCTAAAGTGCACCATGGGCTTCCCTTTTGTTCACATGGGTACCAAACTATGGCCTCCTAGGAGTGCAATTAATGGGGGATTCTCCCCCTTACGGAAATGCTCTCATATTAAATACCCCAACTAATTAGAACTAATCCTTAGTTAGGTTTTTGTGTTAATCGGTCTCTTGTATGGGCAGGATTTGAATACCAGACCATAATAGGTTAGACCCAATTTTGCATCAGATCAAAACAAAGTTAAGTTAAGATAATTTTTACAAGAAATGAAAGGTTTTTTTGCTTCTAATCTAGACATAAAATTGAAGTTAGATTATGAAAATGGGAATTTATCTATTATGCCAAAGTCCCAAATTCATACTTATTGGCAAGAAATGTCCTAATCACTCATCACATGTGGCGGAACAATAAACATAATCAAATAAGAACACATGAATTTCACGTGGTTTAATTTTTAACTAGCCTATATCTACAGATGAGAGAAATTCACTTAGACAAAATAAAGAGATTATACTTAAAGTATGCTCTTAGTGTTTACGCTAGCTATAGATCTCTTATATACTACTGACAACCTCAATATCTTGTCCTCACGTAATTACAAAATATGATAATCACAAAAAAGTTTCTCATTCAGCTCCTTTCCTCTTTTAGATCTCTTTCCCTTTTATAAATCCTCATATCTTGACTCTTCATAATAATTAGTTTTTCTCTTATGCTCAAAACTCTAACATAATAAGCCTTTGATAAGTCACATATGAACCCAAATCATATAAAAATAGGAAAAAAAATCTTAAATAAATAAGAAAACTAACACCAAATCATAAACAAATTAAAAATTCTCATGCTTCTTGAATTTGAGCCAACAAACTTAACAATCTCCACCTTAACTTAAATTCTTCACCATGAACATAAGCATCAAAATACACGATCATAATAAAAAACACAAATGCCATGAATATCACCAAAACATGAACACAGCAACAAACGTAGATGGGGGCAAAATAACACGAACATGACTCCAAGCAACAACATTACGAATACAAGCTTCAACATACCAAGAATGTATTACAAGCTTCACTATGCCAAGATCAAACCAAAAGCTATGATTCCACTTGCTGGAAAAAAAATTCTCCAATCACCCAATACGTACAGTGAAACAACAAACAGAGTCAATACAAGCGCATAAAAATTTAACGTAGTTCAACTCTTAAATAATTTATATCTATGGATAAGAGAAATTCACTCAGACAAAACATAAAAATTATAATAAAGACATATCTTTAGTGCTTATACTGACTTGTGGATCCCGTACATACTGCTGATAACTTCTAATATCTTACTAATTTCACATAATCATAATATATGAAAATCACAAAAAGCTTCATGTCCTACTTCTCCCCTATTTTGGACCCTTATCTCTTTTAAACATTCTCACATCTTGAAGCTTCACAATAACTAGTTTTTCTATTATACTAACATAACAAACTTTTTATAGGTCACACACAAACCTAAACCATATCAAAATAGAAAAACTAAATCCTAAATAAATAGAAAAACTAAAACCAAATCATAAACAAACTAAAAATTCTTAAGCTTCTTAGATTTGAGCCAACAAACCCAACGATATCTTCATCAATTAAGTTAATTAAAATGAGAAAAGTTCAAAAATAATATTAAAATTTTTTTATGATTATCACAATAGTATTCAACATTTTAAACTTTTACTCCCTTTGTTTCTTGTATGTGTCTTCTATTTGTATAGTTTGAAGAATCTCAAAAATATGAACCAAAAAATGGCCTTGATTATGAGATGCACTAAGTGTACAAATAGCTCGTTAGCATCCGTTTAGAATCGTTAAGAAGTTCCCAAGTTTTAATTAAGCGCAAGCAGCAAGTCCACATGAGAGGGGAAAAGTTTAAAACACGATAGGAAACTGAAAAAATCGTGGAAAAAAATCAGGCATATATATGGTAAAATATACCCAAATAATTCTAATCCCTAAAAGCAGAAAACATCTCCCTACGACATCACTCTCCATTCTTCGATTACACTCTCCATTCTCACCCTTCTTTCTCCCTCCTCATCTCAACATCTTGTACATAAGCAACAAAGAATGAATAGGCCGACGATGGTGTGATTCCGGCTGTCAATAAATTCATTTTTAACACTCTAGATAAAGTAAACTGGTTGACGGGTTTTATTGCGTGATGCGAACCAATAGTTGGTTTGTTAAATTAAGGATAGGGATAAGCAACTTCTTCTTTAAAATCTATGTGTTACTGCGTTTGAATGTTTGAAATTGGTAGTTGGTTTGATTTTGAAGCATTAGTCGTTGACTGATTTTGAGCATTGCTTTGTTTGGTTGTTGTATGAGTCTAGGTACCTATGGTATGACTATGGAGTTTTATAAGTGATACACATGTTTGCACAAAATTCATTTTTTGTGTATGTGTGCATTTGAAATTGGACAAGTGTATAACTTTACAGTTTTTAAGTACGAACATTACAATAGAAATGTAAAAAATAAAAAATAAGAAGGGCACTAAAAATCAATTGCTAGTGCCTTATAGTTGCCTTTCAGTCGCTACTATATAAGGCTCACTAGCTAGGCAATTGAAGTTTTCAGTCACCCTAACTGTAACCGCACTTCAGTCACTATTCAGCAACAACTATTTTAAATTCAATCACCCTTCAGTGATTATCTCAACCCTAGTTGCCCCTTCTGAGAAATAACATCAACCCTATCGAATTCTTACACCACCCTTATCTCATTTTCTTATTTGCCATCTCAAGTTCACCTCCCTTTGTTTCTTGGATTCCTTCTTACTTTTTCTTTTCTTTGGCTCCCCACCAAACCGGCCTCCATGATTTTTCAGTTTTCTAAGTCCAATTTTGTTTTCTTCTTACTAATTTGAAGTACATATGATCCTCGCCACCCTTGAGCAAGTGGTGGTCAGGCCAAACCAATACATCTTTGATAACCTCAAGAACTGCATCTATAGGGTAGAAAATTCAAAAAAGCGGCCAAGGTTAGTAGCCCATTACAACAAGCCCTTTTGATCTTCTTTTGCAAGAAGCCAAAATACAAGAAATTTAAGTGTTTTTGGTGTAGGGGATCTTTCTCTAGTTTCATTTATGGGTTTTTAAATCTAATTAATCTGTCGATGTATTTACATTGATCAAAGAGATTGGAGCACACTTGTGGTGGATGTTGAAGAGATAGATATTGAGATACAAATTTCTTTAAACACTTTTACATATTTGTTTAAAAAATACATAATTGTTCCCTTAAATTATTCAATTTCATTTGAATTTTAATACTAACAATTAAAATCTGAAAAAAATGGATGGACTAATTGAAACTTCAGTTGCTATTATAAGCGACTGACAGCTTTTGTCATCTATAACAACTAACTGCTTCAGTCGCTCCTTAAAAGCGACTAGGCAAAAAATAACTAAAATTTGACTGGAAAGCAACTGAAACGGTAGTAGGTTTTTTCCATCCGTATTACAGTAGAAGTTCGAAGAAGAAATTGCTACTATATTTAACTAAAATTTTTATTATATTACACTTGGTTGCTATTGTATGAACCTAGTTTATTATTGTATGAAATTAGTTCTTATTATATGATATTGTTTCCTATTATATAAAACTGGGTATCCACACAAGCACGAAATTGGTTCTAATTGCATGAATTTGGTTTCCTATCGTATGAGCATGGTTTCTATTATTTATACATATTGTATGAACCTAGTTCCCTACAATATGAAGTTAGGTTGCTATTATATATAAAACTAGATTGTTGTTGTATGAAATTGAGTTGTTATTGTACAAAACAAAGTTCTTACTATATGAACAAAATTCTTTTCTATAAAAATTAAGATGATATATGAAACTAGGTTCTGTTGGAAAAAAAAAATTAAGATCTTAATGCAACAAATTGGATTTCTATTATGTAAAACAAATTTCCATTGGACGACACTGAGTTTCTATATAAATTAGCATTCTTATGTTTGAAATTGAAATATTGATTTATCAAGTTCCGTATTGCGTGAAAGTAAACAATTTTTGGGTATTTAGCAAAAAAGTCTAAAATATGATTGTTTGTTATGAAAAACTAAATTAATAATAACTTTTTTTTATAATTACCGGTATGAAGTTCCTACTGTACATAATTCAAATGTTGGTGTGCTAAACTAAGTTCTTATTGTACACATTTGAGATATTGATGTATGGAACTAGTTTTATTTATTTGTACAACATTGAGATGTTGATGTACAAAACTAAATTCTTATTGTAAGAAACTAAGTTTATATTGTATGAAATTGTATTCTCATTGCATGAAAATGAACTTTTAATTGAGTGTCCTGGAAGAACTCTCCTAAGACAATTGTTTTTAGCAAAGAAAAAGATGAATAATATTTTTTTTTATAATTATTATATTTATCATTTTGAAAATCTCTTGTTTATTAATTGCCATTTTTTATAATTATCATATTTATTGTTTTGAAAGAAGAAGTTACGTGAAGTTATAAAATAAAATCCTCCCAAATTTGATGACTTATCCTAATTTTGTTTGCTTTCCTTAATTTCCTGTACTTAATATTAGCTGAGACTCAACAAATACTTAATACACCATATAGATCCATCAAAAAAATAATACACCATATGGATGGTGTCATTTCCATAAACGAGCAAACTCCATATAGGTACCGTTCTTTATTTTTTACCCCAACCATTCCACGTACGTTGATTTTGTTTTAATGAGATCCTATATTTTATATTGTACGTCATATCGTAGTCATTTTCATCATTTGGACAGTTAATTTTGACAAAATTTTGGTGAAAAATGATAACTATAGTTCCTAGAATTTCTTTATCCTACTCATAACACCTAAAACTTATGAATCTTAAAATTCAACCATCATCTCAATCTCACCCAAGCACTATTTTCCCTTCTTCCTCTTCACTGCCTGATTCTCCAAGCGAATGATACAGGATATCGAAACAAAAGAGAAAAAAAGCCCAACAAAATGTTATCATTTGCCAGTCCAACAAGTTTGAATCTCTTAACTGATCAAAATAATCTAAAGAGACAAGGTTTCCCCCAAATCGATGAACTCCCACAGACGAGCACAAAATCAATGGATCAAGAGCCAGGGAAAAAGCGAGGTTTCCCCCTAATTGAGGAATTCCCATAGACAAGTAGAAACAGAGACCATAAACTAGGAATTGGCATAGAAGAACCTACAATCGGTCAAATCTAGTTTAGCCAAAAGAAACCCGTAGTGAAATGAAGAACACTGCAATAGAAGTTGCAGAAATAAATACCAATAGAAAGGAAGCCAGGTTAGCAATTAAAGAGATTGGGAGTGAAAATTCCCATTAGAAATCTAAAAAGATGCAAGAACAATGAACAACAGAGAAGCTAATCGTCCAAGAAAAGGGAAAGGGGGAGAGAAGGGCGTGGGAGCTCTTGTTTGGGTTCTTCCTTCTTGGAAGAAATCATCAGCCACCTCATAGTAGCATCCAAATCGGTTTCTCTCCCTCGTCTGACCCTTTAACTCACTAGAACCCAGCATGATTTTTGTCCCTCGTTTGCCCCTCTGACTTGTTTGAAACCCAACGATGGAGACGACACCCTGTTGCTGTGTCCACGTTGCCCAATTCCCCTAGAACCTCGTCTAAAACTGTTCAACTCACTCCTCTCTCCCTTCCTCCAAGACTGATTAGCAGTTCCGTCATCCCACCAGTGGGTGCCAGCCGGGGAGCGCTTGGTGCCTTCAACAATCGGTGCAGGGGAGCTCGGCTCCAATCCATCGATATAGATGAATTGACCAAGCTGCATCTTGTTGCTGAGAGCAAATTCATCTTGCTTCGACAAGTGATTATCGTATATAAAGTGCGTAAATTGGCGTGGATGATGTTTGTGACCTGCAAGAGTTAGCTCCGGTGAGTTTAACGTCAGTGCTCATTCCATTCAAGAGCTGAGCAGAATTCCACGTGCTAAGTTGGCCAATTTTTTTCATCGATCAAGATGAGTTCCTTGGTAAATCGATCGGTTTTACAAGGATGTTGGAATTGGTATTGGGATTAAGAGAAGTGAGCTGTCCTTTTGAAAGACTGCTATAAAAACATTCATTTTCCAACTACCAAAATTCCATTTGCTAAGCTTTTAAAAATTTTCAACACGTTTAGTCAAGGGAAAAATGGGAGGTTTTGGAAATTTCAAATTAATGAGATAGTGCTTTTTGTTTACAATTTTCAACTGTCAGGCCATTCAAAATTTTTAATATATACAACTGTTAGAAAGCTTCCAATGGTCAAGCCGTTGAAAATTTCAGATTGATGACATAATGCATTTTGTTTTTCAATTTTCAATAGCTAAATTGTTGGAATTTCCAACGCATATAGCCATTGGAAAAAGGGAGACTATTTTTTAATAGCTTAGCTATTGGAAATTTTGAATTAATGAGATAGTGTGTTTTGCTTTTAGTTTCTAATAGCCAAATTAAAATAAGGCCCTAGTGTCGAGTAGATGTGGGACATGGGCCAGTTCAACCAGTCCTAAACCGAGACCGGCCTGCAAGTGTAATATGCTAGATCCGGTCAAATCCGCCCCGGACATAACACGTAAATATATGGGCCGAATATGGGCTCTAAAGGAGATAATAGTTGAAAACGGACCAACCCGGCCCACAAGATCGGCTTAGTCCAGTCCGGGTCTGGAGTGCCTCAACGGCTCTTTTCTTCAGTGGACACCTGCAAAAACAATTTTAAAAAATGGGTTAATTACACATTATGCCCTCAAACAGTTTTCTGCCTCATTTTAGCTCCTAAAATTTCAATTTCACCCATCCCAACAACTAAATTTTAAAGAATTTTTAGTCCAAATAATTTTTGGCCCTCCCCTATAAATACCAATGCCATTTTTACTCTATTCTCACACCATCACTCAATCTCTTTTTTTCCTCTACTATATTAGCTCAAGCATTTGAGCTTTTTTCTTAATCTCTTTCAAATTTTTTACTAATCTCTTATTAATATCTTCATAATCTCCTCTTAATTTTACATTAATCACTACTATTAGTTCATGACTCATGGCTTCAAGAGGAAATGGTAAGTCAACATAGAGTTCATCTTCCCACACCATTGGCCCCCGAGGCTTGTTCCGTCGCCGTTTTCGGCTCGCTGATAAAGGCATCTCAATTGAAGAGTTGCAAAACAATGATGCCGATGAATTACGAGTTGGGACTTGATGATCAATTATCAGATGATGAAATTCAAGAGTTGGTTGTGATGGCAGTCGGGAATCTGTCAACACAACTAACGTTGACAAGTCATGGACCCGTCGTGGAGGAAACTCAAGGACAAGGTAAATCCTCAAGACTAACTGCTTGGGTTTATGAGCATTATGAGTTCATACACAAAGGGGAGTCGAGGTAGGGGTAATGCAAACATTGCAGGAAAATTGGTACACAAAAAGAATTCCAGCACTGGAATGCTAAAGTGACATATTGAAAATCAACATCCTTACGTCCTCTCCAGTGCCGGGATTAGTTTTCGAGGACAAACACAACTTAGGTCTACAACCGGCACTGGCGAGCCAAGTATATTTTGTTTTAACTAACAATCTTGTAGAGAATGTATGGTAAATTGGATGATGCTTATTGAAAAACCTTTTTCGCAAGCTGAAGACGTGCACCTAGAATCTTGAATAAAATCACAATAAAATCCTACATTTAAAAAAGTGTCTAGGAAAGCCACTAGGAATGAAAGCTTTAGATTATTTAAAGCCAGAAAATCAGATTTACAAGCCTATTTTTATGCTTTTGATCATTGTGCGGCATTAACTTCTGATATGTGGACATAACCTATAGGTCAATTATTGTATTATGTTACTTCTCATTGGATTGATTCTGATTGGATTATGAAAAAATGAATTTTGTCATTTATGATCATTAAAATGAAACATATTGGTTCTCACATATTCAATTACATCTTAGAAACTTTACGTGATTATTTTTGTGCTGATAAAGTTCTGTGTATTTCATTTGATAATACTTCAAATAATGATGTTGCCGCTCGCCTTTTGAGTTAAACGTTAAAACAACCTCTCAACGGTGCATTTTTTCACGTTAGATGCATGTGTCATATTTTGAACTTCTGCTTGTAAAAGGGTTTAGAAGTTCTCAAAAAGAAATTCTGCCTATTCGAAACTCATTGACGTTTTTGAAATCAGGACCTACTGTGTTTCGTGAATTTAAAAATATTTATTTTGAAAATAAAAAAGAATTTTCTTGGAAACGGTTTAAATTGGATTGCCTACCATACTAGAACTCCACATATTTGATGTTACTAAATGCATTCCTGTATAGAAATTTGTTGACACATTTCATAAACTTAAAAATGGGTTATGAATTTCTTACGATTGAAGTTTGGGAAAAATGTTCCACAATTGGTTAATTGCTTAAGGTTTTTTACAAGGTTGCTTAATTTTTCTCTGGTGTTTACTACCCAACCATTCCTCAAGTTTTGCTTCATTTAGTGAACATTACAAATGTTTTTCATCAATTTAAAGATGATGAGTCGTTAAAATCGACTGTCGAAGCCATGCTTGACCCATATGTCAAATTAATAGGTACAACAACATTGCTTGAATGAATGTTTCATACTTATTTAGAAATGTCTCATATAAATGTTTTGGCTATGTCTTCTATTGTTTTTAAGTGCTTGCATTCTCTATACAAGTTATATTGTGAGCGGCATCCGGATAAAGTAAGATCCAAAACTCTTCAAACTGAGCCTCCAATGAGATCAGTCTCATCAAGATTCAACTCGGCCCTCCAAATGCTCAAACGGCCCTGACCGACGACATCAAGATTAGCTAAGGTCGATGACTATCTCAACACATCATTTGAGTCAAGCGACGTCGACATATTAGAGTGATGGAAACAAAAGAGATTAAGGTTTCCAATCTTATCGATAATCGCATAGGAGATTCTTGCTGTTCCAATCTCCACCGTATCATTCGAGGCAGCGTTTAGTGCAGGAAAATAGGTGATATCAAAAAAATGATCAAGATTGACACCTGAGGCAGTAAAAGTATGCGTGTACAACTGAGATCGGGACCTCGCAGCACTCCATCAGCAAGATCAAAAGACTTCAAATGACGAGGTAATATCCGATATCGAGACTTGAAAATTTTTTTTAATCATACATGTAGTTTGTATATGTTTGATTATGCTATTAAGCACAGATCATAGGTTTCTATTTTTCATCATTTTTTAAATATTTTTTTATTTCAAAATGTAAGGCTCGTTCCAATTATTTGTAAGTATCGTTTGGCTTTTTAACTTAATAGAACTTTAAGAAAGTGGGACCAAGAAGTTTAAGAAAGTGGGCAAGAGACCTTACAATATCTGTAAAAGGTTTGATGGTAATAAGCCTTGTAAGTTTGCTAGTAATGCATGTCTGATATGCAACCAATTGGGACATTGGGCCAAGGATTGTCCCCAGCGCGGTCAAAGACTTGTACCCCCTAGAGCAATACCCCCTGGACCCGTACCACAGCCCCGACAACAAGCACCTCCTAGAGTGTTTACTCTTACCAGTCAGGTAGCTCGGTAGCCTGCAGTACCAGGTACCTTTATAGTTTCAGGACATAGTGTTACAGTTTTGTTTGACACCGGTGCATCCATATCTGTTATTGCATCTAATGTGGTAGATAGGATAAGTATGGTGTGCACAGAAATGCACACTATGAAACTGATTAAGACCCCAGTAAGACAGATAGTCCTTACAAACACTATTGTGAAGGACTGTTAACTAGAAATTGGTGGTTGTAAAATTGACTTAGATTTATGGGTAATGAATATCCAAGTGTTTGATATTGTGCTGGGAATGGACTGGTTAAGGAAGCACCAGGCCTATATAGACTGTGCAGGTCAAAAAGTAACTTTCATAAACTTTAGAAAGGAACTTGTGACTTGTACTGGTGGGCTTGGGGATGGGGTGGAAAGTTTACACCTCAAGGTACTAGAGTCTATCCCCATAGAAAATGAGGATGAATTGATGCTCTATGCCTTAAATAAGGTATCAATAGAAGAAACATTAAAAGACATACCAATAGCAAATCAATTCCCAAAGGTATTTCCTACAGACCTTCCAGGATTACCTCCCCAATGTGATATAGAATTCTCCATTCACTTACAACCAAGTGTTTCACCTATATCTATTCCCCCTTATAGAATGTCAGCTCCTAAGATGGATGAACTGAAAAAGCAGTTAGAGGAGTTGCTAGAAAAGGGCTTCATACGCCCAAGTGTGTCTTCATGGGGAGCATTAGTCCTTTTTGTAAAGAAGAAAGATGGTAGTTTAAGGCTTTGTATTGATTACAGGAAACTGAATGCTGTAACTGTCAAGAACAAATATCCTTTACCGAGGATAGATGACTTGTTTGACAGACTTAAAGGGGCAAAGGTGTTCTCTAAGATAGACCTTCGATCTAGATATTTTCAGATAAGGGTGAAGGAAGAAGACATCCC
This sequence comes from Aquilaria sinensis, assembly GCA_005392925.1. Lineage (NCBI taxonomy): Eukaryota > Viridiplantae > Streptophyta > Magnoliopsida > Malvales > Thymelaeaceae > Aquilaria > Aquilaria sinensis. Next base: position 91,793 of record SMDT01002996.1, on the reverse strand, counting down.
TAAGACAGCCTTTAGGACCCGATATGGGCATTATGAATACACAGTGATGCCTTTTGGTGTTACTAATGCTCCTGCAGTATTCATGGATGCCATGAATAGAATTTTCAGGCCTTACTTGGATCAGTTTGTGGAAGTATTTATAGATGATATACTAGTATACTCCAAAATAGAGCAGGAACATGCTGAACATTTAATTAAAGTGTTGCAAATACTGAAGGAGAATTATTATTATGCAAAGTTGTCCAAATGTCAGTTTTGGGCTAATGAAATTTCTTTCCTTGGACATGTTATCACTAGCCAAGGATTGAAAGTAGACCCAGAAAAGGTCAAGGCAGTGAAACAATGGCCTAGACCAATTATGGTGACTGACATTAGGAGTTTCCTGGGACTGGCAGGTTACTATAGAAGATTTATTAAGAACTTTTCCAAAATAGCATTACCGATGACTATGTTGACCCGGAAATCCCAAAAATTTGAATGGACAACAAACTGTGAAAACAATTTTAAGGAGTTGAAGCAAAAATTGATACAAGCACCTATCTTTATTTTACGTGACCTAGATAAAACCTTTACTGTTTACACTGATGCATTTGGAACAGGACTTGGATGTGTATTGATGCAGGATCAACAAGTCATTGCACATGGAACTAGCTGTAGCATTTTTTGCCCTCAAGTCATTGAGACATTACTTGTTGGGCAGATCCTTTAAGATATATACCGACCATAAGAGCCTCAAGTACCTCTTCACACAAAAAGACTTGAACATGAGGCAAAGAAGGTGGGTTGGGTATATAAAGGACTTTGACCGTAGGATTGAGCACTGTGCAGGGAAAGGTAATGTAATCGCTGATGCCCTGAGCAGATGGTACATAGGCGTGGTTCTTTCAAAGGACCAAGTATCAAATACACCTATAGAACATTTTTCAGCTTTGATTAAGTACTGGTTAGCTTGGGAAATGGCTCAAATGCACCAATTGTAAGTGGAATCAGGGTGGTTGGCTAAGGTAAAGAAAGCACAGGAAAATGACCATACTCTTAAAAAGATTAGTGGGGAAGAAAAATATGGTACTCTTAGTAGAGAATTTCAATATAAAGATAGGATGTTACACTATGATGTTAGGCTATATGTGCCAGACATGAAGGATTTAAGGGAGCAAATCTTACAAGAGGCACTTAATAGCAGGCTAAGTGTAAATCCAGGTGCTGAAAAGATGTACCATATTTAAAAATCCATTTCTGGTGGCCTGGCCTAAAGAAAGACATTAGGCAACATGTGGCAAAATGCCTGACCTGTAAGATGGTGAAGGCAAAACACCAGAAACCGGCTGGAACTCTTCAAAGCTTACCCATACCTGAAAGAAAATGGGGTTCCATTACTATGGACTTCCTAGTAGGATTACCAAAGACGGGAGCCCATAATGATGTAGTGTGGGTGGTTGTTGATAGGTTAACAAAATCATCTCACTTTATACCTATCAAAGTCACCTATACTATGGATAAGCTGGCACATACATACCTTAAAGAGGTTGTTAGGTTACATGGTATACCTGATCAAATTGTATCTGATAGAGACCCGAGGTTTGTCTCTAAGTTTTGGACAGCCTTTCAAAGGGCATTAGGTAGTACAGTGAGCCTTAGTACTGCCTATCACCCACAGACAGATGGGCAATCAGAAAGGGTGATCCAAACCTTAGAGGACATGCTAAGAGGGTGTGCCATGGATTTTAAAGGTGAGTGGGATAAGCATTTGCCATTGGTGGAGTTCGCATATAATAACAGTTATCAAGCTGCAATAAGCATGGCACCCTATGAAGCCCTATATGGGAGAAGGTGTATAACTCCACATTATTGGGCAAGCCCTACAGACAGGGTTGAGTTAGGCCCAGAAATTATAGCTGAAACCACAGCTAAAATAAAACAGATCCAAACAAGGATCAAGACAGCTTCTGATAGGCAGGAGAAGTATGCCAATATCAGAAGGAGAGAATTGGAGTTTGACATAGGGGATAAAGTACTCTTGAGGGTATCTCCTATGAAAGGTGTGATCCGATTTGGGAAGAAAAATAAATTAGCCCTGAGGTATATTGGACCTTTTGAAATCTTGGAGAAAGTGGGTAAGGTGGCTTATAGATTGGCATTACCACCTAACTTGTCTCACATTCATAATGTTTTCCGTGTAAGTCAACTCCGAAAATATATCTTAGACTCAAGACAAGTATTGACCACTCCTGATGTGCCTATTCATGAGGACCTGACCTATGTGGAAAGACCTATACGAATCTTGGATAAGCAGATCAGAAAGTTAAGAACCAAGTGGATTCCCATGGTTAAGATATTGTGGTTTAACCATACAGAAGAGGAAGCCACTTGGGAGACAGAGCAGGATATATTGACCCAGTATCCTGATGATTTTGCTAAACTTAAGCAAGATTTGGATGACCAAATAGCTTAAAAGGGGGAGAATGTGACGGCCCTCGGAGCTATAAGTCTAATCAGCCAGGTAATTAGTTAATTTAATAAATTACACGTTAGATAATTTATTTGCAAGCTAAGTTTCTGTAATTTAGGGTCTAGTAGTTAAAAATAAATAAAATTGATCATTTAAGCAAGCCGGGCCAAGAGGGGTATTTTGGTCATTTCATATAGTGACCCATTTTTATTGCACGGTTGGATAGAGCATGAAAAAAAAAATATTAAATTTGAGGTATCACGATTTTTTGTGATCTCCGCTCTATCATCGTGAATTTTTGGATTAACTAAATTGTTCAGAAGTGGTTTAAATGTAACCCTGTTAAAGGTAGGGACAAAAGAGAATATAACTGAAAGGCTGGGACTGACCACGTATTTATATTTGTGAAGGAACCAGGCGCGACATAATACTAACTTTGGTCCTGAAGTTCTAACCGTGTTACGAATAAACCCAAATTACCGAAGAGTACAAAGTGGGAACTAAGCACGTGATTTTTTTAAAGTGAGGCGGTGGTGTCTTATTTAAGTCAACCGGGTCATTTCTTCCACACCTAACCACCCGAAACTTCACCCCTCTTCCTAGAAACACCATGGACGAACTTGGTTAAGCTTCCAGCAGCCACATCCTCTCAAATTAACCACAAATTAAGTAAGTTTTTGAAGAAAAATCAAGTATGAAGCAATCCTAAGCTTGATTTTTAAGCTATTTGTTCAAGTAAGTTCTAATTTTTATTTCCCCTGTTTTCAAGCTTCATTTCAATCCTGTAGCTGCTGCAAATGGTTATTAAGTTGGCTTTCTTTGTGCTTGATAAGAGAAAACATGCAAGGAAAGCTTGGAAATTAAGGTTGTAAAAGAAAGGGCCTTAGGTATGGTTGATTTTGGAATAAAAGGATCTACCGGTTCTCCATTTAATTTCAGCTTTTAATTGTTTATTTTGAGTTGTAATATGATTGAAATTGCTGGAAAAATAATGGAAAAATGAACAATAAGTCCTTCTAATTAAATACGATGAGTAAAGAAGAACAAAGGCTTTGTTAAGGGCTGATTAATTAAATCAATGAAAAGGGGTTAAGTTAATCATTTAAACCATAGTGGAAATTATTAATTGTTGGCCTAAAGAATGGTTTGTCTTATTGTTAAATGACCAATTATAGGTAATTACTCAAGCTACTATAAGAAGACCCTAGAAGACACTAGAACCGAGACAAAAGGCTAAGTATTTGAAGCTTGCAAACTAAATTATCTAAGGTAAGGGTTATTTAATTTGTATGCTTATGTGTTAAATAAATTTGCTATGATACTTGTATATCAAGTGGCCGAATTATGGATAAATTTAACAAGCATATGATTTGAGTATTGATCGCTATTTGAGAAGCTTATATGATTGGGTTTGGTAAAAAGCCAAACTATGAAGTGCATATGAAGTGTGTAAGTGCATATTTGTAAACTTATATCTATAGGCAAAATGGACCTTAATATAGTCTAATTTACGGTGAGTATGACGGATTAGGAACCTACGATACCTAAGGTCACAATAATCGGCTAAGACCTAGATGGACCTAAGAGGGGGAGGTGTCCTTAACCACACACGAAACCTGATAAAGGTAGCATTAACACATGCACTAAATAAGCAAATAGGTCACTCCTGTACATAAAATAAGGGATATTGGCAAATACTAAGAAGCTTTCAAAGCAGTATTTGTATAGACAAGTTGGACATGTCAATTGCAGGACAAATGAGTAAAGGAATTGTGGGAAGTAGCTACTCCCATAATTATTAGCCAATAATACAAGTTCCTAGCACTATGACTTGAGCTCAAGTGCACTATGCATATATCGACATTCTTATGGATAATATGCACGGTCCTATATTGTTGATTTTCTTGCAGGTTATAACCCTTACTGAGAATTTTTTGTTATCACATCCCTTACATATTTTGTGTGCAGATACTGGTAGACCTAGGGCTAATAACCAATGAAGATACTGGTTATTAGTATTTTGAAACCAGGTGTGCAGAAGTTAATTACTATTGTACATTGTTGTTAAGTTTCTTTCTTGCAGGTCCCTAATTACTGGAATACTAACTTACTGGCCTTTATTGCACAGAGGTAAGGAATAGGAAATACTTGAACACTGTAGTGACCCCTTTTTGGCAGTGTAACTCAGGTGGGATCGGATTCCCAGATTCTCAGTGTGTAGCATATATATAACACTTTTGTGTATGATGTATATATGTGTGCAGAAGTTATGCCTCTGGTAAATGCTATGGAACTAGTGGTTGTGTTCCCTAGTAGCTTGTATGGATTCACGATGCATAATAGTATGTTTCATATAAATGCATGTTTAAAGTGCTGGCCAGCTGCATCGATTATATATTATGTTTATGGTCATTGACCTACAGCCATAGTAAGGCATAGTATAATACCATATTGCATTAAGGATTTAATCAATTAGCAGGCCCACTAAGAACAAATTTACACAGGCCTAACACTGAATGAGTGTAAGGTTCCTGGGGTCCTATTTGACTAATATAGGATTAAGGAACAAGGCCTGTGACAAAATGTGGTATTTTTTCTTAAAAATATTTTTTACATATGTAATTAATTATGTTTCTAACTTTTTTTAAAAAAAAAGCCTCCAAACCCAACCCGCCCCACCCCAAATCCACCTGGGGACTGGCTCAGGACCGCCCTCTTGGGACTAGGCCGTTCCTGAACATCCTTGACCCAGGCCCAAGAATGGCCGCTCCGGGCTGGTCCCGAGTCGAGTCGGCCCCGCGCCCATATCTAGTGTTGAGCTCTAGCTAGTCTAGTTCCAGCTCCTCTTTTCTTCATCCCTCTTTCTCTCACAAGCACACACATGCACTAATTTTACACAAACTAGCAAATCCGGTTGTTGGCTTCCACCATTGTTGTTTCCTTGGCCTAAATTGGTAGATCTACTGCCGATTCAGCAAAAGAAGCAGGGTTTCTTGCATTTTATAGTTTACTTCCTGTGATTTTTTTTTCTTATTTTTTGAGTTTTTGAGATTTATGAGTTTTTGGATGGAATGACTGTGATTCTTTTCTTGTTACCATAGTTTGAAGACTTAACCACTATGATCCAGTGTTTGTAGTTCAATTTGGAGGTAAGTTGTGGAAGGATTTTTTTTCTCTTTAATTTTGATTTTTTTGTGAAAATGACAAAAAAAATCATGGAAATATAAGTTATGAAATGTGTTAAATATTGGTGATTTGTTATTGCAGTTGTTACGAATTGAAGTATTGATATATTTAATTTCATGAATTTTTTAATTTTCTTGTCTCTGCATGGTGTGCAAAAAGAAAATATTTTTATGATGAATCATTTACTTTTGGTACAAATACATCATTATGGATAGCTAACGCATTATGTAAGTACCTTATGGTTAGATTTCATTGCTAGCATTCAAATGCTTCCTAATTATGGTTTAAATGGCTTGTCTATATATTTTTTATTTTTAAAAAGGTTTACAAACTATCTAACTGTTGGAAATTTTCAACTGCTTGTATTGCAATGGCTAGCTGTAACAAACCTTTGAGTTGTTGCAAAATTCTTTTTTTTAACGCACCACTTTCCAACAGCTCCGTGTTGAAAAATCCAATTTTCCAACCCAAGACCATTGGAAAAAGCAGTTGAAAAATATCATTTTTTAATAGTGAGAAAGAGATTGGAAAGGAAGAAGGCGTTGTTAAATCTATAAGTTTTAGGTGGTGAGAGTAAGGTGAAGAAAATATAATGATTAAAGTGAGAATTTTATACTAATTTTCCATTAATGTTAATAGTGGAAGTAGTGGAAGGGACTTTGATAAGATAAAAAAAAAATGAGATATGGGAACTCAATAGAATAAAATAAAGTTATGTGATCCGGTTAGGACAAAATATAAGGAACACGACTCAATATGAAATTTACCTTCTGATAAATTGATGATATAAAGAAGTTTTTATGCTTGTTGGTGGAAGTTATTTTACAATGTCTATTGTGAACATACGTCTAATTAGATATAATGGATAATTTTACAATTTTACAATTTTACCCACCACTATACTAGGTAAATTCCATCGAATCCAACCGTAGATCACGTTTCAATTGCTTCAGAGCTTCCTCGTCTTAGACTCTCTGCCGCCACTTCCCTACTCTGCCATTAGTCCTTCTTGATTTGTTCAAAATCACCTCCTCTCCCCATGCACTAGCGGCTCCTGTGATACGCCAGGTCGCCACAAAGATCACTTGCGACGATGAAGATTGCCTGCGAACTCTTGCCGCTGCCGACTAGGGAACTAATTGCCCCGACCACCAACCAGCGGCAGGCTTGAGATAGGGCAATCTGAGGCAACAATCAGAGGTAGTGCAACAATCAGTGAGAAGTGGGAATTCGAGCCAACGATCGGTGGAAATAAAGATTGCTTGAGAGGCGGCTATTTGCATTGACGATCGGCAAAGACGAAGATCACCTGAGAAGCAGATGACTTGAAGATTGACTGAGAAGCGATGATTCGAGCTGACATTCGGCGGAGATCAGAGGTGAAGCGACAGTCGGGGATGATAAGTGGCAGAAGACAATGAAATGAAACGAGACGAGACGAGAAAACTGTGGAAGACAATCGGCAATGACAAGCGGCGAAGGCAGATCCAGGAGCAATAACCAGAGGAGGTGAAAGAGGAGCCGCCACGGTGGAGTAATAGTTCTGAAGTGCAAAATAGCTGAATTATGGACCAAAAAAGGTTTACACTTTTTCAAAATTTACTTTTGATACTTTTAAATATTTATTTAGACACTTCTTTTTTATTAATTTGCATACATTTATGTATGAGAAAAATAAATTATTTTATTAATTTGCATACTTTATACATTTTTTAATTTTTCTTTAGATACTTTTACACATTTATTTAGATACATTTTTATTATTTTAGATAGTTATTTTTTGAAGAGAATAAACTGTTTACTTATTAGTTCAAACACTTAAATATTCCTTTATATACACTTTTCAATATTTATTTAGACACTTTTTATTTTTTTAATAATAATAAATTATTTGTAAATTACTTTAGACACTTTCAAATATTGTATTAGACATTTTTATATATTATTTGGGACACATTTGCTTATTACTTTAGACACTTTTATAATGATGCATATTCCTACGGTGGGTGGCAATAGTGATTAGAAGTGACAATAAATAATTAAGGTGTGCGACAATTGATGTGATTCAGAGCATAGGAATGACGGCAAAATCTGGATGCAAGATCCGGACGAAGAACGATTGTGGCAATGTGATCTGGAGGAAACACGACAACAACGAGATCGTGAGGCATGACGGTTTGGTGGTGGCGCCGATGCCGGTGCCGTCACCGAATGAGACAACAGTAGAGAGATAAGGTTTTTATAGAGGGAAAGATTTTGACTAGGGTTAATTTTATAAATTTTTTTGATGATTTATGTCTTAAATATAGAGGATTAAGAGTTAGGTTATTATGTCTAATTAGATATGTGCATAATACAATAACTACAATTATTTCATAACTTTTTCTAGCAAGTCTTACGTATAATCCGATATCAAGCGTCATTTTGTTCCATTCCAATTACCAAGCTTTCTGTGGGTACAATTGAGAATTTGTTTAGTTGACACTATAACAACTCATGGAAAGCTTGGGTACGGCAGCTCCTCGCATTTAACGGAAAATTCACCAAGATGTCAAGTTTGTATAATTTACAGGCAAAATTGCAAAAAAATGACTACTATGAGTCCCAACATTGAAATGTGTCATAAGTGTGCAAGCTAGAACTAGGGGTGAAAGTTTTGGATTTTGGGTCGGGGTCAGGCCGAAATCGCAAAAAAAATAAAGTCTCTCATAATTTGAAAAATACAACCCGAACTGACCTAAAACAAATAGAGAACCCAAACTGACCCTAACCCAAAAAAATAGGGTCTGGTTTTGTGTTCACCCGACACCTCACCACCGGTTGCTGCTGCTTTGTCTTGATTCTCTTCTCCTCCACCATCTCCTTGTTGATTGACCACGATTTGAAGCGGTGATGCCATGGCCAATGAACGATGCCAACTTGTGAACAACGGTGAAGTTGCAAAACAGTGAATTGGTGGACAACAACAACTTGCAAATGGCAGTGGACGGACGAACCAAAGGCAGAGGTTGAAGATGAAACGACTGGCCAAGAAGGCCAAAGCGAACGGCACCAAAGGACGATGCGATGGGAGGGGAGGGGGGAAGGAGTGCAATGGCGAAGTGCGACGCAATAGTGAAGGATGACTCAATGGGTGAGGGCGATGGGACGCAGGAGGGTGGCAAGAGGGTGGTGTGGAGGTAGGGAGGCAGACGGTAGATGGCAGACAACCGAAGGCAAGAGGATTAGAGGAGGACATGCATGATGAAAAAGGGAGGGAAGTGTGTTGGGAGCCTGGGATTAGGGTTAGAAATAGTTAAGTGATTGGGCTTGTGTTTGGACTGGTAAATAATTAGGGATTGGGCTAAGAATTTTTTAGTGATTGAGCTGAAAAATAATTAGATAATAAAGAATCAGGTTAATTCAGGTTTAACCTGAACCAGTCAAATTTTATTTCTAGAAATCAGATCGCGTTCTGGTCAACTCCAAATACCACTTTTTCCTTAACCTAATCCGACTTTAACCCAAAAAATTGGGTTGGATTTTAGATCGGGTTTCGGGTTTCAGGTTATGATTAAAATCTTTCACCCCCAGCTAGCTAGAACTAGTATTAGAGTTTTTGATGATTTATTAACTGCAGATATTAAATCCCTATAACTAAAAATTAAAATCCTTCCTTAAATTTTTTTTTTCCAAACACCGATGCTACCAACCACTAACAGTACATTTCCTTATTTTCTTATGAAGGTAGACCGTAGACGAAAAGGTCCACTTGACTACCTTGACGTGTCATTTTCAAGCAAAAATGTGGCATAAATCATCATTAAGCCAACCCCGCCCGAAGTGCCTAACAACTTCCGATCAAAGCCACTGATCCGACCATTTTTAGAAAACTATCCTCTAATATTCTGCAATCGATGCAATTCCTGGGACCGCCCTCCACCGGACTCAGGCAAAAGAGCAACCGTGTGAACGGCGTTGGCACGGCAAAGCGGGCAATTGGGGTGGGAAACCAGCCACATGTCAATACATGGCACGTGAAAAACGTGCAAGCATTCCGGCAAAACTCGAACGTCCTCTTCCTCCTTAAAATCAGTCAAGCAAATGGCACATGTGCCGGCGTCAATCTCTTTGCCATATCGGAGAACTGAAGAACTAGCCCTAAGCTTCATGGTTGTTGAACTGCCATGGCTTATGACACGTAACCTAGCAGCAGGCCTTTCTGGTGTATCGTTTTGGCCGTTATTTGTGAAGCCCTCAGAATGCCGATGAGTGCAGCAGACGGTAGCGACGCAGTGGTAGGTGGCAACCATGATGGCTCCGCCGATGATCCCCAATAATCCGACGAGAAGCGGCTGGAATCCACCAGGCCGGTGATGTTCATCATCCATTTTTCGTAATTTGCTAGGTAAGTCATGACAAGATGGTTTGTGTTTATATAATTTCCAAAGTTGAATGGGAAATATAAACAAATTAGGGCTCAGTTTGACGAAACGTAATAGGCACGGACTTGCGTATGGATGTGCTATTGTTTGTTTTATTGGAGCGAAACTGCCAATTTTGAGTTCAATCAGAGCTCTACGTACCTTGGGAGTAATGTTCCTATATCCTCCAATATATAGTAGCTAATGTAATTAATTAAGTACCGGTCCTGTTGTGGTCCTATATATGAACATATTTAGATCCCATAAAAACAATTTGTATTAAATGATGTGTAAGAGACGTAAGTAAAGGTTTACCGGCCGTCTGGTTGGATTGAGAAAGTGCAGTGGAAAAATAATAATTTGACTCTTTTGTTTCAATCACTACTAAAAAATGGGCATTTTTTAATGGCCATTTCCAATAGCCTCACGTTGGAAATTTTCATCCCAATTTCTAATATATATGAAGTCGTTGGAAACCAAGAAATTGGTAATCAATGCGTTGGAAGTTGTCATTCCAACGGATCCAATGACAGTCGTTGGAAATTTCAACAGTCAGCCGTTGGAGAAAAAGCCGTTCGAAATTTCCAATGGCTGTAATTAATTTTTTTTTTGTGAAGTCGTTGGAAAACTTTCCAACTGCCTGGGCCGTTGGAAAACTTTCCAATGGTTTAAGCAATTTCCAGCTGCTTAGACTTTCCAACGGCTTCCAGCTGCTTAAGCCATTGGAAATAGTTTTTTTTCATATTGTTTATTCCAATGCTGTTTGTTCTAATAATAATAATAATAATAATGATAATAATAATAATAATAACATTTCAGTGCCGTTTATTCCAATATTATTGTTATTACTTAAATGATATATTATTATTATTATATAAATAATTTATATATCCCTAACACATTAGAAAGTAATTTTGGTTTTAATACACATTGTAACCTTGGATCTCCCTAATGTATTATTATTATTATTATTATATTATTATTATTTACATTTATTATATTAAAAATCAAACTTAATCAAACAAACTTATTTAAATATAAAAATATTATGATTTTATATTAATTCTCAAAATTACAAAAATTTAAAAATAAATCCAATTAAACAATGTTAGTTCAAACTAACAATATACCACTTTTCAATTAAATCCTTAATTCAAAAAAATTTGTACATAAATATCCCACTCAATACTATACAAACTTAATTAACATTAATAGTATACCAATGTTATATTAAATCCCAAAATTAAAAAAAAAACACCTATTTCTTATATTATATGAATGGGTCCCTATCAACTATAATTTGACACATAAATATACTACCCAATTAAAAAATTTCATTAAATCTAATTATATCCTAATTTTAAATTAAACTCGAAATTAAAAATAATTTACAAAATACGCAAAAATTCAAAATATCAAGGGGTAACCTAAATACTTCACTTTCAACCATCAACAACTACAAATCATATACATTTCACATATTTCAAACCAAAATAACTCAAGAAAATTCGGATTTACTTCCATTTTTCAATAAAAAAAACTTAAATAAATGAGAAAATAAATATTTTCACAACTTACCTCAAATCCAAAAATGAACTTTAAAAATGCATGGGAATGGCTTTGAATTTGGCAACACAGGCAAAAGCTTGCACCTATTAACATGCTAAACCTCAAAGAAGAAAAAAACTCGAAAATCCGAAACAAAAAAGAAAAAAAAAAGAAAAACTTACTAGATCTCGAAGTTTGAGCTCCAGAAAAGCCAATGTCGGCCTCGAAAAATGGAGGTTGAAGCTTTGTGCCATCCCTCAAGCTAGCTATGTACGGTGTGTGCGTGTGGGAGAGGAGAGGAAGAGAGATGTGAGTTTGAAACGAAAATGAACCAGATGTGGGGGAAGAAGACGATTTAAATTAGTATTTTTCAATGGACTTAGCCATTGGAAAAATAAAACAATACGCAGCGTTTCATTAAATGAAGTTCCAATGGCCCAAGCCGTTGGAAAAATATTAAATTTTCCAACTGCCTAAGCCGTTGGAAATGAAGGTTAGGCCGTTGGAAATTCTTTTACTGAATTTTCCAACGACTTAAGTAGTTGGAAAATTACCTAAAATTTTCAAACTGCCTAAGCCGTTGGAAATCAACGATTAAATTTTCCAACGGCCTTGTCCGTTGGAAATTATTTTAATGAATTTTCCAACGACTTCGGTAGTTGGAAATTTAGCTAAAATTTTCCAATGGCCCAAGCAGTTGGGAAAATACTAAATTTTCCAACTGCCCAAGCCGTTGGAAATTCTTTTACTTAATTTTCCAATGACTTAAGCGTTTCTGAAATTGAGCATTTATTGTCCTCAAAAATATTTTTTTGGTTTCCAACGGCTTAGCGCGTTGAAAATTTCCAACGTTTTGATCGTTGGAAAAGTGACTGTTGGAAATACGATTTTTTTAGTAGTGAATAACAAAATAATTATAGAGGGGATAAGGGTGAGTAAAATTTTGATTATATCCGAAATAACCTAATAATTGAACAAAATTTCAATTTTTGGTTATCACTTTTAGATATGATTTTGATTTTTAGTTATAATAGAAAACTGATATAAAAATTTTGGTAAGATCTTCAGTTTGCTTCAATTAAAATTCGGTTAATTAAAATAACTGAATTTTTTATTTTACTAGCATTTATATTTGAGATTTGAAAAGAATTACTAGCATTTATATTTGAGATTTGAAAAGAATTATGTATGTGACGAATATTTGTTATGCGTATATATATGATGTTAGAATTTTGAATGGATTATAGATGTTTGCTATGTGATTGAAATGTATGTTTTGATTGAAATATGTTATGATGTTTGAAGTTTGGAATGTATATGCATAGAATTTGGTTATTTCAATTAAAAATCGAATACTTTGAATTTTTTTTGGTTATTTCGACTTTTGTTTATTTCTGTTTTCTTCAATAATTCGATTTATTCGGTTATTAGTACATAAGACTGAAAACCGAATAAATTCAATTATTCAGTTTCGGTTAAACTGAAAAAACCAAGTAAACACCTTAGAATGGGGTTGAGTGATTATTGACCTACAACTTTCCTCTTTAGTTTTTATCTTCAAGCGTTACTTACAATTTGGCTTCCAATTTTTAGGTAATATTACACTTTCTCCCATCCTATTTTTGAAATATACAATTTGCCCCCTACTTACACTTTATACTCTTTAAAATAATTGTTTTACATTTACAAAAAGAAAAAAAATTGATAATTTAAAATGTCTATAACTATAAAATGTACCATAGATAGTGTAAAAATAAAGAAGTAAAGTGTATATTCCTGAAACAAAAGATGACAAAATATATTGAGAGTTATTAACTCATTTTCAATCCCAAAATAAGGGAATTGTTGATCCCTTCCCTTCCCCTCCTCTCCTGTCATTGGTTAAATGCAAACACGCCCATAAATTTATATAGGTCTATGACATAATTTTGCCTTTGGCTCTAATATTTTTGGTACATGAAAAAAAGGTGAAGGGAGAATTTAACCTTAAAATCCTTTAACAACAATTACAAAACATAACTAGGTGAAGGCTTGGCTCAAATATAATCACACGAGTCGCTATAAGATGTATTCAATTTATAATGATACACTCATATTTTTGTTATATTTACAAAAGTGCCACTACGTCTTTAACATCACATCTTATAAAATGAACAATACCTTTGACAAGATTATCACAGTATCTTGAACAACACATCTTATAAAATAAATAACACTTTATAGAACAAGACATTTATCTAAAGGAAACAATATTTTTCATTGAATCAAACAACATTATTTACGAACAGTATTTCTTATAAAATGAACAACATTTTACAAAATAACACATTTATAAAAATTAAATAACACTTCTTCTAAAATGAACAACGTTATTTATGGAATAGTACCTATTACTAAGAGAACAACATTATATAAAAACAACGCAAAAAAATGAACTTAACATTGAACAACACATTTATTTGAATAAAATAACATTTATTTTTTAATCGAACAACATTATTTATGAATAGTATTTCTTACTAAATGAATAACATTTTACAGAACTTTACATTTTTAAAAATGCAATAACACTTCTCATTTTACAGAACATTACATTTTACACAAAAAATAGATCTTAGAAATGAACAATATATTACATAACAATGTATTTATTTGAAGAAAATAACATTTCTCGGTGAACAGAATGACATTATTTATTAATAACACATCTTATGAAATTAACTGTACATAATAGAACAACACATTTGTATAAATAAAATAATATTTCTTATTGAATGAAATGTCATTATTAACATATCTTATGAAATTAACGGCATATTATAAAACAATACATTTATATGAATGTAACAGTACTTATTACTAAATAGAATAATAAAATAATTATTCTAAAAAATTCTTAATAATTTCTTTCTTTTTCTCTTCCTTGCCTGCAAATCGTGGACTGAGTGATTAATTGATTTCAAAAAAAAAAAAAAAAAAAAAAAAGGGAAATATAATCGTACGCCGGCAAGATAAATGCATCTGGAATTACAAGAAAACAAACAACATTTTTCCAAGAAGCAAGAAGAATTCCAATTTCAGAGAGATGGGGGCCCAACTGGACGACAAATCAGTAACGCAATGCTTCTCCAGCGGAGGCCTGGAGTTGATTTGGAGGTAGAATCTGCTGATACTCGGATGGGTCGGGAAGATGCTGCAATCGGGGTGTTGGCCAACGATCGAGTGCTCGTCCCTTCAGTGCCCTAGTCCGCCATGAGGGAACTCTTCGCAGGTTTCCTCGGCGTGCCGGCAGGAGTCGACGCAGAAGTCAGGATAAGTGTCCAGATTTGGTCCGCTTTCAGGCTGGACTCCAAAATTGTGCTTCTTCCGCCATTTCGCTCTGTTTTTCGTTGGAGCGAGTGGCAAATCGCAAATAAGCAGAAAGCATGGAAGCATCGCCAACAATTCTAAGATCCTCTCAATCCCATCAACACCATGTGAAATCAATTAAAGGCTTCGGTTTGTAGTCAGGTAGGGCCAACGTTCGTGCAATCCTCAATATTGCGTTTCAAGTTTTTGGTTCCTCGTACATAGATATGTGAGCCTCCATCGAATTTAATTTAGATTAATCCTTCATTCCCTATTTTACGTTGTGCATTTATGGTGTAGTAACTCATCAGTATTAACTAACTCCCTCTTTGAAGTTTAGGTTATGATGAATGATGATTAAAGGAATTGAAGCATATCAATTTTGGGAAAATCATCAATAGCGAGAAGTTGAGATCCGCTAAGATAGAAAGGAGTGGTCCAAACAATGGCCCGAGAAGATTTGAAAGAGTCTTGGATTAGGTATACCTCGCGTCCTGGATGATCCAGGCTTAATCCACATAATAGCACAAGTTGGTCTAGTCAAGTATACGATAACATCTGCTATTTCATTAATATATTGATTCTTTTTATATATATTATTATCGATGCTTTTTTTGACTGATTAGCTTATGATATATTCTCTTGCAATCGTATGTGTTACAACAATTTCCAGAAATGTTAGTACTAAGAAACTACTCCTAAAGGATCTACATCTTTTGCATGTAAAACTAATGTATTCATGCATCATTTAGTTACAAATTGACTAAGTCAACAAGAAGTTAAAAAATATAGTGATTTATCAACAAGTGACGGATCCATAATTTTTATAAAGGGTTCCATATACATAGTCAAATTAAACTCTGACATCAAATAATGAAACTTATAGATTCACATGTATAATATAATAATAAAAATAGTTTTAGAAGAAAATATGAAAAATACTTTGATTGCAAATGAAGCCCTACATTCTCTTGAAATTTCCACAAAAACTGCAATGTGTTCAAAGTTGACATTGAAAAGGCACTTGATAGCATAAATTGCTGTTTTCTTGACTCAATAATGGAGCAAATGAATTTTGGCTGCAAATGGAGGAATTGGGTTTTGGAGTGTTTTTCTTGGGTACTTGTCAGTGGCAGCCTACAACTGAGTTTCAAATGGAGCATAGCATTCGACATGGTGATTAGCTGTCACCCTTTCTATTTTTATTAGTTGTTGAGGAACTTCAAGTTTTGATGCTAGAGGCACAAGAAAAGGAATTTTTGCAAGAGTTACTCTACAGGATAATGGTATAACCCTTTCCCACCTCTAATTTGCAAATGATACATTATTCTTTGGTAAGTGGTCAGAACTAGATGTAGTAAATTTGAAGAGAGTCCTAAAGTGCTTTTAGCTAGTTTATGGTCTTAAAATCAACATGCACAAATGCAAACTGTATGTTGTGAAGGTAGCTATTGATGTAGTGGAAAATACTGTTATGCAACTTTACTGTAAAGCTGACAGATTTTCATTGAAGTATTTGGGGGTACCAGTTGGAGTAAACATGAATAGAATTGACTCTTGGAAGGCAGTAGTCGACTCTTTTAAATCCAAATTGAATAATTGGGAGAAAAAATTACTCTATTCTGGAGTACGGCTAAATCTTATCAGCAAATTTGTTAAAAAAGTGATCCAGATTGTAGGATCGCAAGATCCTACGATCTGGATGTAGAAAATCTATCTAAATCGTAGTAGGATTGATATCGTAATAGGATCATAGTAGGATTGTGTTTAGGATCGTAAGATCGGTAAAAAAAGTAAGATCTCACAGAACCTAGTTTCTTTCAATTATGAAACTAAAGCTCCTTTGTTACAGCGATCTAAAGACCAAAACAAGTTCAGATGCTAATTGACCATTGGGTTCATAGATCCGAGAATATGAATTAGAGATAAGAAAATCAAAAATCTGATTTGAACCAACTGATCTAACAAGGGAATAAAAAACCTACCTTTTGATGACTGATGAGAGACAGAAAAAACAAAATCATGAGAAGAAACATAAGGGTCTTTGCTTTTCTCGCCTCTTTTCAATGAACGATTACAACAACTGGGCAATTTGGGATGAATGGGTTTGGGTGGAGTAAGGTACGCAGGGCATAGTTGAAGGATGAGAGATAAAAACTAGAGAAGTTTGATTGAGAGGCAAATTAAAATTATTTTAATTGGATGTTAACTTTATTGATTTGTTGAGAAGTTTTGACCAAGAAAAGTTTGAAAGAGTGGGTTTTTTATTGATTTGTTGAAAAGGTGGTAGAAGTTGTGCACCTTTGTTTTGTTGGAACTTAGAGCTACTTGTGTTAGGTTGTACTCATTGACATTAAAAAAATATTTGTTTTTCTTTTAAAAAATAAATATATTGTATTATATTATTATTATGACACTTAAATTTTACTTGGGTTTCAATACAATTGATCTTTTATATGAACTATATTATTTAGGTAAGAAATTTTAGGTTTTAGTAGGATCTTACGATTCATGATCCGATCTTGCAATCCCGATCTTAGATGGTAAAAAACAATCTAAAGTAGGATCATGATCTTGATAACCTTGCTTATCAGGTCTAATTTGTCCTGCTTGGCCCTATATTTCTTCTCCATGTTTCAAGCCTTGGTGAGCATGATTAAACATTTAAAGAGTATAAGCAGCTCTTTCTTTATGATGGGCAAAGTGGCACAAAAAAATGTTAGGTGGGTCTTTTGGAGAAAACTACTTGTAGGAAAAGATAAAAGGGGGCTATGTGTATGTAGCCTACAAGGTAAAAATCTAGTTCTTTTAGGAAAGTTGCAATGGCATTTTTACAGTGGGGGAGATTCTTTATGGAATCGGGGTGATTAAAAAGTTGTATGGAGATGATGAAGGATTGGTGGGATGGTTTCCATCAAGATTAAAGGGCTTGGTTTATAGTGGGATTGTATCAATTGGGTTGAAAATTGAGAAATTAGGTATCCCTTTCATAAACTTAATTAAATGGAAGGTGGGGGATGGGTTTAAAGTAAGGTTTTGGATAGATATCTGATTTCGGAATTGGAGGTTAAGTTCTAGATTTCATAGGCTATTTAACTTAGAAATAAATCAAGATGTTTTAGTTAAGGATAGGAGGGCACATAATAATCAAGAAGGTGGTTCAGTGTGGGGTTTGCAAAGGCTAGTAAGGGGAAGAGAAGCTAGAGAGTTGGAAGAACTATTGCAAATCTATGCAGGTGTTCAGACAACAGCAGATACAAAAGTCTCATAATGTTGGACTTCAAACACTATAGGCTTGTTTGAAGTAAAGGAGATCAGTCATGCCATTAATCATAAACTACTACAGGTCCATTCTACATCAAGGCAAGAATGTTGGACCAATCTTCTACCACTCAAATTCAATATTTTTATTTGGAAAACTATTCAAGGCAAGCTATCAACCAAATGGAATCTATTTCTATGGGGAGTTCTAGTGGAGAAAGATTAGTGTTACCTCTGTAACAACTACCCTGAAACAGTAGAACATATTCTCATATGTTGCTTGCTGTCCTCTTCAATTTGGGCTCGTGTTTATGATTGGTGGGGAATTCATTTCATTTCATTTGTGGATCTACTAGAGTTGCTAGAACCATAATCATCCCAGTCGATTTGCAAAGAACAAGTGCAATCATTTTATGCTACTCTCTATATTGTTGCTTGGGCTATTTGGAATGCTTAAAATGCACAAGCTTTTAATCGCAATGAGTTTGCTTCTGATGAGATTTTTACCAAGGTGCAATTTGTGTCTTCTCTTTGGATAATCCTTACGAGTTCGACTATAAACTATAGTTGGTATGAATGGTTTTTTAATCCAAGATTGGCAATTGCAAATTATTTAGTTAGAAAAAGATAATGGCATAGTAGGACCTAGAGGGGACTTTTTGCTCTTGCAATTAGTAGTGAGTTCATCTTCCAATTGAACCTGCAATCTTCTTTTGCATTATCCTTGCACTTTTCCTTCATTGTTAATAATTTTTTTTTATATATATATTGTACTTTTCATCCAAATTGAGCTAAAAAATTATAATGAAATATGAAGAAGATAAGCTTAAAAGATAGAAGTCTCTTTCAGCCTTTAAACTTTTACATTTCTTTCCATTTGCTTCATTGCCTTTATCTTGCGTCTAACCCCTTATTTTTTCCCATGTGTTTGAAGTTTTTTTTTAAAAAAAAAAAGTGGCAAAAGAAGTTCAAGGCCTAGATGGAAAGATGAATGAATGTTTAAAAATCAGTATAAAACTTTTGTAATTATTCTAATTGTTAGTAGAAAGAAGTAACTATCCCACTTTTGGTTGATGAGCACTTTTTTTGTTGTTATAGTGGATATTATAAAAATTATTGGGGTTCATGAAAAATTGAACAAAGTCTAGCTACTAAATTATGTATATTTTACTAACATCTTCTAATAAAATTGACCCCAAATTATCTATATGGATCTACCATTGCCTATCAATCATTTTGAGAAGCTAAGAAATACTATATTTTGTATAGCACGTATGTTATCAACGGTATTGGGGTTTTGTAGCACTTCGTAGCTTATTTGGCTTAGCTTAAAATAAAATTTAATACTTGCTTTTATATATAGTAATTATATATCTGAATAATATGCCAATAACAATCTATCATTTAGCAAATTTGAGAGTACTTTTAAAACATTTTTGTAAAGAGTAAAAGTATTCTTCTTATTAATCTTCCTTTTATGTAGGGAAAAGTTCATAAAAATTAGTAACTTGCTAGAAAAAATGTACTTAGTGGTTCTTAGATAATTATTAGATTTAGAATTACATTTTTATTTAGCTAAATCAAACCGATGAAGTTACTTAATTAGCTCAATTATGACTGTTAAATTGTGAAAGAGATTCATCAATTCTGCAATCTTTCTAGTGTTCAAACTACAAATATATGAACTTTAAAGACCATATCAACATTAAGTCAACAAATTCATTAGCATCCTTGTGAAATGTTTTTGCCTCCTTCTCATATATCCAACATCAAGAACTGTGTAGACACCATTAAGAATTCCAACAAAATGCTCTTTTATGGTGAAAGCTTCTCTCTAATCAAGTATACACTATGTCGGTCAAGAAATGACAACACTACAGGAGAAAACCAAAAAAGCTTTTAAAAAGAGTGATTGAACTTTAGTTGCTAAGTATGTTCAATTGCCCTCCAGTTGCTAATTTGTAGGGCTTACAGTTTGAGCGACTGAAATTTTCAGTTGTTTTTCAATCCTTGTTCAATCGCTGTAATTTCTATGTCAGCCGTTATTTAGTCGTTACTATTTTTTGAGTTAGTCGCTCATCAGTGGTTATCTCTACCTTAGTTGCCCTTTAGTCACTCTTATAAAAAAGTAATACTACCTTCATATCCTTTATCCCCATTCTTTCATTTGCAATCTTCTCCCTCCAAAAGTACTTTTCCTTCTAGCAAGGAAGAGTCTGAAGAAAGTGAAGTCTAGGAGGATGGCCTTCTATGTAAAACAGTCAAGATAGAGTTTTCAAAGCCAACATCACCGCATGTCCGCCTTGACACCATTTGCCTTTGTAGCTCCACGCTTGTACCATCCTTCTTTCTTAGCCTATGCGTCATCGACGTCTTCTTTCAGCAACTCTTATGCCACTAGCCCTTTCCCCGACCCACTACTTCATGGTGTCACACCGTCCCTGTCCCCTACCCAAACACCTGGGAAGAAGTTCAAATAACCCCTACCCCAGGGCTGTATCTATTCAGGGGTAGGAGGGAGCATCCGGCCCCCCTAAAATTTTAAAAAATTTTATTGGGTACTTGGATATGTGATATAATTGTAGAAAAATTAAATTTAGGTACCTATCTGTAAGTTTTATAATTAATAAGGGGCTCTAGTATATTTTATCCATTAAAGGTCTCAGTCATTTTCTTATTGAATCAATTACGTGATAGTCCTTACTCTTTAATTATTATTTCTTTTGGTCCCTATCCTATTAAACATTCTGTTTTGGTTCCAAACATATTAAAAACATTTTGTTTTAGTCCTAAATTTATAAAAAAATGTTTCATTTTAGTTTCATTACATGAAATTTATTAACTCAAAGTATTTGTCTGATAACAACTTTTTAGATCATAATTTGGACTATCCGGTAGGTGCTATAAAATAAATTTAATTTGTATAATATTTTTTTATAATTAATAGAAAATTCAAATAACTATTTTTACTCTATAAATTGAACTTAATTATTAAAAATTTTTGAATTCAATGTGTCTATATATGTAAACTGTCTAATGAATTTTGAGTTGTAAACTTTTGAAATAAACTTAGTTATTATACACTTTCAAATTTTATATGTCTATATATAATATTATTTAGTATTTTCTATTAGTGATTGTAAATTTATACATGCTAATAACCCGTTTCACATTACGCCCCCCCCCCAAGTAGAATTTCTGGCTACGCCCCTGCCCTACCCCACATTGCTAGCAAAGCCCATCATGGCCGCGATCATTCAATGACACCTTAAAATTAAAAAATTAGAATAATTAATTTTATTTTAATTTTATACCCATCAATTAATATTTAAAAAATGAAGCACGTGATAAAATCAGTAACTATGCAAGCAACTGAAATAAGGTCTCATAACAGGAGCGATTGTTTATTTTAATCACTAATTTTAATTGTCCTTTAGTCAATCCTAAGAAGTGACTAGGGTTCTTGTGATTAACTTTTTCATTCTTCTTTTTGTTGTTCTAGGTGACTGACAATGGCGGTAAACTTAGCATTTTTTTGCTTTTATCTTGTAATGCAAGAAATTGGAAGATAATATGATCAACACTTTGATTGCTGAAGTCTTTAATGAGTTTGTTGGCTAAATGCCAAGATGTGTGTGTGTATGTGTGTGTGTGCGTGTGTGTGAAGCGAAACTAATTTTATAGGCTATGAACCCACTTTTATACAATAATAATTAGTTTTATACAACAGTAACCAACTTTATACAAATTTCTTCTTCGCACAAATCATACTAAACCAATGGGTGACCGTCATTTGTCTAAAGCAAAATGGGAACCATTGTTGTCAAAGGAGAAGTTGAAGAAGTCTATCTTACTATTGATGATGGTGGCCATAAAGTTGAGCAGAGACACCTTTATGCTGGTAGAGGAAAAAGAAATAAAGAAATTTTAGGGGAGTGATCCAGAAATGAGAAAAAGAAGTAGAATGTGAAGCAATCTGGTGAAAAAGGGAAGAAAAGATATCTAATTTTTTTTTTTATGGAAAAAACACTTCATTGATTAAATCATGCTCAAATTTGATGACAACTAAGTTAGGAATGGTGACTCCCACGAAGATTTACCTAAGATACAGAGGCTTTGTTTAGCTAGAGCATAAGCAACACCATTTGCTAAATGTCTAGTGAACATAAAAAAGCAAGAATTTAAAGTGCCAGCTAAAAATCAAGCCTTATCTAATGACACACCAAAATAAGATAAGGAAGGAGCTTGTCATCTTTGAAGCTTGAAGATGAGCTGAAGAGAATCAGATTCCAATGCTACTGATGTGATGCCATGTTGTTTTGCCTCCTTTAGACCGTATAAGATTGCCAAAGCCTTTAGGTATAAAGCATCATCCCCTTTATAGGCTAACCTGTAAGCCACCGTGAACATCATAATGCCTTGCACGTCACAACAAATGACACCCACAACTCCCTGTTTATGATTTTGTGACCGAGTAGCATTGACGTTCATCTTGTGCCCATGGTCGCTTGGCAGCCGCCACATCTTTAGATCATTGCTTTCTTTTACTGTTCCTAGTTGTTTGTAGTCGAACGAAAGCCAACTTTCAACCTAGGCTTCAACTGTATAAGCAGCCTTCTTTGGGACTTGGAATTAATGCTAGTGGACTACATTGTTTCTATTGAACCATACCATCCAACCAAAAAAAAAACAATAAAGAGGGCCAATTGTGGGTTTTGCTAAATGATGCACCTGAGGTCTTCCTTCCATGAGTTTTTAGTGACCGACGACTTCAAGCTTGGCTATTAGTAAATCTTATAGGAGAAATCGCATTGGAATAGAAGGTGCTCCACTGTTTCCAGCTTAAGTCCGCACACAGGGCATTCCATAGGCACGTCCATTCCAAGCCATGCAAGGTAATCTCTTGTCAGTAATGCATCTGCACAAGCATGCAAAAAAAAAAAAGGGCATGAAAAGGTAGTGATAAGCTCCACAACTAGAACCAGAAAATCCGACTTCAACAAAGGGTTTCGGCCATACTCTAACACACACGCCACATAGTACGCTGACTTCACGGAAAACAATCCATTCTTGTTTATGCCCCAAGTTAAAACATTATTGGCAAACTGAGGAGATAAGGGAAGCCTTTTAATGGCAGCTACATCTATTGGGTGGAACAGAGTGTCAATAACATTATGATACCATTGGAAGCTACTACGGTTGATAAGATTACCCACCTTCTAGCATTTAGTACCCAACAAAACATCAGTGATTGGCTTAGGATTATTACCTAAAAGCCATCTGTCTTGCCAAATGGAAATATTGAGTCCATTGCCAACTCGCCAAAAAGTCCTTGCTTGAACAATATCTTTGCCTGCCTCCAGACCCTTGAAAACTATGGAGTAGTGCTCTGTTTTTAGAACCTTCAAGAAAGATGAGTAGTAATAATATCGGCCTCTGGACATTCTGGCAACCAAACTCGCCTCATTACTAGCTAGCCACCAACATCGCCAGATTAAACGTATTGGCATCCCCGAAACCCCAAGCTGCCAGCTCTCTTGGATGTACATAGTCTTTCCTAACTACATTAGGCCATTTTCCTATGGCCTGTATCCAATGACTAGAAAAACTGAAAAGCCAATGATTGGATCTTATCGCATACCTCTATTGGTATTAGGACGCAACCCATCTAATGTGTCGGCATAGCTTGGACAACGAACTTAATGAGAAGAATGTGCCCCGCTTGCAAGAAAAGAAATGTCTTCCATCTAGCCATCTTTTTTATCAGCTCTATCATAAACTTAATCTTAGAAAACAAATATACAAAATAAATAACATGAAAAAAAATAGAAAAAGGGAATATCTACAAATTGACCATAATATCAACAACATTACCTCTCCCTAATTGCTTGACTTTAATTGTCAAATTAAACCAATTCTAACGGAAGCAAACATTTCTTTAACCGGGTGCATATGCACCTGGTGAATCTCAAATCTCTACCCTAGATATAACAGCGATGACCCACAGTTGTATACACATGGCACAGATTGACATCCAGTTTATTTTAACTTAAATTAATTAACTCTAAAATGGTTTATTTTTATTCTTATATCTTTTTACCCGAAACTAATTTTAATCAAAAGTCAATATTATGTAGCTGCAATAATCTATTGAAATTTTAATTTTTATAATCTGACTAAATTTTTATAAATTTTTCTTTATTAAGGCATTTAAACAAATTTATAAAAATTTAACAACATCATGAAAATTTTCTTTCAACTGGATTATTATATCTACATAATATTAGTTTTTAAGTAAAATTAATTTCAGAAAAAAATTTATAAAAATAAAATTAAATAAATTAACTTAAATTAAAATGAATTGTCGAGTTGAATGATAAGTTAGAGTAAATTATGTAAATGGTCCCTAACCTTTAGTCATTGTTTCCTTTTAGTCCCTAATCTGCTGAATGTTCTGTTTTGGTCCTAAACCTATTAAAATTATTTCATTTTAGTCCCTCACCAAATGAAATTCATTAACTCAAAATAATTTTCTGACAGAAACTTTTAAAATTTTAATTTAAATATTCGGTAACTGTCTTTCAATAAATTTAAACAGTTTAATATTTTTTTACAGTAAATAAAAAATTTAAATTAGTAGTTTTTTCTTTCTGAATGAAATAAATTCAATTGACAGAGAGAAAAAAATATGATTTGAATTTTTCATTAACCGTAAAAAAATTATTATACAGATTAAATTTATTATAAAATAGTTACCGGATAGTTTAAATTATGATCTAAAAAGTTATTATCAAACAAATATTTTAAGTTAACAAATTTCATCAAACTGGAACCAAAATGAAATCTTTTCAATAGATTTAGGACCAAAACAAAACATTTTAATAGGTTTAGGACTAAAACAAAATATTCAATAGGTTATAGACTAAAAGGAAACAATGACTTAAGGTTAGGGACCATTCATGAAATTTACTCTAATAAGTTATGATATTTTACTTTCCATTTTTTTTGATCCAGCAGACCAGCTACCAACAAATGACAAGTGGGAGTGGCAGCTCACTTCCATTGGATTGATTGGTAGGAAAAGATAACAAGATCCACGTGCTCTCGCCAAGCCTATATATAAGCTACACCACATATCACCCTCCTCCGCCCCTTTACATCCTTCTTTTTTCTTTTTTCTGTTTTTTCCCCCCTTTTTGTTACGTTATTTAGCTCAAATTATGAAGATTAAGGGCTTGGGGCAGTAATTAATTCTTTTCTTAGTAAATTTTGTCTTCTCAGAGATTGAGAACAGTTTGAAGTTGGAGCTGGAGGTGAAGGCATTTTGCGCTTTTTGTGTAGACAATTATATTTTTTGGAGAGTAGGTTTAGGAGTTTCTAATTAGTTTGTGATTTTTTTTTCTAGTTAGATATTGTTTTGGTTTAGTTTTGTATTTGTTTAAGATTTACATGTAATGTATAAAAAAGTATGTTGTGGTAGGATTTTGAATATAATAGAAAAGTCTATATAGTTAAGAGACAAGATATGAAGATTTTTAAAATGAAGAGAGGTCTTAAAGCATGGAGGACTTGGACAAGAAAAATTTTGTAATTCTCATATTAGTTAAGAGACAAGTTACGTAGATTTTTAAAATGGAGAAAGTTTCGAAAGCTTGGAGGAGTAGAATGAGAAAAATTTTGTAATTTTCAAATTATGTAATTCTAAAGTTATTAATAATGTGCTGGGGATTTATATGTCAATATAAACACTAAGGGCATACTTTTATTACAATTTCTAAATTTTATCAAAGTGAATTTTTCTTATCCATAAATTAAAGCCAATTAAAAGGCAAAACACATTAAATTTATGTATGGTTGTTTGATATTGTCTGGGGCGTGATTAGAGAGTTTTTTCCCTTTTAGTTTCCTTTTTAAACCAAAATCACACTGAGAGGGTTGTGAAGGGATACATGTATTTCCTCTTATTATATTAAAAGAAAAATATTGATCACTCTTCCGAAATGTGATCATCTTTTTTAAAATTCTTGTATATTTTTCTCTCTAAGTGATAATATAGGATATAATATTTAATATCGTCATCATCACTCACTAGTGTTGCTGATACTTGTTTCCTGACCTTCACATTTTGTATCAAATTGCCTCTATCTTCGAAGACTTTTTACACACAAATTTTTGAAACTTTCAAGGCTTCAATTAAAGATTATAATGAATCCACCTAATCGATGAGTAGATGTTTGTACGTGTGCTTCTCCAAAGGGATAAATTTAAAACGCTAACCTATTCAAGTGAATTCAAGCAGCAAGCCTTGTGTTGGGCTTGACTTGGGTGCCTGAAAAAGTGGTCCTTTTATTTTGCCGTTGCGGCAACGAAAAGTTTGAAAAAAAAAAAACATGAGGAAGATGGTGATAACTGGTTACCTAGAGAATAGGTAGGAAAAATAAAGAAATTTCATTTTACTCTTCCCTTATTGCTTTCTTCCTAATCGAGCACTTAGCCTGAAAATTAGTTCAAAGTGCCGAAAAATCTAGTTTTGGCTCAAATATGGTGTCATGGGTAGAAAATCACGTCAGAATTGAACTACAGTACGGTGAAACTCCGAACCCTACCACTCTCTTCAAATTACAACCATATGGGTAAGGTGATCATCACGAGACCCAGCTTCAACAAATGCTACTTGCAAGACCATTATGCCACTGTCATTGGTTTTCCTCGAGCTCCCAACACAAGAAGCATCTAGTTTCATGGTCTCCAGATTCTAAAATAAAATGGGCTGTAGGTTTCTGTGCTGGGTTCTCCAAACCACCAGACGAAATGGTAGCGTGGTTCTGCTGGGTCTCGCTAGCGAAGAGCGTCGCTAGTCGCTGCTGCTTGTACTTTTTAAGTTTTAACCTCCAAACTATACCTCGGGCTAGGATTCAATTGAGCAGCTGGTAATATATTCGGCACCAAAATAAACATTAGGTCGAACAATTAGGACTTTCAATGTGGTTCATCCTTCTTTCAATCAACGTGGAAGTTGTAACCGTCTACCCACCCCCACTGCCCACGGTGATGGACAATGATAACATTGTCATCAATTGCGGAAAAAATATTTTAGAACCCTACACTTTTTTCCCTAGTGACGACATGTTCCTTAATTTCCACCAATCTTTGGTTCGCCGCCGTGTATAAGTGGATTCAATTATTGAGCTTTTTTTTTCCATGGGCACTCAATTATTGAGTAATTAATTGAGTTAAATAAGTAGATCAAAAAAAGATTAAGATAGTTTCTTTCCGTCTTTACGTTTCCGGTCACGGTATTATAGAAAAGGAAAAGCATTTCAATATTCTATCTGGCTTTGAAATCTCATTTTGCTCCTCTGAAAACTAAAAAGAATTCTGTTGTGCAATATATGGCTATGAATTATACAAAACAATGATGACTATCATGACAACAACCACCATAATAATAATAATAATAATAATAATAATAATAATAGCTTCCATAAAAGAAGAGAAGACCAAATGTTGTGTACCAAGGTTTTAATCCATTAACCCCCACCTCCAAAAGTGTTTACATGTGGTGAATGGGGTGTTGTCCCACAGATAAAGTAATTAATTATTGTTGATTAACAAACCTATTATCTTTCCATAAAAAAAACCAATGTTCCTCTATCATTCCCGGCCCTTAGCCACTTCTACAACGTGACTTACAAAATGCTGGTTCGGTTGCTATTTTAGTCCAAAAAATGATGACATACTCATTTTCCTAATTACTATAATAATATATTTTTCAAGTAAATTTTATTAAAGGCCTCTAACCTTTAGTCATTGTTTTCTTTTAGTCTTTAACAACTTGAATGTTCTGTTTCAGTCTTAAACCTATAAAAAAAAATATTTCGTTTTAGTCCTAAATCTATTAAAAATGTTTCATTTTGGTCTCAATTTGATGAAATTTGTTAACTTAAAATATTTTTATAATAAAAACTTTTTAGATCATAATTTAAACTATTTGATAACAATCTTATAATAAATTTAATCTGTATAATAATTTTTTTACAATTAATAAAAAAATTTCAAATCACTTTTTTTTCTCTCTATAAATTGAACTTATTTCATTTAGAAAGAAAAGAAACTACTAATTTAAATTATCTATTTACTACAAAAAATATTTAACTATTTAAATTTATGGAAGACATTTATCAAATATTTAAATTAGAATTATGAAAATTTTTGTTAAACAATTATTCTAAGTTAATAAATTTCATCTAGTAAGGGACCAAAATGAAACAATTTTAATAAGTTTATGACCAAAACAGAACATTTAATATATTAGGGACTAAAAGGAAACAATTACTAAAGGTTAGAGACCATTTATGTAATTTACTCTATATTTTTCCCTATAAACTTGTATGATACTTCTGAATATATATATAAAAAAGTATCTTCCTCCATCTAAGTCAACCATAATTGAAGCAGACTAGTGATTAAACTAGCATTAAGTAAGTCTATTGAATGGAATAAGCCAAATACTTTGATGCCACTACAAACAATAAAAGACTTGTAACAAGTGATGTGATTTAGCTACTAAAAACCTACCCTTCTAGAGGTCACTAATATGACTTGATAATGAAGTGACTTGAAATATCCAGATTGTTAATTCCAAATTATGATAAAAAGATTCTTAATTCAAGTGCCCTCTCTCTCAAGACAAGGAGTTGTTCATTCTAAACTAACACGGATAGTTTCAATTGGATTAGGTGCCAGGTTGGCTGGAATTGAAACCTCAGTTGAAAGATGGGTCAAATGAGCAAAATAATGATGCCCATCTTAACATGGACCCAATTGAACCTTTTAATGAAGATGTTCCAAGCGAAAAAGGGTCTAAAGGGAACAAGATAGAGCAGCTGGTCTTGCTTAGCGGACTTGACAATGGCCCAAATTTTAATGTTGCTTAGGCTATTTATTTAGGTATAACACCCTTCATTTTTAACAATTCTTTAATTGAGTTAGTTAAGCTTATAAAAGATCCAGGCTAAAATCCATATACCATGCATCCCAACTTTTTTCAAGGTGGTCTACAGCAACACATTTATCACCTGACCAGGGCCCATATAAACTTAAATATTTTCTCAGAATTAGTGCCCGATGGACGAAAGTTAATTCTCAAATGACCTTGGCCAGGGGAAAGCAAATTTCGGCAGAAATGTTTCTTCAAAAAAGAAAGGATTGGTCTTGACCAAAAAACTAGAGGAAGTGGAGAACTTGTAAGGCTGTGTCAAACGGTGATTAACTGCATAAAAAAATATAAGAAGATTCTCTTGAATATAAACAGAGTATGCAATTTTTTAATATCCCATCAACGAAGAATGCCTACTAAAGAAGGCAAATTCAATTCTTGCTTGGTTTTTCACAATTTATGCTTTAACTCTAAGTTATTCTTTAAGGAATTTATAGTGGAAATAGAGAATTTCTGCACAAAAAAAAAAATGAAGCATAGTCTACTAGGCGATTCAAACTCTATTGCTCATCTATCAACAATTGAGAAAGCTTTTTTTCAAGTTTAAACTTCATGAAAACCCGGGCACCAAATGAGCGTTATAAGTTTTAACTTCTGTGGTCTGGGCTAACCCACGCCGGTTAATCAACTAAAAAGTATAGTAAGGATTAGTTGGCCTTCTTTATTGTTCCTAATAGAGACTAAGTTAGATTGCCTTAAAGTTACTGTTAAGTTAGGCTTTCTAAGGTTCAATCACCATGATGGTGTTAATGCAATGTGGTGTAGTAAGGGATTATGGTTTTGTTGGAATTTGATTATGGTTGTGTTGGAATTCTGAGATTTAGTGCACTGTTTTCCACAAAGATCCTCATTTAGTTTTATTGTTTGAAAGATGATAATGGTCTTCTATGGTACCTAGATGTATTTATGTCTACCTGGCTATTAAACATTGCTGAAACGCTTGGGATAATACTCATCAACACTTACTCAATATAAGGGCCCTCTAGTTCTAATTGGAGACTTTAACTGATAGAAATGCCTTTGTAGTCCTTGGTGCTAATCGATTTTAGTCATTTGCTGATGGACTTTAACTAATTTGGGTTCCTACTAGTAGCCCAAAATTGAAAAAGGTAACCTCTTTATTCAGCGGTCAAATCATGCCCCCTATTTAATGGATATAACTCCTCAATTTGTATTCTATCGCTGATCTAAATAATTTGAATTATTTTGGATAGATATCCTAAGTGTGAAGAAATTATAAAGTCAATATGCAAATCTTTAGTCAAAGGATCCAAAATGTTACAAGTAATTGACAAATGTTCCTAAATGGTTTTGATGCTTTGTCAATAGAGTAAATCTTTTGTAGGTAACTCAAGGATTCAGATTCAGTTAGTTGAACACCAATTGATGGAGAAACAAAAATGTCAAGATATCTTGGATCAACATGAGCAAAATTTATCCTTAAGAAGATAGTGTCTTTCTTTGCTTGTAGATGAAGAACATATGTAGGCTCAAAAGTCATGTATTTCTTGGTTGGCTTTGGAAGACAAGAATACCTCATTTTTCTACTTGGCAAGAAAGAGCAAACATCTCAGAAGCCACATTTCAGCTCAGAGTTGAAAAGGATACCTAGATTTACTCAAATGAAAAGATAAGAGAGAATATCTTATCATACTTTGTTAAGCTTTTCAATTGCCAGTTCATGTTATGAGACAAGGCTCAGAACATAATCTACTTTTCTTTATCAAAGAGACTGTCAAACCAAGAATTCAAGCTTCTCTATGCCCCTTTCTTTAAGAAAGAGATAAAACATGTAGCTTTTGATCAAGAGAATTTGAAAGCTTTAGGTTCGAATGGCATTCCTCCGATTGTTTTTAAGAAATAATGGCAAATTTTAAGGGATTCAATTATTGAGGTTGTTTTATCTTCTCTAAATGGGTGAATGCTTGTTGGTCAAATTAACAGCATATTCATTACTATAATTCCCAAGATCTATGAACCTTGGGTGGTAAACGATTATAGGTTAGTTAGCCTATTTAACATTTTTTACAAAATAATTGTAAAGGTCCTAGTAAATAGGCTGAAGTTGATTTTGTCAAGTTTGGTTTCAAAATATCAAAATGTTGTCATTCATGGGAAAAGTATTCAAGATAATATCCTAATAGCTCATGAAATTCTTCATGTTATCAACTAAACCAACTTGTAGAATCAACCTAGAGGTTGCTAAGCAGTGCTAAAGCTAGAGATCCATAAAGCTTATAGTACCCTTCAGTGTTCTTTTGTTGGAAAAGTTTTGGTCACTATGAATTTGCCAGAAAAATGCATTCATTTGATTAAACATTGCATCTCCACTATCCCTTACTTAGTGTTAATCTTTGGATGCACTATTGATTGGATTTATCCAAAAGTAAGAATTCGAAAAGGTGATTCTCTTTCTCTTTACCTGTTCACCCTTCATTTTCTTCAAGATGATTAGTTGGCTTAAAGGTGCAAGTTGGAATGGTTATGTTATAAACCATTTACTTGTCACAAATGATTGTCATATTTTCTTTCGCCCCTCAAAAGAGGTAGTCCAGGCTTTTCAAAGTACCTTGAAGTTATATTTAGTAGTGGCGAAGTAGGATATCATTTTCAACAAATTAGAATGGATGCTTAGTAAAAATGTTCTAGTCAACTGGCAATAAAATTTTGTTAGATTCTCCAATTTTAGATTAATCTAGGTATTCTTTAATATTTTGGTGCCCCTTTCTGTCAGGATCTATCCAAAATGGCCGCCTTTCATTTTCTGGTTGATAAACTTATGGCTTAGCTTGACAGTTGGAAATGAAAATTGCTTAACAATGCAATGAGACTTACAATGATCCAACCAACCTTAACCTCAATTCTAGTATAAATTTTTTCTCTATTCAAGGTTTCTATCACTCTTATAGACTCAGTATCAAAGAACTTCATCCAATTCTAGTGCTCTAGATCTTGAGATAAGAAGAGAGTCCACTTTAAAGCAGAAAAGAGTGTTAATTCTCCCAAAAAGCCTTAGAGGTCTAAGAATCAAGGATGTACATCTTCTTAATCAAGCATTATTAGGGAAAATCTTCTGGTACATCTTTACGGTGGACTTAAATAGTTTGGTCCTTCATGTCCTATCCGCAAAGCATGGCTTTTCCTACTCAATATGGATAGTTAAAACTAAATGCCTTAGATTCTCCAATTTGGCAAAGTTTGCTTTATGGAAGATCAATCTTGGAAAATTGGAAACGGGCGTTCTATATGGGTATGGGATGAAAAGTGGATTCTAAACACACTTCTAGATAAGCTCAATCTCATGATTCATGAATATCATTCCATGCATGGAATTCAAGTTACGGATTTAGGTATTTCCTTAGAGGAAGGTTGGAACCTTTTTATTCATAGACAAAACTTTGTAGAAGCCATCATTGAGAAGATTCTTACTCTTAGTCCCTCATCTATCCAAGGAAAATGATGTAATGCTTTGCAAGGTAATCCAAGTGGCAATTACTCCACCAAATAGGACTATGTCTAGTTAATGCTTCAAACACCCTCCCATATTCTCCACCTAATGAGAGGTCTAGTTAAATCTTCTCCAAATCCAAAATTTTCCATAATGATGTAACACATATGAGGTTTTACAACTCTTTTAGAAGTATAAGATTTTTCTATAGAAATATCATTTGAATACCCTTCTTATGGTAATAACCTAGCCTCCTACGGAGGGTTGAAAAATTCTTGGTGCCAATGATATAGGGATGAGTGTGAGGTATGCCTTAATCTCTTTTAGGGTTGTTCAGGATCGACGGCCATTTGGGGTTTTTTCTGCCCTCTTCCACCTTAGTATATTTTGGCTCTTCTAAGGATCAGTTATTGTTTGTTCTAGCCTCTCTTCCTATACGGTCTTTTGAGTGAATCAACTATCTTGTCCCTACTATTTGGATTATCTAGATGGGAAGGAATAAGAGCATTTTCCGTAATGCTCCTTTTCACACCTAGTTGCTGATAGCCATAAAGGCTTAACTTACCCAGTAGCTATTTATTACCAGAGATATCCTTTTAGAAAAAAGTAATTTTGCATCTAATTCTCCTAATAGATTATGCCACTCATGAAGGACTAGGAAATTGGCACTCATTCCTACACCCCGATGATTTTTATTGTTGATGGAACTTAGAACAAAGAATCTGGCCTTAGAGTGACTGCTTGGTTGTGGATGACATCAAGCTCTCTACCTAGAATCTAACAAAGGAATATTTAGCAAAATTGCTCTTCAACCTTAAAAGCAAAACCAAAGGCTATTTTTAGAACAATTAATACAGTAGTGACTTTTTCCCCTAGAATTATCATAATCTTGTCAAATTGCTTACAAGTTCTGAAAACTCTCTGAGGATGACATTAGCTAGATATGAAGTTGGTAAGTTTAGCCTACTAGATTGTCTGTCTATTAGAGAAGTTTGACCGTTGTTTGTTAGTCATAGTTTCACAAAAGCGTATTTCTCCTGTACATAATCTTGTAGTTTCCTTTTTTCCTTAGCTCTTTTTCTTGCTTCTAAGTATCAAAAAAATTGTTGAAATTTATTTTTCAATTTTTTAAAACCTTTTATACAATAAAAGTATGGTTGTATAACATAATTAATTAAGTGGTGAAAAGATGAATAATGTTTTTCAAGATTTATTAATGATTGAAAAAATATCTAGTAAATATATAGTACTTTTTGTGGTAGACATAACCAAAAACCAAAGATGAGGAAAGTGAAGTAGAAGCAAGTTGATGAGCAATAGAAACTTTATGTCTAGGAACCACAATCATCAAGCAATGTTTCAAAGAATTCACCAAGTTTATAGTCTAACAAATAGAAGCAGCAAGAGTGATGCTTAAGGATAAAGTACTGGAGAAAGCTTGGAGAGCCTGTGAATATCTATTACTAAAGTTCCTGAAGTATGGTGATGAACGGTTGCAAATAATAATGCTTCATTAATTACCCAAAATTCTACTTCATGACCTAAACCACTAATTGTACATAGTAAATATAGTATGAAATGTCTTGTGGTTACTAAAGCAATGGGTGATTAGTTAATTGAACCCGGCCAATTTTTCACGTGATCATTTTATGTAATTAGAGATATTCAATTAGTTAGGCCTAACTAAAAAGGTTGTCAAGAATTATCCATCAATAATTTAGTAAACTATCAATAAGTAGGAATAACTATATATGCAACATCTATATCGTGCTAGTCATTTAGTTATTGTTAACTAGTTTAAACAAGTTCTTATGAACTAAACCAAATAGAGAGCCTCGATTAAATGCTTCCGTTTCAATTTTAAAATTCTAGTTCACCATATTTAGAGCCAACAAAGCAATATTCTTTTACAATTGAAGACAACCAAATGTTACCCTTTATTAAAAAGAAATAATAAGAATCAAATGAGAATAAAATCATAAAAAGATGATCTGAAATCTTTTAATACATTTGCCTATCCTTTGAAGTCCAAAATAAACAAGAAAATAAACAAATGTTCACCAAGAAGTAATTTAATCTAGTTGCCAATTTAGGACCAAATCCATTGTGCCACTACAAGGAACTAGGAAATTTGTACAACCCTATTCAAACTGAAATTTTTGTGGTTAATGCTGCTTGGCGTAGATCCTTGTCTAGGTGCAACAGTTTGGTTATGGATGGGTACCAATGCCCCTCCTTGTTACAATTATGGTCACATTGATCTTCAGCACTTGAGGTTATACTAGTTACATTGCTTGGCATAGTCAAAATTGCCATGTGTTACCTCTTCAGCTGCATATAATGATTTTAGCATATTATTCGCAGACCTTGGCAACTTTGTAGGACACTCCACTATTCGGCCCTCAATTGATATAATGATGGTTCAACAGGTGACCATCGAGATGGAGAATTTTGATCATTGTTAAGTGAAGGTTATACCTCACCAGTGTGTCCCTCTAGCCCATGACTATATAGCATCTCTATTCCTTTAATGTCTTTCATATGCTTATGATTAAAAAACAATGAACCAAATCAAACTGGACATTCAACTCCTTTGTTTTGTTTTGGTTAATAGAAGTGGCTTACAGTTGTTCTCAAAGTTGAACCAAAACCCGCAATATTATTTTGTTTGCTGGGTATGTGCAGTAGTGCAAGTGACAACTTCTCCCTTATATTGGTGAAAATGTCTAAAGTGAGACATTTATTCATGGTGATGTTCTTTTGGTCTATTAATTTAGGTTTTTAGACACATTATGAGCTTATTGCCCTATATTTATATTATGGATGGTAAGGAGCTGAGCCAAGCTCAAACATCTCCTGCTCAAGCTCTGGCAGCTAGTTCAGTCTTGCAGTGTGTTTGAGCTTAAGCTTAACGAGCGTGACATAATGAAGCTCAAGCTTGACAAACTTAACATAACAAAGCTCAAGTTTAGTAGTTTGATAGGCTCAATGCATTACTAAGGCTTGTTGGGTGGAGTTGAAGTCTAGACATGCTCCAATATCAACCTCATTTAGAGAACATGTTTATTAATGGCACAAAGCAAAAAGAAAAAGAAAATAGGAGCAAATCCATCCAGATAAGTACTAATATAATATATTTAGTTATTATTAATTATACTAACCTCTGAACAATTAAGTATATTTACAATAATTTTATATAAGACTAGATATACTTGGGAAGATATTAAATAGAGTAGTATCTAACTCGAGCTCAATTCAATAAGAATTCAAATATAAACTTTGGCTCAAGATTAGACTTGAAGACTTATAAACTAGATTCTATAAGGATAAAACCGAACACAAGCTCGAACAACTCGTTATGAGCTCAGTTCATGAATATCTTTAGGTCGTATTTGACCTAATGAATCTATTTTGATTCAAAATTTCTCAGCAAGATAGAGCTGATGACAAAAGTGTGCTTACCTCCACATGATCAGCCATGCCGGTGCAAGAGTGGCAGGGTAAATACTGGTGAATTCCCTTGATTTAAACCTCCACAACATAGACTTTTTGTTTCGGTCTTCTTAACACTTGGACCAACGAAAAATCCAGGCTCTAAGTCGGATTAGAAAAAGCATCTTGTTAGGAGATATGTGCGCGTCTGTGGGACAGTGGGAGGGATAAGCAAATATATTCAAAACAATATCATTATATAATGACAAGGGAAACAATGATCTGTGCACTGAGAACAGCATAATTAGCATTAAATAAGTTAATTAGCATTAAGTAATGTTTCCTTGTGATATTGTGTCGCGTAGCTGGCCAGGCAAAGAATAATTTTGTTAAGGAGGTAGGCCTAAATTTAAATCTATTTTTTATCGTACGCATCTGAAACGAGAAGCTACCAGACAATTGTTATGTTATGTGTAGTGCGCAGAAACATCTGAAAGAGCCGTAAAGGTATTATCTGAGGCACCGGAGGGAAATTAATCTAGGTACTATCTGAGGCATTGCAGGAAAATTAGGTTGATGTTTTAGTTGTGGAAAACTTTTTCTATTATTTTAAACTGTTTTATAAAAGTATGAGTGCATAATGGCACAATGAGAGAAAAAATAATAATAATAATAATAATAATAATAATAATAATAATTAAGCAACGCGCTTAATTAAATAAACAATCAGAAACTACTCATGGAGAAGGCTACAAGCAACTAGACTATTCAATATTATTCATATATAGAATGAATAATAACAACATAATTCTAGGTCTATTTGTAGGTGTACAAAGAAATCTTAACCCAAAATAAAAAATAATTAGGAATTCAAGACGGCATAAACTTTGGATGCTCAGATATCTCTTAAAATGATAAAATTTTGACCCGTCAAATGCAATTATAGTAAAACTTGCAGAGTATAAAATTTTTTTTAAAACAACATATTATAATAGTCATTCCAACAACTACGGTAAAGATTATGCCCTTCAAAAGTTGAAAGTCATGCAAGGTCTATTTCATCAATTTTTCTTTTTTTTTTTTTTTTGCCTGATCGACCACTCTAGGAAACCATTTATTAGACGCTTCACATCAATAGCATATTTTAAAGATGTGTAAAACCTTATTTTTCAATCTTTAGAAAACTTATACTAAAATAGAAAATCTCTAAAACAAAATTTTCTTTTTTATAACATGAGTTTCCAAAATTTAAAAAACAAAATTTTTCACATCCTTAAAATAAGTCATGCACCTAAACTTTTATCAAAGAAAACTTTTAAAAGAAAAATAAGAAAATTTTGTACATCCAAACACTGCCGAAGTTTCCCACAACCTCAAAATAAGTTATGCATTTAAACGTTTAACTAAAAAAATTTGAAAAAGGAAACTGAGAAAATTTTGCACAACAAAACACTATCAAATTATCGGATTTTTTTTGTACACAAAAAGGAAAAAAAATTCAATGAAGGAGTTTATCTAAGAACCATAATGACCAAGTGGTGGGCCTCGATCAACTGTCAATCGGCGAATAACCAGTAAGAAAATTCTCCAAAATTGATTGACCAATTGATGAATTTCATCGACATCCTCCTCAACATTTAAGGGAACTGGATTATGGCCAGGAATCTGAAAAAACCTTACAATGTAATTGCAGTTGATCGAATTTCAAAAACAAAAATTGTAAGATAAGTGGCTCTCATTCTTTTCTTGAAAATTCCATGATTGGCTTTTGATTCAGAATAAAGATGGAGATAAGGGAAAACAAAGAAAAGCTGAGCGCTTATATCAGGAAGTAGCTGTTGTGGAGTATTGACCTTGAGAATTGTTGCTCTTATCTTATTTTCTACTCTATATAGAATAAATTTTTAAGTAAAGCTATGCTGGTAAAAAAAAAATAAATATAAATTTTATAAATTTATATTTCAAAAAACTATTAACCAGATTTTACTCAAAATGAACTGAGATCTGCATAAAATTTTGCTCTCATAAGTTATAGAGCCATTTGTATCTCTATCTGTGTTTGGACCTTTTTTATTATTTCTTTCTTAAAGAATGGCCAACATACTAAAAGTAGCCGTCACCGTCAAGAAACGGCGAGGGTCAAATCGGTGGTATCTAGTGAAGGCATTAGCGCCCACGCTGCCCTCTATAACTGAGACGGTTCCTCACGCCTCTCTTCTTCTCTTTCATTCACACAACAGAAGCTTCCTCTGTTTCTCCTTCTTCAATGCTTCCCTTTTGACGGCAACAGATAAGAAATCAAGGACAAAACTTTTTTGTTTTTTGAGGAAAAAACCGATTTTTATTGGGAGGAAAAAGAGAGGAAAAATGGTGGAGTTTTTTATGTTTGGAGATGATCAGAGCATCATTATCGCTCATGGAGGCCGTTCATTTCGATTCCTCGATGCTTATCCCAAAAGGTGAGCTTTGAAGATCCTTCCCCTCTTGAATTATCCGTTTTTGGTTTTTTAGATTTGGGTTGTTTACTTTTGTCGGTTTAATAGTTCTGGGTTTAGCGATTTTTTTTCGGGGGGTTTTCCTTTTTCTGATTTGATGGATTTGAGAATTCAGATTCAATCTTTCCCACCTGTGTTTGGAGGATTTCGGGAGCTTCTTGGGATGGGGCTGGATATAGTCTTTCTATAGCAGTTGTTTAACCTCTTTTCTCTCTTCGTAGGCAGAGATTGAAGAGATTTTTCTTATTTCCTAGTATTATTAGTATTATTTTTATCATTCTTTCGTTCTCCCATATTTTACTATTATTGATCTAGATATCTTAGTTGAAAAGATTGTCCCTTTTTTCCTTGTTCTGTCCAGTAGGGGTTATTGAATTGGATTAGTATTGATTTCTTTTATCTGGGTTTGTGGGGACTTGTTATCTGATTGATAATATAGGGTTTTGATGGAGGGGAGATCTTGTGGGGATTGATATGAGACGAAGATTGTTTATAAGATTGTTGTTTTGTTGAATTCTATGTTTCTTTGGGAAACGGAAACATTCAATCCACCAGCAGCCATACCCTCGTTCAAGCAGATGATGAATTGAAAGGGGAGACTTCATGTTTACGGTCCTG
Organism: Aquilaria sinensis; assembly: GCA_005392925.1. Taxonomy (NCBI): domain Eukaryota; kingdom Viridiplantae; phylum Streptophyta; class Magnoliopsida; order Malvales; family Thymelaeaceae; genus Aquilaria; species Aquilaria sinensis. The sequence goes on along the minus strand of SMDT01002996.1, from coordinate 52,606 downwards.
TCAATGGAGAATCATCACCCATCCACTCTCTTGTCCATGGATTCTAGTACCTCCTCTCACGATGAATTGGATTTGGAAATGACCCGACAGATCATCCTCCCCCGTCCACCTGATATCAATTTACCCCTGTCAGCCGAACGCAGCCCTCCTCCGCAATCATGGAACCGAGATCAGTGTGACATGTTAGATGTCGGGCTAAGCTCGCAAGCATTTGATACTGAGACATTCTTGAATGCTCCGAAGGCTGGACGCAAGTGTGCCAAGCGTGTAGATAGCATCTGGGGCGCTTGGTTTTTCTTTAGTTTCTACTTTAAGCCTGTGCTGAATGAGAAATCTAAGGCTAAGATAATTCGAGACAGCAATGGAGTTTCTGGGTTCGATAAATCTGACCTCAAGCTCGATGTTTTTATGGTGCAGCATGACATGGAGAACATGTACATGTGGGTATTCAAGGAGAGACCTGAGAATGCGCTTGGAAAGATGCAACTGAGAAGTTACATGAATGGTCATTCTCGTCAAGGGGAACGTCCTTTTCCGTTCAGTGTGGATAAGGGATTTGTACGATCACATAGGATGCAGCGGAAACACTACAGAGGACTCTCAAATCCCCAGTGTGTCCATGGGATTGAGGTTGTTCCATCACCGAATCTCATGTGTCTCGATGAGGAAGAAAGGAAAAGGTGGATGGAGCTAACTGGAAGGGATTTGAATTTCACAATACCACATGATGCCAGTGATTTCAGTTCATGGAGGAATCTGCCAAATACTGATTTTGAGCTTGAGAGGCCTCCTCCACCATTAAAGAGTGTCTCGAGCAACCACTCGAAGAAACTTCTTAATGGATCTGGGCTCAACCTATCTACCCAGCCATCTAACCACAGCAATGGTGATGAGATGGATTTATCACCTGTCAGCAGCAAAAGAAGGAAAGACTTTTTCCCCCATGGAACTGCTGAGGATTGCTATTTGGCTGTGAATCCTCCTGACCGGATCACTGATGTGGAAGTGCACCCCACTGAGCCACACTGGTTAAACGATTTCAGCGGGGTAATGAAAAATATATATGGGCCCGTTACAGCTGCGAAGACTATCTATGAGGATGAACAAGGTTATCTGGTGATTGTTAGCTTGCCCTTTGTGGATCTTCAGAGGGTCAAGGTCTCCTGGAGGAACACTCTAACCCATGGCATCATTAAGATATCATGTGTGAGCACTTCATGCATGCCATTCATCAAGAGACATGACAGGACCTTCAAACTCACAGATCCTGCGTCTGAGCACTGCCCTCCTGGCGAGTTTGTTAGAGAGATCCCTCTATTGACTCGAATTCCTGAAGATGCTAACATAGAGGCATACTATGATGGGCCAGGATCTGTGCTTGAGATTGTGGTACCAAAGCTGCGTGAGGGGCCGGAAGAACACGAGGTTCGAGTGTGCCTTCGCCCTCATCTCGGAGGCAGTGATTTAATGTTAACTTGATGCTGGTGCTGTATTATAAGTGTAAGGTTAGTTAGTTGCTATTGCTGCTTCATTGCTTCTCTAACACTGTATCATGCAGCTTGATATATGAAATACATGGTTCAACTCAAACTGCTTTTCCTTCTCGTCTATGAAACTTTTATGCCTTCCAAGTGATGATTCTTCTCATTTTGGCTGTAGCAGCAATTGATATTTATTCTTCTAGTGGTTGGTTTCTGTAGAAAGATAAGAGGAGAGGGTGATCTGGAGACATTGTTGTATTGAGTACGGGACCCCCCAACTTGTTCCGTGTTTTGTTGGAATAGAATTATTGGCCCTCGTTCCACTTTTGACTAGGCAAGCTTGATTTGCAATGTGATAGGCCTATTAGCTTATTGATTTGGTCAAATTAATGGTCGAGTCAACGATTGGTTTGTCTTTGCATCGACTTTGGTGGGGAAGCCGGCACAGTATTATGCAGAAAAATTTCCAAATTGCTGCGTCGCACTCGCACGCCTTCACCAAATTCTTCAGTCTAACTAATCAACTCGGGCCCCTCTTCATTACTTTCTTGATAGGTAAGTTTATTAGCAGGGGCCCTCGCCCTCCTACAGACCTGGGAAGTCAAAAAAAAGGCCGGCAGAAAATGATAGGACAAAAAAAATATATATAAGGTACAAGTTAGTCCTTGAACTTTTATCTGTTGATTATTAACTAAAGGTAACATTAACAGTTAACAGGGTAATGACTAGATCAATGTAATTATCCCTATATTGTAAAAGGCGTGGATTGGTGCAATATTCATGAACAGTGCAGGGCAATGTGCCTTTTTTTTTTCTTTTTCTTTTCCCCGGGTGCAATTGTCTTTTTTTGAAATTCGGTCTCCTTTCTGCAAGCAATCACATTTTTTAGGTCTTGTTATTACTAATACAGTCTAAGGTTTTGAAATTAAAAAAAGGTAAAAAAATGACAGGTAAGGACTTACGCTTTGAAAATATATGCATATGTAATCAAAGGTTTATGAAGTTTCACTGGGTAATTGCCCCCATTACCTCCATTAAGTAATCTAATGATGGCGGTGGATGACAGTTGTAGAGGTGGAGTCGCAAGCCATGGTTTATCTGTCCTTTACCCGATGATGGTGGTATGAGCATCCCAATGACTCTTATGACAACCTTAAAAGGTATGGCAGCAGAGGACAATGGTGATGAGGGCTAGCTAGAGAGCAACAAAATGAAAAGAGGATAGTGATCACAGTGACGACGACGACAATAGCTGCCGACAGTTGAATTGTGGTGTTACAGAAACCAAATATGACATTTTAATGGGATTTTCTATCCATTATGGAAAGTTGGTTGGAGGACGAGACCATTTCAGTTATGAGCTTAGGTTTGCAAGGTTTTGGAGGTTCATGAAAATGAGTAAATGCACAATTAGTCCCAAAGCTTTAATTTTCATTGTAACTTGGTCCTTAACCTTCATTTTGTTAGATATTGGGCTCAAATCTTTGTACCGGATTATATGTTGGTCTGTAACCTTAGACAAGACTAAGTTCACTTGAAAACATAATTTACTAAAAGGGAAAACTGATATTTTAAATGGTTCATCAACTGTAAAATAATTATGATATAGTTTGGATTTATTAAAAGACAATTACTGAACAATTTGAATTCATTAACTTTTATTTAACCATCTAACATCAACTTTTTAAATTCTAATTTAAACCATTCGGTGACTGTTTCCCAATAATTTTTTTTGTGCCATAATATTTTGAAAACTAATAGACTATTAAAATTATTAGTTTTTTCTATTTGTAAATTGAGTTTTTATACCATTTCAATCATGTAGAGTTAGAGATCAATATGCAATGAAATATTGGTTAAGAACCAATATGCAATGAGAATTAAAGACTTGGAACTAGTCAAGCTTTTGACCCATGAAAAAATATTGGTGGCAGATTTGCGTCTTTAGGAAGCACCAATTAATTAGTTTTAAGTTGAAATTGCATTGATGTGCATTGATCTTATATATAGTAATTATTAATGAAGTTTCATACTTTAAAATTTTAAAATTAATTTTAAAATATTTTTTATAAAATAAAATTTTCTATTATTAATTTTGTAGCAGATCGAACCTAAAAAAATGCAATGAAAATAATGATTTTTTTCAAATACATTATAAAATTAAATTTTAGACTTTTTAAAATGTAAAATTTCAATAAATTGGTAATTTGGGCAAATAATCACTTCATATAAGAATAATAAACTAATACATTAATTTTAATTTAAAGCAAATTGACCTAAATTTGCTATTTTAGCAGAAAACATCAAAAAAAAAAAAAGGAGGATTTTTGTTTCTCGGGTAGGCATTCAAAGGGAGAAAATGAAATCTCCCAAAAAGTTAGCGGCACAAGAAAGAAAAGAATCCTGAAGTCAGATCAGGTTTGATATCGAAACAAGGAAAAAGAAAAAGAAAAAGTGGCAAGCACTAGTGGCTATGTATGTGGTAATAATGGTTATCTCGGCAAGGCCCGATCTGTAGGGCCTTTTTTCAAAAATCTTCTTCTCCAACCAATTGCCACTACTCAGAAATAATGCCACATTCTCTGGCTATGGCGGTTTCACTTCTTCATCCCTCACCCACTCACCATCAAATGTCAATCCCAGCAACCATACAGGTTTTAATAGCTTCCCTCACTCCCGACCCAACAACATCAATGCCAGTCGCAGACACTAGCACACATAGTAGTAGTATATAACATCATTAATTGAGATATACTCGTAACAATTCTTAAATTGATTGATTTGCTGTTCTCCTAACATCCCATTGTCTACCACCCGATAATGTTAAGTGAGAAAATCTCATAAAGGCCAAAAAAGGGGAGTTAAATCAGTATTTTATATAATGATAAAATCTCTCCACCTATCACTAATTGATTTTAAATTAGATGTTTTAATAAATGATAGCATTTCTTCATGCTTGGGATTTGGTAATAGTAATACCATAGAACTAGAAATGTTTATTCACATACCTGTCAATGTGGAGAAAATTTGATTGTAGACATTGTTATCGAATAGTACCTATTTTCTTCGTCTCATGATATTTATTTTTTTTAATTATTATAGATTTTAAAAGATGTGCATTGTTACATGAATCTTGCCTTCTCATTGTCCAAAGTCCATTAGTTGAAACATCAGAATATCAGGTATTTGTTCGAATTAAAATATCAATTCAAACTCTAAAAAGGAATTTCAAAAAGCATTTTTTACGTTTTTTATAATAAGCGAGCATTTTTACTGATTTTTTTAAGTATGATAACTTAAATCATTATTAAATACATAAAATATTAACTTTCAAATAAAATCAATTCTAAAAATTAATGAAACTAGAAATAATACCTTAACCATAATATGAAATAAGTAGAGTCGTTTTTTGGTACAGAAAAGGAGTAGAAGAATCGTGAGCACAATACTTTTGTATAGTCCGTTGCGACAAAAAACATCACATCAAGGGTTTTAAATGGCTTTATTTATGCCTTGGCTTTTGTTTGTTGGAGGAATAGTGCGGCAACCGGCAGCACTATAACTACCATGACAATCGGATACGACTTTGAAAGGGCGGTTTTTTTTCCTCAGCCGTTCCTTTAGTTGGTTGAGACGAAATTGAGTACCATAATTGAGATACTAATGATTTTTTTTTTTGCATTCAAAATAAAATAAAGAGTCTAATGAAATAGTCAAGCTACTAAATCATGAGTTGGAGAAACACGCTAATACGGAGTAATTATCAATGAATAACAATCATACTTCTTTATTTTGAAAATAACCAGATCAGTAATATCTACCAAGCCTGGTAGAGGTAACCTCTGATTTTGGAGAACATCTAATGCCTACGAGCAGTTTAACAAGACTGTAATATATCTCAGAGAAAGAGTTGCTATCATGTGGACTGTTTCAAGAATAGCTACCAACTCCGCTTCCAATGGCGAGGAACAATTTGTCCATATTCTCCCTCATTGGTAATTCAATCCCATCAATAACTAGGCAACGACTCCTAACCCCATTGATCTATGACAAGCCCCATCAACAACCCAAATAACCGGATTGAGATCAAGTGCCAGTAATCTCCTAGTTCCCCATGTGTGACATGGTTTGTTGGGGGGTTAGTTGTAGGTACCCTTTAAGCTGGTAGGAAGTCTCTAGCATCCATAAGTTGTTGGATAATAGCTTCCCTCCTGACTATCAAGGACTAAGAATCAAATGGTGCATTACGGAAAGCACATTCATTTCTTCCTAGCTAAATAATCCAAAGGATAAAGACTAAATAACTGATCCATTCAAAGGACCATTTATCGAGGGAACCTACAAGCAATGACAACCGACTCTCAAACAATAAATTAGTGGATTGAGATGGGAGCAAAAACAAAGAACCCCATAAGTCGGTAGTACCTGAGCAGCCCCAGAAGAGATGAATAGTCATCTCCTCCTTTGTATTACAATGCTAGCGAAGGCAATCTTGCATCCCACCATAAGTAGCTAGATTACCACTCATAGGGAGGGTATTTAACAAACACTTCCACAAGAAAACCTTAAACTTTTGAAGTAATTGTAGACTCTACACTAATTTCATAATTCTAGAGAAATCCAAATTTGGAGAAACATAGATGAGACCCCTTATTGGGTGAAATAGATGAGAAATCCTTTGAGCTACCAAGTTAAAATAACCATGCTTAGTGAGATATGTACACTTGGAATTCCTTTGCCAACGAATCACATCATTCCCACAAGTTAAAAAAGCGAGTGAAGTAAGAGAATTTATCGCCAAATTCCCTCCAAAAAAATCGGGCTAAAAAATGCTATATTCTAGCCCTCGTCATTAAGAAGACCCAAATCTGAAACCCGAAGTCTTGGCAGTACCCTGTGCTAAGAAGCTAAGGATTTTGACATGGTAGGGGAAATAGTCAAAATCCAAGGATCTTTTCAAACCCAAATATATTTACCATTGCCAATCTTCCATTGAATAGAATCCTTAATAATTGATCTCCCGTTTAATAGACTTTTCCAAATTAAGGATCCTAAGCTATTGCTATCAACTAACCAGATTGAATGTGAGGACCCATATTTTTCCATCAGAATCCTAAAAACTAGTTTATTTGGGTATCTAGTAAAAATTTCCCAAAATGTTTTCCCCATAAGTGCTTTGTTAAACACTCATAAATCCTTAATTCCTAACCCCCCAAGTCCTTTCAATAACATTAGAACTGCTCCCTACTTCATATAGATGCCTTTTTTTCCTATGATCTAAACCACCAAAATCGGTTAAAGGATTTAGATACTGAATTCGATAAGGTTACAGGAACTTTGAACAAAGACATAATATAGACTAGAGTTAATGTCAAGGTAGATTGAATCAAAGTAAGCCTACCGACACTATTAAGTAGCCATCCTTTCCAACGGTCGTGTTGAGCTTTAATCTTGTTTGTCATAAAATGATAAGTAGTAATTCTAGATAGATCCTGGCAGAACAGAGCACTTAAATAGTGGAGAATACCATAATTGATTGGGAATGATTGCATTTGGTAGAACTCTTGTTGCCAATCCACTAGAACATTTTGGCTAAACAATAACTCAAATTTTTTAAAATTAACCTCTTGCCCCACTACTAATGAGCATAACTGTAGAGTATTTTGGAAAGTCTGAACAGCATCCTTAGATGGATGAAAAAATATTTGACAACATCTGCAAAAAATGGGTGATTTATGGAGGGCCCAAACTTACCTACCTTAAGTTTAGGAAGCACACCTGAATTTTGCAAATATGTCAAATAACTAGAAAGTGCTTCCACATAGAGGATGAACATATATAGAAAGATTGGGTCTTCCTAACGGATGCCAATTTCCAAGTTGAACCATTCTAAAGTGCAACCATTTACCAAAACTAAGTAAGATACAGTGGATATACATTGTTTGATCAAGTTAATCCAATTGGTTAGCAAGTTCATAGCTGCCAGAACTTTCTCAATTTATGACCACCGGAGAGTATCATAGGTTTTGCAGATGTTAAGTTTAAGAACTGCTTTATACCTTCAGGCCCTACTTTGCCGACTTGTTTGCATGATGGCATGAATGATTTTATGAGCTATAATAATATTTTCCTAAATACTTCTTCTAGGTATGAAGGCATTTTGGTTGTCAGAGACCAAGCTGGACAAAATTAGCTCTAACCAATTTTGTAAAGTGTATTGCATAGACTTATTGGACACAAGTCTTCAATAACCTGAGGTTCCCAAAGTCTTAGAATTAGAGTAATTTAAGTATGGATTAAGGCATTAATCCAGCAATTATGTTCGTTGTTTTTTTTCTGTGTAACGTAATAAACATAATTGTAACCCTAGAATAATGATATTCTTAAACATCCCTGGTCTAGTATTATTGTGGAGCGGGTTGCAATAATACATATCGACTAGCATATGTGGAGACTAATATGAGATATGTAGTCTACATATGGATACAAGTTGGAGAACTTGTGTACTGGACCGACCTACCAAGAGAACACTACATGGATCATTAGATGAGTGTCATAAGTGATTCTCATAGTGATCATGGTATATGTAGTCGTTCAACCTAAGATCATCAAGGTTCCCTACATGTGAGTCACATACTTTGATACTTTCCTTTGTTGCTCGTAACTGAGTGAACTTGAAGGAGGTCATTGGGTATACCACATATCATGCGGAGGGATTTGTATGATCAAGATGGGATTTTTCCCTCCTATGATTTGATGTGGAAAGAATCCCTCATTCATGAAAGATTAAACTACTTCCATAACTGAATCATTTAGAATATGCTAGTGTTTCTTAATAACAGTAGGAGGAATGCCATCCTCTCTTATGAATGGAGCAAAAAGGATCTCACATTGTTGAGGTGACAACTTCCTCAAGATAGATGAACAGAAAATATTTTGAGCACCCTCCCTAAAAATAGTCAGACTGTAGAAAAGGTCAGTATAATGTGGTTTAACTTATCCTCTAATTTCTTTTTCAATACAGATCAATTATTATCATTAGCCCTCATGGTTGATATCCTGGATTTGATTCGTTTGCTCTTAGTTACCAAATAGAAAAACCTTGTGTTTTTATCTTTTAAAGCAAGCCAAGTGATACGCGACTTCTAAGCCCACATGTGTTCTTTGTTTGCAAGTAAAGAAATATGTTGTTTTCTTAAGAAGGATATCTGATGGTGATGGTCTAGTATATTTAGAGAAATTTGCTTTTCCTTTAATTAATTCTTAACTTCATTAATTCTAACCCCCTAAATTACCCATAATTAATTTAATCCATCGTCGAAGCACATCTAAGAACACTTATAAGTCGCCTAGAACATTTTGGATCCTCAAACCAAAGATGACCAAATTGATTTGATGATTTCTTCACACTTGGGGTTTCTCAACTAGAAAACCTCAAATCATCTCAAACAATGATAAAACATGAAAGGAAGATAAGATTCTAATAACAATGGTGCATCATCTAATCGTTGAATGACCAGGTTCACTTGTTTAACTAACGGAACTAACGGTAGCTACTCCTCATTACGAAGGACCTTATCAAGCACCTCATAAACCATCTCTTCCCCTTCTTGAAAATTTGACCAAGTATACAACGGTTTACTAGCTAAAATCTGAATTATTGTAACTCATCAACAAAAAACTGAAGCCATATAGTAGCAGAGACCAAATGAGAGTTTCGGCTTGTTTTCTCTAGTGATGGATGATTTGATTAAAGTTTCCAATCAAAACCAAATGACCCATAAATTGCTTAAGAATTAACAGCATAGTCTCTCATGTGCTTCTACGATATTGGATGGCCAAGTGACCATAAACACAACCAAGATACCATGATATATATAACAAAATCAAATGGGGATCTTTATGTAAGGCGAAGCACTAAATTTTAAACTTTCAACCTAATTAATAAGCCCCACTACGTCCTAATGCATCCCTACAAATAGAGCTACTAAATCCTAGCATAGCTAGTTTGTTAATTGCTGCATCTCCATCTAAGCTGGTCTCCATTGGAAACACAATAGTGGGCTGATTATTCCTTACTAAGTTCTTTACGTGATTAATTGTCATGAGTCAACCCAAACCACGATAGTTAAAGCTTATAATCTTCATTTAGCTCTCGATTTTTAATAAGGTTCAAACCTGAAAAAACCATTGTAATATTTGAATGACATACCATTATTCCCTGTCTCACGCTTATTTTTATATGCTGGTAAAATCTCATATGACATATTGAAATCAGAAAGAAAAATATAAAAAGTTCCAGAAATAAGAGCTTTAGACCTTTTTAAGTGATGTTCCTTCAGAGGATTAACAGATGAGGTCTTTTCAGACTTTCATTTCTTTTAGACCGTTACCGCTTTGAATCTTGTCATTATCAGAGAAATATCAACTAATACGATTCTTCCTCCAACCTTATGCACTTTTCAAGTATCGAATGCAGTAAACAGATGGCAACCTTTGTTGTGTTATATCGTAGACTAATAGAACCTTGGATTTATACGCTTTCTTGGCTTGGTAGTTTCTAGTACTGAGTTTTCATTTCTTAGACACTTGCATAGAAGTAGCTAAGAATAATAGAGCATTCTGGGCTTCCTATTTGAATGGACAAACAATTTGCAATGGTGGGCCAAGGATTTCAGTTTTTTCTACACTACTTAGGTAGGCACATACCTTGGCTTAGGTAGCATACATGTGGCAGTCCTAGTAGGAATTTGACCAAGTCAGATTTATTTTGGTAGAATTACCATAGAAGTCCTTAAAGTTTTTAATGGTATAAGAGTAAAAGTAAATCGGTTATTGGTTAGTTATATTAAAAAGTAAAAAATGTGGCTTGAGTAGAAAAAAAAAAAAAGCAAACAGAAGGCAAGTGGAGGGCTGGGACTTGCGAGTTACGACAGCACCGATGGAATCAACGATGGATGCATGGCAGAGAAAGCAAAACATGGTAGCGGTCTCCGGCGGAAGCTGATCGGCAGCTTGGCACATCTTCGAACCGTATAAGCTGCTCGTAGGCCGGCTTCTTCAATTGTCAGAACCACCACTCGTCGGCGTTTACTTGGGGTTGCATGTGGTGGGGTTTAAGCCTTCAACCCCTCTTTCTTTCGTATCAATGTCAATTCCTGACGTCGATTAGACCCTCGACCTCTTCAATTCTGGCCTATTGCTTAGAGACGATCTTTCTCATTCCTGTATCGTTCCAACCATCAGAAGTTGAGGTAATTGCACCAACTTACTTGATTTTTCTGCAATTGAAAATTTGATTAGATTTTACTGAATTCCTTTTTAGTGAATTATTTTTCGGCGTGCTGCTTTGCTGGGCTATGGTTCCTTAATTCCTAAGTTCACCTTTTGTTCCTAAAAGACTATGTTAGTAAGTTTTGGCAATTCCCTCATGTGCTAGTAGAGATTTCCCTTTAGACTTAAAGATTTCCCTTCCTAGAACCATGTAATGAAGTATTCGACCAAGCACCTACTAAAATGATCCAATGTTGAAATAAATTGTTCAAATACAAATGAAAACAGACTAAAAACCATATTAGCCATTGTCTTTCCTTGTCCAAACACCAGCAAAATAGCAAATCATTCTAACAATGATTACATTTCAAATGCAACGTAAAGAGCAGAGGAATTTAGGATTTAAAGTTATAGGAAACCATTTTAGAATAAATAGATGGTCAACGAGGTGTAGAAGCAATAGTAAGTTCAATTGCCAGTTTAACAAGGACATGCTATCCAACATACATCTCATCTAGCTTGAAAAATATGTTGCATGTGCATGTCATCTGTAAAATGATTGCAGTTCTGGGAAATTAAATGGTTAAAAGTGAAAACTCACTTTAAGTTAAAAAGTGAAAACTAAACTGCTAAAAAGATTTTGTTAAGAGTTTATTGAAAACTTAGTGTTTCCATTTTAAGTTTTTGTTTTCAAATTTTTTTATTACAAGGTCCTATTTTAGGTTAGAGGTTTTCTTTTCTTCTATTTCTGTCTAAACCTGTAGCTAGTTTGGTAGAATTACTTAGTGTAACCTTGTGCCTTTGTAACTAAATATAAAACAATGCATTCTAGATACCATGTAGGCTTCTTGAACTACCAGATACATGAACTAAAACAGAGAAAAAAAGCGGAAGCTTGGGAAAGAAGGAGGAGTATGATGCCCAATTTACAGAAGAAAACCAATTTATGGAAGAAAATAGTGTCCTGCAATACCTTTAGTGATCTTACCTTAGAGCATTGACATGCATTTGAACATGATCACTTCTAGGTGCATGATGGAGATATTTAACTTAGATTTTGAAGTTTGCCAATTGTGGTCACGCGACTTTATATTTTATTGGGGTTGAAGGCCAGCTGCAAGATTAGTTTTCTTTATATTTCTTTTTTCTGATTGTTAAAACAAAGTCTATGGAATTATTGGGAAACCTGTCAGCCACAGCAAATCACTTCAAACCCTTGGAAGAGGACTTATAAATTGGTGTCCTGGGGCTAAGACAAGGTTTTTTATAGCAAAAATATGGTGACTAGAATGTTTGGAGTTAATTAGAGCACTGCAACTCAAGATATCCTCTAAAACCAAAGATTGTGCTTAAACAATCAGCAGAACGAAGTAAGCCTCAAACTCTTAAAAGAAGGCTTCAAAATTTAGGGGTTGAAGCTGGAACAAATCTTAAACATCTGAAGAAGGGTTGCTGGAAAATCTTGTGCCATTTGAACCACTGGATCTCCAAAAGACCCATTGAAATTGAGGTTGCAAGTTACTGGAAACTGCATAAGTGACTTGTTGGAACAAGTTTGACTCAACTTGACTTTGAGAAAGAAAGGAAATTTTGGAGTGAAAATTTGCAGATAATTTTATACTGCAAAAATGGACTCACTCATGTCCTTAAACCATATTTAAGACATAAGGAATCAGGTTTTGCATATAGCAAACTAGTGCAACCTGCAAAAAGAAAATTTGCCTCAAAATCTTGGAAAACAGTTTCTAAGTTGAATTTTCTGGTTTTAAACCAATTTGTTATAATAAAAGGTTGGTTTCTGAAAAATTTAAGATAAAATGAGGTTGTAGAACCAGAAATCACACCCAAGTCCACTTCCTTTATGGTAAAACTACTAGTGGAAGCAAAGTTGCTTCAAACTCTAGGTTACAAGCCTCAAAATGAGAACTTGCAAGTTTGAAAAAGTTACAAATGGATATTAAAAAGGGGACTGCAAATTTTGGGGCTATTTGAACCTCTAGAACTGAAAAGACACTAATGAGTTCCAGTTTTCTGCTAAAACCACTTCCAGAGGAGATATGCTTCAAACCCTTGGGAGATGACTTCTAAATTCAAGATATGTTTGCAAACAAGTTTCAAATGATAAAAAGATGGTGACTGCTAATTTTGAGCAATTTGGAGCTGTATAACTCAAGATGACCCCTTGAAATCAAAGGAATTAACTGCTGAAGCTGCTAGAAAATTTCATAGGGGCAAAGTTTGACCATAGTTGACTTTGAGCTAGGAAAAGTGTTTGAAACTGAAATTTTTCAGACATGTTCCAAAGCCAAAATGGAACTTTTTGAGCTCAATAAGGGTGCAAGGAAGTCAGTTTTTTAGGGAAAATGAAGAGTAAATTTGTTTCAGCAATCATGAGCTAAACTTCATGAGTTTTGAGGGTCATAAGCTGATCTAATTGACACATCTAATATTTATGGAAAAGATGCTGCTCAAGACAGTGGATTAGAATATCTGAGTTAAGGACTATGGTTTCTACATCACAACAGAGAAAAACAGCAGCTTCAATAAAAAACACAGCAGGATTAATGGTGAACCTGAAAGTTGACCAAATGTTGACTTTCATAGTTACTTCTCTATTACCTCTGCAACTTTGTCAACAATTAAATCTGATAAGTAAGATTTCTCTGGAGCAAGAAATCTAAAGCAAGATGACATTATGAAGAGAAGTTGGCAGAAACTGTGCTAAGGCTGTAGCTTGACTAACTCTTTGACTTTGAGTTGGAAGCATCAAACAAAGCTGAAATTTTGCATGAAAGTCTAAGCTAGTATATATAACTTGTAAGGGCAAGAAATTTCAAAATCGGAAGGCATAGTGAGCTGTCATCCATGGTATATATGAAAAACAAAGCATGGTATACAAACAGAAAAGAAAGAGATAAACAGGCTGCCCTGGAAAGTACATAACAGTAGCTTAAAGCAGATCATTGTATGAGAATCTTAACAAACAAAGCAAAGAAGGACATTCTGAATGTTTTGTACACTCATCTTGAACATGAAGAACTCACCTAAGCAGATATTGATGAAACTGAAGGACATAGTCTTGCTTTCTTGATCAATAAGCAAGAGAAAATTTGGAGGACCAAATTTATTAAGGTGGGGAGATTGTCATGCCCCTACCTTGTATAGCCAATGGCTAGTTTGTTTATTTTAGTAATTTGATGGGGGGAAATGGAGCTATATTGCCAGAGAAATAAAAGGTTGGGCAGAATTATTTCACTTTGCAAGAGAGGAATAACAGAAATGACCATGATTTTTTCCTCTATACTTTTAATAGCTTATTCCAAGCTAATTATACAACCTTATTGATCACTTTGCTAATTCCACTATGGATTTCTACCATTACACATCTTATTTGCCTAATGCTCCAAAATTTAATCTTGCTGACCAAGAATGCCAACGTGAACTAATAGCTTTGGCATTTAACTCGTGTTTTACTGTTTGTGTAGGTTGCTATTTTAAACATAAGGGTGTGTGTCCATGTCTTGGAGATCCATCTTTACTATTGGTCTTATAAGGAAGGTGGTTTTACTGATAAATTGTCTTTTTGAGCCTAGAGGCTTTTTGTGTACATGTACTGAATATAACTTCAAAGTGATGCCCTAGATTGTTAATGAGATAGTGTTTGTGGATTTGGAAGTGTTACAAGAACATAGAATGTTTGGATTTAAATAGCTGGTTTTGGATATGCAAATACAAGTATCTGTTTTCAGGTATTCTTGGTACTTTGCACTTGCTGGTACTTTTTCTGCAGAATCTGGTTTAAAGGCAAAAATATGGTTTAATGCATAAGCTTCTGATTTGCTGACTTCTACATGTTCCTTTGTTTCTATGTAACTTGTCTGTAAAGTTTGAGCCTAAGTTGTGCAGTAAAACCTAAGGTCAACCTTGAAGTCAAATTTATTTAACTCTGCTACAAGTTGTTCTGCACAACTTGGATTTAAGTATTTAAACTTCAGATTTTCATATGTCTTTACATTTCCAGGTTCTCAACATGATTGTTATGCATAATAAGACCTATTAATCAACAAAACTGTATTCCTACCTTCTGCGAATTAAAAGTCAACTCATTACTCAAAGATGCATATTTCTAGCAATCGTGCATCCATTAATCACTAGGATGGTTACAGGCCCTAATTGTTTTCTATTTCCTTGAGAAAAGAAATCACTTTAATGTGTAAATCAGTTTTTAACTATCTCCATTTGTTTCCTTAAGAAAAGAAATCATTTTAATGTGTAAATCAGTTTTTAACTATCTCCATTACACCTGGGACCTATATTCCAATTCTATAGCAATTGCAGTAATTGTAACACCAACAGTAAAAACAATAAAACAACCTTTAACAACCATTTACCTGAATATTCAACCTTTTTCTCAAAGCCTTATGCTTCTTCCTGTTCTTCAGCTTATTTCTTCCTCTTCTTCCAATTACAGTTTCAGTATCATTGTAAAAACCAGCTCCTCTACCATACACTGCAAAATCGTACCACAGAAGAATATTAAGGCTTACAAGACTTCAATTCATCCTTATACAACCTAGACAAAAAATCAGTTTCACTATTCTCCTAGTACCTGGGCAATGTATGCTGCCATATATATAACAAGCTTACTTCTAGAACAAGCTCCACAGGCTTACCTCAATATTGATCTAAATCCAAAAATAAATGATCGGAAATGATAGTATCAGCCAAATCGATCGAGTAAACAACCATAAATTGATGGAATTGGAACTGCAAAAATCAAAATACTTGCAATAGGATCACTCGCGACGAGCTGTTATGCATATACCAAATTGATTTGTAGAGAAAGGTGGCGTTGGCTTAGAATTAACGATGGAAGTTCCAATCGACATTCTCACCGCTCAACAAAGTCAGCTACTTGCCTGGCCGAAGAAATTACAGTCAGCTCTGGCGCCTGTCGAGATTGTCGATGTCAAGGCGACAAATTACCATGACTAACACTGTTACTTCAACAATGACTTTGTCGTCAAAGCTGGAGGCGCTTTGTCACGAAAAACCGGAACATCAAGCAAGAATAATCGCGATGAAAGGGAGGATTATGCTAGCAAAGTTCATGGGGGCGAAACAAAGCGTCAACAATTTTGACCCGCTAGCAACCAAGTTTGAAGATATTTTCTTCTCAACCGCGAAACCGAAATTGAACATGAGAGATCTTCTCTGCCGCCCTAATCGAGACAATCGCCGGTGATGTCGCAACTCTCCACACCGCCTGTCTCTTCGTCTTCTGTTCAATGAAGCCCTTTTTTTTCTTTTTTATCTAAGTAACTGATTTGCCTTTAGTATTGCACAATTTAAAATTCTAAGGACTTCCATTGTAATTCTACCAAAATAAATAATGACTTGGTCAAAGCCTACTAGGATTGCCACATGTATGCCACCTAGACCAAGATATGTACATGCCCAAGTACTGCAGAAAGACCCTTTTTCTAACATGTTTAGAGTAGACTTGCAGTCCATAATAGTCCGCCAAGAAATTTACTTTCCTCACATGCACTCGTACACAAGTAGACTTCTTCAGTGCATATGACAATAAGATCGTGCCCATTTGAAGACTCACTCAAAACATACTAGCTGATTATGTTCTTTTATTCCAAAACCTTCTCTGCTAATAACTACCTTTAGGTCCTCAAATTTTGTCTCCACATTATGTTCTCTCATATTTTTTTTCCCAATTGTAAGTCCAATTTTGTCACCTTCACTAAATCATCTACCAAGATTGTACTAGTCATCGGAACTGTGCTTTAATCTTGGCCATAAAGTAAATCCACCACAAATACCTCCATAGTGTTGTGAACAGTTAGTATATTAGTATTATCTTCCAAAAGACCTATCTGCACCCTAGAACAGAAGCCATCAAAATTACTTTCCTTTGGGGGGCTTTAGGTGTGGCTCCCTTTGCATTGAACCGCTACCATTTTTATCAGTCATTTACAGGAACATGGAATCCCTTTCATTTGAACCACAAATTGGAAGTGCGGCCAAGGTATCTCCATGAGCTGACATGTTAGGATTAACCTCAAACTCCTTAATATAAGGCCTAGCCATTTGGCATCCCCGCAGCTATACATAATGGCGTGGATGACCAATGAAAATATCAGGAGTCCGCATTGATGAATAATTGCAAACTAGTGAAGAGTAGCCAACTCAGCGGCACTTTTTGCACACTTTAAACACTCCGTCATACTTGAGTTGTATCCATGATCCGTCACCATTGAAGTCTCACCGTTGAAATCTAGGAAAAACTTCTACCTTAACACTTAGGAAATGCCAACGGTGTCGAGAAGAAGAAAAGAAATCCATACCAACAACTTTACCCATAAGTTCACCAATGTATGCAGCTATCTTAACAATTGATGGGAGTCGACAAATTTGAACCCACACTGGAACATATTGGAATTTGTGACTATCATAGGGACTATGAGGGTTAAAACTGGTAAATAACACTAGGACCCCATCAATAAGGGAAAGACCATGTTGTTGAAGTCCCATAGCATCCTGCTTATGAGAGAGTTCGATGGTGAAACGGTTTGATCCAATTGCTCCAATGACAACAGTTTTACCTTTAAGGTTCCAGACACGATTGATATAGGTTTGGATGAAAACTTGTGAGAACTGTCTTAAATCCACAATTTTTATAAGGATACAATTAGAGAACTCACAACAATTGCTGTCCATAATCTCTGAGGAGATGCAGTTTCTGAGCAAATAATTCTGGGGTTCAACACTGAAGGCAACCTCCTGCCTTTAAACTACAAAGATCTTGAATGACAATCGAGGCCAAATGTAATGAGCAGAAATAAGTCAAAACCACTAGAATGCACGAATAAAACTTGGGGAATGAAACTCAAAGCCCCGCCAGAAAATACTCGTGGGATTCCTTGAAGCATAGCCTCGTATCAAGAGCATCCGAAAAGAAACACTTGATAACCAATAACAAGCAGAAATTGCAATCAAACTAATGCACAATCAATCAGACCGGATTGGGTTTATGAAACTCCAGTATGAACACAAAACGACCGAAACTCCAGCAGAAAAGAATGGACCAGCAAATGATATGATCCGTCGGTAACCGAAGAAAAATCAGCAACTAAAGCAGATGCGGCAAGCAAAAAAAACCTGTGGTTTCAGGTGACAGCAAGCTCGTCCACAAGACAACCTGGGGCACAGTGTTGTGCGATCAACAAGTCGGACACCAGATTAGCAACAGATGGGCATAAACACGGTACAATATTATGGTCGATCAAGCTTAGGAACAATCGAAGTGAGAAAAACTCAGATCAACGAAGGACCTCCGTCTGAGTAAGGTTGATTTCTGGAGAGAATGTTGGCTCACACGTAGAAGCGTCGGGTGTAGAGTTCATAAAGATTTTCCTGAGTATGCTTAAGAGATATTTTCGTCAGCCACCGCCAAAAGAACCGATGGGAATAGCCCACTCCACATCAAGTTAAACCGATTTTAATCTAGAACGCGAGAAAAGATCTCGTAACCCGATCTATTTTAGATAAAAAGACCGAACGTAGTATAAAAACATAATTAATCAATTTATCTGTTTGGCCGACAAAACGGAAAAGTTACCAACAAAAGCATAATTGAGGCTTCCAGTACTAAGAAGGCCTCAAAAAATCCAAGAAATCCGACTAAACAATAACAATCAGCAGCGCATACTATAGAAGCAAAAACACCCATCCGAGAATAATCCAACAGATTAGTCCACCTCCTCGATCTTGGGTCCAGCACCGCTTCCACCAGAAGGCACATCCTCATCCATGCCAGCAGCGCCGGCGTCAGGCCCAGCTCCCTGGTACATCTTTGCAATGATGGGGTTGCAGATGCTTTCCAGTTCCTTCATCTTGTCCTCAAACTCATCTGCCTCCGCAAGCTGGTTGCTGTCCAGCCACTGGATGGCCTGCTCAATAGCATCCTCTATCTTCTTCTTGTCAGCTGCGGAGAGCTTGGCTCCAATCTTCTCATCCTTCACGGTGTTCCTCATGTTGTAAGCGTAGTTCTCCAATGCATTCTTCGCTTCCACCTTCTTCTTGTGCTCTTCGTCCTCTGACTTGTATTTCTCCGCCTCCTGAACCATCTTCTCTATCTCCTCCTTCGACAATCTTCCCTTGTCATTTGTAATGGTGATCTTGTTCTTCTGGCCTGTGGTCTTGTCCTCCGCAGACACATTCAAAATACCATTTGCGTCAATATCAAAGCAAACAGTGATTTGTGGAACTCCCCTAGGGGCCGGAGGTATGCCAGAGAGCTCAAATTTCCCGAGCAAGTTGTTGTCTCGGGTCCTTGCTCTCTCACCTTCATATACCTGGATCAACACACCAGGCTGGTTGTCGGAGTATGTAGAGAAGACTTGCTCTTTCTTGGTGGGGATGGTTGTGTTTCTAGGTATCAACACAGTCATAACACCACCAGCCGTCTCCAGACCAAGGGACAGCGGGGTAACGTCCAAGAGGAGGAGATCCTGAACCTTCTCATTACCTTCACCACTCAAGATAGCAGCCTGGACAGCAGCACCATATGCAACAGCCTCATCAGGGTTGATGCTCTTGCACAGCTCCTTACCGTTGAAGAAGTCCTGCAGTAGCTGCTGGACCTTTGGAATTCTGGTAGAACCACCGACAAGGACAACATCATGTACAGTGCTCTTGTCCATCTTAGCATCTCTCAAACACTTCTCCACAGGTTCCATACACTTCCTAAAGAGATCCATGTTAAGTTCCTCAAATCTGGCACGGGTAATGGTGGAGTAGAAGTCAACACCCTCATACAAGGAGTCAATTTCAATAGTGGTTTGGGCAGTGGATGAAAGGGTTCTCTTGGCCCTCTCACAGGCAGTCCTCAATCTCCTAAGAGCCCTTGGGTTGCCACTGATGTCCTTCTTGTGCTTTCTCTTAAATTCCTGCACAAAGTGGTTCACCATTCTATTGTCAAAATCCTCACCACCAAGGTGGGTGTCTCCAGCTGTAGCCTTAACCTCAAAGATGCCTTCCTCAATGGTAAGCAGAGATACATCAAATGTGCCACCACCAAGATCAAAGATCAAAACATTCTTTTCGCCGACACTGGTTGCCTTCTTGTCAAGACCATAAGCAATGGCAGCAGCAGTGGGCTCATTAATGATACGCATGACATTAAGACCGGCAATAACACCAGCATCCTTGGTTGCCTGACGCTGAGAGTCATTGAAGTATGCAGGGACGGTGACAACAGCATTTTTCACCGTCGAGCCAAGGTAAGCCTCAGCAATTTCACGCATCTTCATGAGAACCATGGAAGAAATCTCTTCAGCAGCGAACTGCTTCTCCTCGCCCTTGTAGTTGACAACAATCATGGGCTTGTCACCTGGTCCCGCGATGACCTTGAACGGCCACAACTTAATGTCACTCTGAACGGAGGAATCACTAAATCTACGACCGATCAACCTCTTTGCATCTGCAGAAGCAACAAAATACGTACAAGATCAGTCCAAGCTACTATTTTTCATGCACCTGGAAAACTGATTCAAATCCATATACACAAGTAGGAATCATTCTCTAACTCAGACGACCCAACCAAAATGAGGATCACAAGAAGGCAACAGATTCTAGCTCAAACAATATATGCCACATCACCAGCCTAAAGAACAGCCCACCTATCCCTGACCATGAACTGCGATAAGAACCGCATTAACAGAGAATCAACCAGCACTGCATGATAACCAAAATTACAACTGAGAGCTTCTCCAGTATAATAATTAAGCTCATCAGAACGGATAAAGCTAAGGAACAATAAAGAATCGCAGATCTAAATTTATCTAAATCTATACCAATCCGTGCGAAAAACTGAAAAGCAATATCAGCACAGGAAATCCAGATCCACAACGTCCCAAACATTATAAAGCCACAACAGGCAGATCTCCCCATTAAAAAACAAATAAATCAAAACATACACATTTCAGATCCAACTATATAACACAAATATAGATCAAAGAGTCAAAGAAGAAATCAGCAAGCAATGAGAGCTCACCGAATACAGTGTTCGTTGGGTTCATGGCGACCTGATTCTTGGCCGCATCTCCGATCAACCTCTCGGTGTCTGTAAATCCGACATACGAGGGCGTTGTCCTGTTGCCCTGATCGTTGGCGATGATCTCCACCCGATCGTGTTGCCAGACGCCGACGCATGAGTACGTCGTTCCTAGATCGATTCCGATTGCGGGACCGTCTCCTTTACCGGCCATCGCTTTAAGCCTTGGCTTGTTTTGTGTCGACGAAAAGAAGAATCTAAAACGAAAAAACAAAATCAAGACGCGTAGAAGAAAGATTTAGGGTTTCTACTTTCAAGTGGCGGAGGCGAGAGGCGAGAGGGAGTTGATATAGAGTTTGGATTCAAAATTCCAGAATGTTCTATTGCCTGGACCGTGTTTGAGGGCCGTCCGATTTTTCTGTTTTGAACGGTCTCAGATCTTTCCCAGCTCTCCCGCGCTGCCTCCAATATGTTACTGCCATGTCGGCAACAAAGTGGGACCACTTGATGTGTCATCCGTCGGTGATTGACTGTTGATTGTCAACTGGATCTGAGATTCCGATCAGAGGAGCGGAGAGGCGCGCACTCATTGGATCGTTAGTCGTTTCCTACCTTTTCTCGTGTGGACATAGGACCATCCTGATCATATCATTTTCTTCCTAAAATATCCCTATGGGAACACGTCAGAACCAAGTTCTAATGTGAACATACGCACAAACTATTCTAATGGTAATAAACATTGAATCAAATTTTTATGGCCAAAATGGGTGGTTGGTCCTCCAACTTCGTAAACTCTCATGAGTTAATCCTTTATCTTTAACTCAATACGAGTTAGTCCCTCAACTTTGAAAAAGTTACCAAGTTAGTCCAAAATGAATGATAGGCTAGACAGTGTTAAAATTTTTACTGATGTGGCGTGGGTATCTCCGTTTTCCTTTCCTGCCTCTACCGACATCGCTTCCTTGCCTCCGCAAAATCCGTCGAATCAGACCTCCGTCGAATCTGATTCACCTCTTCACCTCTGTCGAATCTGGCTCCTTCGTCAAATTAGACCATCGTCGAATCCAATTCGCCTCCTTACCTCTGTCGAATCCGACTCCTACATTGAATCCGATTCACTTCCTCGCCTCAACAAAATCCAATTTGGCTCCTCGCCTCTTTGAATCCAACTCCTCCATTGAATCCGATTCACCTCTTCAGCTTCGTGAAATCCGATTTACCTCCTCGCCTCCGTCAAATCCAACTCCTCCGTCAGATAGCCCTTCTTGCCGATTCACCACTTCTCGCCCCTCGCTGATTTACCACGGCCCTTTTACACCCTTACACATTGCAATACGTCTTGCCTCTCCCCCCTTAGGTCTTGTGTGTTGCAATCCCGTCTCACCCCTCCCTGATTCACCACCTCTTGCCCCTTGCCAAAATCCAGAAATCATCAATTTTGCAAAACTGGGACTTCTGATAACCTCCATACACAACGTTACCTTACTTGGACGTTTTCCATCCTACAAAGGACTAATTCGCTTAATTTAGCAAAGTTAATGAACCAAAATACTTAATATGCTAAGTTAAAGGACTAACTTGCACTAAGTTAAAGATAAAGGACTAATTCGTGCGAGTTTGCAAAGTTAGAGGACCAACCACGCATTTTGGCCAATTTTTATTCAGTAAATTACATGTTGGTCCCTAGCATATCTTTTCATCCTACCTGAGTGTAGGTGAAAAAGAGAGATCGAGCCCAACTTACCCAATCCTAATTGAAAAGTTTGAGTCAAAGTAAAGAGAGAAATAAACTTATTTTGCTCAACTAGAAAAAAGCGTGATTGATCAAAACAATATTGAGTTATGGTTGGGTCAAACTTAAAACAATTAGCCCAACTTGAATTATACACAAATTAAATAAGCCTAACCCAAGCTCAGTACCCTTAACCTAGAGCATCACCATTATTTGATACTCCTTATTACTTACCCACTTACTAGGCCCATTACGCATTATCCCTAACCCAACAATAATAAAAAGCCTAACCTACAATTATTCATCTTCCATAATTTTTCTCACTCCCTTGTTGTCACCCACCTTTTCAATCCCATCGTCTTCTTTTTTCTTTTTACCTCGTAACTATATTGTAACTCCCCTCACCTTAAAACTCTTCCTAGTTCTTTTAACTTAAATCTTCTTCTTTTCTCTCTTTTTTACTGTTACTAGTTAAAAAGTAAGTATGAATCATAAGCTTTTCTAGATAAAGAGCAAGCAAGCTACTGCCAACATGGTCCGTGGACCCTTGCCCTTTCATCTGCCTTACCATTGACAACCTCGCCCTAATAGAGTCAAGCTCCCCTTCATGGCCAAGCTTGCCCCCTCCCTTGTATGCCCCTTTCCTCCATGCCACCATCGCTCCCTACATTCCCTTCGTCAATCTCTTTCTCGATACCTCCAGGATAAAAAAAATTGGTTCTACACCTAAAAACTCAAAATTGAACCAAAAAATTATAGTTATGGTTGATTCAAGTTGGCCTACGAGTTAAGGTGAGTTCGAGCTAGAAAAATTCAAGTTTTAGATAGTTTCTAAACAAGACTTGGAAACTTGAATTTACACCCATTTTATTGGGTCCCTTACCTTCAATTTGTCCTTATAAAGTCTCTTCTCTTTTAAAGCACATTTTAATTAGGTCTCTTTTGTCACTTTCGTCATTACTTTTACAAAATGTAGATAGAAAATGCCCAATATATTCCCTATATTTTCTCCATCTCACTTTTGACACATTAAAAGTTATAGACCTAACGCATTAACTACTTTCCCGCAAGGTACATAATATTCTCATTCATGCCTCTTCCTATTCCCTTTTCCTCTAAGCCACCATCCCCACCAACATTGTTAATCCCAATAGGATGATTCAAATCCTTCAATATCAAAAGCGTATTCTTGGGTGTTGGTGTAGCGGGTGCAGGTCTCTCTGGTGGCATCTTCATTTAGTCCAACAAACACAAGCCTAAGTCAATGGTCCTTGTTTTGCACAAAACCAAAATAGATCATTGATAAATAAAAATTCAAAATTGTTGGCTCTCTCAAGTTTCGCGTTTGTTCTGTGGTACGCTATTGGGCCATTCACCATTTACAAATTTGAAGACTTATAAGTTACCACTAGAAATTTCAACAAGCCTAACCAAATTATGGGCTCAGTCTATAAAGGTTTGTTTAAAAGAAATGATGCATCCATAAAGGTGATGAAACTACTTACGAGTATTGATGTATGTTTTGTCCTGGCTAATTTGATAGTTGATAAATACTCATAAGTGTATAGCTATTAAGGGTTTAAATCATCATTATACACTTTAAGTTTAATTAATTTATCTAATATGAGCAGTTATTCTACCGTGTTACTCACCATGCATATTAATTGTTCATACACATATTCAATGTTCACACACGAGATTACTGTTCACTATGTTTCATTGTTCAAACGGTGACTACTATTCATAGGTGGGTTACTATTCATCCATATTTACAAAAATATACTAAATAACAACTTTTCATATTTGTAAATAAAATTTCGACATCTCACAATTTTTAGACCAATGATCAAGGCTTCAATCATTTATAATATTCAATTCATGGTCTAGCCTAATTGAGAGATAGAAGAGGCTAAATTTGAATCACAAACAGAATTAGTTCCAGTATTTGCGAGCTTAGTAATCCTTCATGAGAAAAACCATATCCGAAGCTATGGATGTCGGAATTAAGTGATTCCAAAGCCATTTGAAAGCCAACACATAGATCTTCAACTCTACTTCATATACCAAAATCAGTTTGATAATTTTTATTACCAAAATTTGGTTATAAATGAGGCCATTTATTCTATTGTGTGCTGAAGAGTAGTCTCAGTAGAAAAATCATAACTTGAGTTACAAACATTAGTTTTAAATGATGAAGTTAGTTTTAAATGATCAAACCATCATTTTGAAGCTAAAAAAAAAGATCTACAAATCTCGCGCTTTGAGAAAGAGTTGAATCAATGTGTATAGGGATCAAAAAATTAAAAGAAGTTTGACCCACTTTTGTTGATTTGTAGTCATCTATCCTTTAATTTTCCAACTACCCCAAGGCTCTATAAATAGGCAGCTTAGGGAGGATGAAAAAAAAAAAATTCTTCGTGGGCAAAGATAAAGTTCTTGTATCAAACATAACTCTCTTCCTTTGATTCTGTTCTGGTTTTCAATCCTAAAGCTCTAATTAAAGTGATTTATTTTTGTTTTTACTTTAATCTTTCAATCTATGTTTATTTCATCTTTATACATATTGTTTACTTTTATTATGGCTAGCTAATTTTCTTTTGCTACAATGAAAATAATGAAGCTTTTGGTATAAAGATTATGGCTAATTTAAATGAATCCTAACGTTATTAGTTTAACTTTCTTAACCAATTTAGCTACCCTCCTTATTAAGTAAGAGTCTTGATTTATCATAGTTAATTATTGGTACAAAAACTACATAATTCCTTCTATAGAGTGTGGCGCTGTTGGCTATGTTAGAATTTTTAGTTATTATGAACAAAGGTTTGCATGATGGATACTTAAACTCATTTGTAAGTGTTACATACTCACTCTGTTTCACAAAAGCTGTCCTCTTTACTATTCACAGCAATTAATCTATGATTTTATTTCTCATAAAATTTATCGTAAAAATATAAACTTTTTACATGAAAATGAAACTTTAAAGATTCTAGTTTTTAAATATCATTTTTTAGAATTTTTTTGAATTCATATTAATATAAATATATTTAAGTCAAACTTTAGTCAAAAAAGGCAAAAGGGCCAACTAATATGAAACGGAGGGAGTAATTCCTTCAATAGAGCGTGACACTGTTGGCTATATTGGAATTTATAGTTATTATGAGCAAAGGTTCACATGATGGATACTTAAACTTATTTATATGTATTGGCATTATAAGATAAATGAAAGTTAATACTAACTCATGTCTAACTGTTCTGAAATTTGATTTCTAAATTCCCTAATTGGGACATCTTTTATGCATAGATCCCAATTGAATGATAGGATGGGTGAAAATTAATCATAATTGATATACAAAAAATGGAACCTTTAACCTTAGCTACTTTTTTCAATCCGGGTTTCAATTCACACTTGTTCATACCTTGCATCAAAACCTTTTCTGTTAAAAATCTATAATTTATATTTCTTAATTCATTTTCTTATGGTTCGATACTCAGACTTCTGAGCTTCTACTACTTGTAATAACTTACACTTGAGTTATAACTGCTAAAGTGCATTAAGTTTTTGTACCGTTACCGGAGAAGTAAAATTATAGTACAAATTCATTTATTTTTCATCTTGTTTTCTCTTTATTTTTTTTCATTATTGTTGAATAAAAAGTTAAGCCTTATACCTCTTTTGTTTATTATATGGAAGGTTAAACTCCTGCTTTTCTTATTAATCATAATGGTTTTTCTTTTTATTGGTTTGTATATGCATGAGAGCTTAATCACATACATCAAGTGATAAACTGGTAAGAGAAGCTTCATCTTTTTCAAACATGGCTGAACATATTAATGAACAAGAAAATAATTATTCTCTAAATAATGACCAAAATCAACCTAGGACCTCTAGAAAGCACATGAACCCCATAAAAAATAGTGCACTATCATGTCTAGTTTTTCCTCTTGATGTATTTCACTTTGTTCCACTTTTATCAACTTTTCATGGCTTTGATTCTGAAAATTCATACTTGCACTTAAGAGAATTTGATGAAGTTTGTCACATATATAATAACCTAAACTGTAGCATGGACACCATCAGGCTTAAGCTTTTTCCTTTTTCTTTAAAAGATAAAACTAAAACGTGACTATAGAATTTTATGTCAAGCTCCATTAATTTATGGGATTAATTGTAGCAACAATTTTTGGAAAAAAAAAAATTTCTGCCCACATAACAAATTCTTTCAAAAGACAAATCACCACTTTCACACAAAAACCAGGGGAAACTTTTTCCTAGTGTTGAGATAGATATAAATATTTACTTAATACTTGCCCATACTATGATTTTGAAATATAGAGAATAGTCTCACATTTTTATAAAGGTATGACTCTTAGAGAAAGACAAATGATGGAATTGATGTGCAGTAGAACATTTGAAAATAAAGATCTTGGCAAGGCAATAAATTACCTAGACTTACTAGCAGAGAATGCACAAAATTGAGACATCACCAGTACCTTTGAGGCCCTAAGTAAGGCTTAATCTCTTGTATTTAGTATAGGTATCTACCCACATAAAGAAGATAATAATTTTCAAGCAAAATTTACATTTTTAACTCGAATGGTTGTGGCATTAGGGATGAAGAAAACTTGTTAATTAAATTCTGTTGAAGAAGTTATTTCTCACATTTGTGAGAACAATGATCATTCCACTAGCAATTGTCCAACATTGTCTTCTTTTAAAAAATGCCTCCATGAACAAGTCAATAATTTGAATTTCAAGAGGCCAACTCAAAATTCATACTCACAAACGTACAATCCTAGTTAAAGAAATCATCCAAATTTTAGTTGGAGAAGTGATAATCATACTCAATCGTTACAACCACCTTTACACACCTGACAGAATTTTTAGCAATTTCAAGGGTATGTACCTTATGTTCCTTCTTTAGAAAAAACCTTAAAGACACATTGCATTTAGTCACTGAGAAATAAGAGTCCATCAATGCTCAAACAACTCAAATCAAGATTGATTTGAAAGATAATTTTGTAAAATTTGCATCTGCATTCATCATTCAGGAGAAAAAAACAATTTCTTTCTCAACCACAATTAAATCTCAAAGGCCAAACCATGGATCAAGTAAAATTAATCACCACACTTGCAACGGTAAGGTTATTGAAAAATCAATTCCTAATTTTTGTGAAGATGACAATGAGACAACTTTTAAGAGTAAAGAATGGGTTGACCCTACATCAAGCGAAGAACATATTGAATCTCTACTTGCACCACCATTTCTTTGGGCATTAACTATTCCTAAGAAAGTGCCTTATAGTCCTGCAATTTTTTATATTTTTAAGCAGCTAAAGATCAATATTACTTTATTTGATGTGATTAAACAGGCACATTCTTATACCAAATTTTTTCAGTATTTGTGCACTATAAAAAGAAAACTGAATGTGGAAAAGAAAGTCGTTTTGGCTAAGCAGGTAAGTTCTGTTATTCAAAACAACACTGCTGTAAAATATAAGGATCCTGGTTATCTAATAATTTCATGTTCCATTAGAGAACATAAAATTGAGCAAACATTGCTTAATCTTGGGTCTAGTGTAAACTTAATTGCATATTTAACTTACTAAAAACTAAATTTAGGTAAGTTAAAACTAACCGATGTGACTTTTTTACTTACTGACAGAATAGTAAAAGTGTCTAAAGCAGTTATTAAAGATGTGTTAGTTTAAGTTGATAAATTCTTATATGAGTTAAAAATTGTCATGTTGTACACTTCAATAGCCAATGAGCTGGGATTAAAGACACCAGGACACTTTAACCTCAAACTCGGAAAGAGACCGTAAGTTTGCCTCTCAGCATTAGAGTTTATTTTTCTCTATGAAATTGCCTTTAGAAGATCAAATGATGATGAGAATGTGGCTCCTTGTTATTGCAAAACGTGTACAACATCATAAGTTGTCAAGAATGACCATTGGGAGTGGATAAATTATTGAGATCCTTTATGTTATTCTGTCTATCGCTGAGCTTTTGCTGGTAAGATATAAATTGGTTCAATTTGTGAGTTAAAATTTTTTTTTATTTGAAATAAACATCATTTGAAAATTCAAACTAATTCAAATTGGAGTTGGCAAATACTATACATTCACGATGTCACTTTTCTTTTTCCTAGGTAATGGTATAACTTATCTTTAAACCTCTATACATTTTCTTTCTTCTATTTTAGTCCCTAAAATTTTTCATCTAACGAGCATGTATTTAGAGACAATACAAGAATAGTGGTAGGGTTCACAAGTTTAGAGACCGTAGCTTCCAAAGCAAAAAATTACAATGAATTTCTTCAAATTTGGTTTCTTTAGCATTTGCTTTGCTTAAATTCATTTTAGTCCATGACTTATCAGTTTTTTTCATTTCAGTCCCTAAATTCTATATGTTTGCCATTTTAGTCCTTTTCTCTTTTTCTTTGCTTTTTTTTTCTTTTCTTTTTTCAAAGTTAATGCAAAACCCTAACTATCTGTAGTATTTTCATTTGCTCTATTTATTTTGAAACTTTACTTTAATATTTATGTCAATGCTTAAACATCACATTTTTTTTAAGGGTATTTCTATTTTCTAAGAGGAAATTTTAACTTATATGGTTTGTCTGATTTAAGCCATTACTCGAACTATCCCCAGGTTTTATTTGAATTTTTTGGTTTAAATGTTCTATTTTTTATTACTTTTTTTCAGTAGTAAAATACCGATTTTAGTTCTTAAAATCTCACTTTTTTACCCTATTAATATCAAAACTTTATTATATAGAGATTGAACCTGATTTTAGAAAAACTCCAAATCTTATTTTTTTTGTTTTCATGGAAAAGTTTATTTTTATCAATAGTTAAACTCACTTTTAATTACTAGAACTCTAAGCCTTCCTTTCTTCATCCCAAACTTTATTATTTAATGGCTATTATACTATATTTATATTAAATACTACCATAGATTGAACTGCCACAATTCCAAAATTTTTCACTTTGCCTTTTCAACCCTTACACTTGTCTTTCAGACAATTGGTCCTCTGATTTATAGTATTTGAGTTTCTAAAATATTATTTTCTATCTTCCTAGGCCACAAATTTTACTTATTTATGATCACGTGTCCGAACAACAAATAACTACCATAATGTGTAGTCAGTTCACCTAGTATATATCACATAATCACTTGAACAATATTTGTAGAAGATAATTAATTTTTATGAATTTTATAACTTCTTGCATAAAATGTTAAATAAAAACTGTTTGCTTTTTTGAGAAACTATAATAAAAGTTCTTTTCAGGTTTTTTTGAACTATAAAGTTCAACCAGAAAAGACCTTGAGCAAATAATCATTTACACAAACCCTAAACCCTAAAGCATTATTACTAATGCCAAACAAAATGGCTCAATATTGCCATTAATTCTAGTTTAGTACCTAATTCAGTACTAAATTATTTATCATTAAACACAAAATAAAGGTGTCTTAGTTAAAGAATATAAAAGAACAAAAACTTAATAGTTTGTACTCGCTTTGGTATTGGTTAGAACTCAAGAAGTTAGAAGGGGGCAGTGCAGACACCTTTTTTTAGACTATTTGGTTTTATATTATTTCTATTTGAGAACATTTTTTATTATTAGTGTTAGAGTTTTAAATAATTTATTAATAATAAAGATAAAATCATTGAAACTAAAAACTACTATTGGATAACTCTTTAAAAATTTTAACTTTAATCTCTAACACTTATGCGAAATGGGGCGATTGTCTAATTAATTTTAGAATCTTGCTTGAAATCTTAAAAATGAAGGGATCAAATAGGAGTAATAGGATTTGACACGCGTGGTTAATGTAACTTTTTTGTTGATACTTTAACTCCAACTATGGTGTATTATTGGACAAATTTAACCGAAAATCACAAGAAAATATGCAAATAATGTCTCGTATAAACGTTCTGGTTGGACAAAGACATATTTTTGATATAGGTGTGTAAGTTGAATTCATCTATTGCAATTATTGATACGAGTCAACCCTAGAATATTGCCACTTTATTATTATTTTTTCTTGATCAATTGCCACTTTAGCTAACTTCAATCCGTACGCTATATTATATTCTGGAAATTAAACATCAGCAACCGAAATTTGGACATAATTGTCACACGTGACGCGGACGAAACCGCACTAGTGCTAACCTCGAACCTAACGATCAATTTATTTTAATTTAAGTTAACTTAGTTTAAAATAATTTATTTTTATATTTATAATTTTTTTACTTAAAATTAATTTTATTTGAAAGTTAATATTATTTAGGTGAAATAATTCATTGATTGTAAGATTTTTATAATACTATTAATTTTTTATGAAATTTTTTTAATATTTGAAAAATTTTGTTTCAAATAAATTATTACACCTATATAATATTAGTTTTTAAATGAAATTGGTTCTAGATAAAAAAATTTAAAAATAAAAATAAGTCATTTTAGATTAAATTAACTTAAGTTAAAATAAATTTTGTGTAAATTAATGTTTTCACATTTTTCTCCCTTTAGAAATTAATATAAAACAAAGATTACTATGTCAAATCAAAGCTCTATTTGGCTTCTGTTCTAGTCTTTTTAAGGCTGCTTGCCTTCCATATATCTAATGTTTAACAGTTCCAGTTTGTTTATTGGTTCACAAACCTTACGGTCGGTAGCTGGGAAGGGAAGAAGTCAAATTTTGTCGGCCTAAATCACTTTTACTTTACCATCTAGCAATTTAAGCTCTCTCCTTTACTCATCTTCCTCTTAAACCACTACTAAAAAATTGTATTTTTTCAACTGTCATTTCCAACGGCAAACAGTTGAAAATTTTAAGTTTCTAACGGCTGGCTGTTGGAAATTTGGCAGTTGGAAATCTTTTCATTGGAAGTAAAACTTCCAACGGCCCAGATCTTAGCCGTTGGAACTTCCAACTGTCAACCGTTGGAAAATAAGCAGTTGGAAATTTCCAACGGCTGTAATTAATTATTATTATTTTTGGTGTTCCAACGGCTTCCAACTTCCTAGGCAGTTGGAAAATTTTGCCAGATTTCCAACTGCTTAAGCCATTGTAAATTTTTCCAACTGCCTAGGCAGTTGGAAATACGTCCATATTTAAAGTTTCCAACGGCTTAGGCCGTTGGAATTTTTATTTATTTTATTTATATTCTTACTCTATTATTATTATTATTATTATTATTATTATTATTATTGTACTCTTATTAGTACTATTATTATTATTATTCTACTACCACACCTCACTATAGTTATTATTATTATTATTATTATTATTATTATTAATGTTACTCTTATTTTATAATAATTATTATTAAAACTAATACTAGTACAACAACAACTACTACTACTACTACTACTACTACTACTACTACTACTATTATTATTATTATTATTATTATTATTATTATTATTATTATTATTATTATTATTATTATGACAATTATTATTATTCTACTACTACTCTTAGTATAATAAATTATTATTTTAATTATTATTATTAGTACTACTACTATTATTATTATTGTTATCATTAATATTATTATTATTGACATATATTATATTAAAAGTCAAACTTAATCAAACTAACTTATTTAAATATAACTATTTTGTACCTCTATATTAATTCCAAAACTTTTAACATTGTAAAAATAAATCCAATTAAACATTGACTTAAAAATAATTATTTCATAATTTTAAATTAATCCCAAAATTAAAAAAAATTAAGAAAATGAAAAAAAAAATTAGAAAATGTAATGCTTAACCTTAATACTTCACTTCCAACCATCAACAACTACAAATCACATACATATCACATATTTCAAACCTAATAAATATTACATAATCCAAAATTTATGCATTTTTCGGTAAAAAAAATTTTAAAAATGAAAATAAACGTATTACACCAACTAACCTCAAATCTGAAATTTTCCTTCCTTCAAATGCATGGGAATGGCTTTCAATCTGGCACAACAACCAAAATCTGGAACCCATTATCATTATTAAACATCAAAGCATGAAAAACGCTAAAAAAAAATGAAACGAAATAAAAAAAAAAATTGACACAACCTAACCTGCAGATCTATAACTTTGAGCCCGAGATCCAACAATGCCTACGTCGATCAAGCTGAAAATGGCGTTGGATGATCGCAAAACGTGAAGTGTGTGCTTGTGGGAGAACGAGAGCACAGAGAAGTGTGAACCAAAGAACAGAGCCAAGAAAATGGTGAACGACACGAAATGAACTTGATCTGGGGAGGAGGTGATTTGAAATCTTAATTTCCAACGGCCTAGGCCGTTGGAAAAAAAGAACAAAACGGTGTGTTTCATTTAATGAACTTCCAACGGTCAAAGCCGTTGGAAATAGGGAAACAGGATAAAAAAAATTAGTTTCCAACGGCTACAGCAGTTGGAAACACTCATGCAACAAAAAATTATTTTTCGAAACGAATAAATGTATCTTAATTATTTCCCAACGGCCTAAGCCGTTGGAAACATACAAAATTAGAAATGTTGCCATACAAGTATTTTCCAACGGCTAAAGCCGTTGGAAATAGGTAAACATGCATTAAAATTGCTTCCAACGGCATACATATAAATGTGTGTGTATTTTCCAACGGCCTAGGCAATTGGAAAAATAAAATATATAAATGTGTGTGTATTTTCCAATGGCCTAGGCAGTTCGAAAAATAAAAAAATTTTCCAACTGCCTAGGTAGTTGGAAAAATAAAAACATTTTAACTAACATATTTTCCAACTGCAACGGCCTAGGCAGTTGGAAAAATAAAAAAAATTTCCAACGGCCTAGGCAGTTGAAAATACAATAGATACTTACTATTTTCCAACAGTTTAGGCGGTTGGAAAGGTGCCCGTTGGAAATTTTTCAACACTTCCAACGGCCAAGCAGTTGGAGAATTTTTTTCAAAAGGATCAATTTTTTTCTGCAGTTTCCAACGGCCCGTTGGTAAAAACGGTTTTTTTAGTAGTGAACCTCTTCACCCTTTATGCCGCCACCACCATTTATTTCACCTACTGATTGAACCCCTCCCACCCCAACAGCCCAGCTCGAGCTCGCTCACTCATCTTCACGTTACTCCAAAGGAAGAAGCTCGCCAATGTCGCACAACTGGAGCCATTGATCGCGAGATCTGGGAGCTCTAGTGGACCAAGATTCTAAAACCCTCACTTAGGTCTTGGACTCCTCCACAGACACCTCAATCTAGAGAAGAACAAAATGAACAGCAACCACAATAAAAAAGATCCTAAATATCTCACTGGTGGCGCTGCTGGGGAAATTCGAGCTAAGTGGAATCCCCCCGGTATCAAAACGGGCACCACAAATCAACGTAACATTTGACATAGACACAAATGGGATACTGAACATGGCAGCAGAGGACAAGAGAGTGGGGGTTAAGAAAACTATAACGAATGACAAAAGGTGGCTGAGCAAGGAGGACTTGGAGAAGATGGTGAAGGAGGCGAAGCAGTATAAGGCAGAGGATAAGGAGGAGAAGAGGAAGGTGGGTTGGCTTTCGATGAGGGTTTAGGGCAAAAGATTTAGGAGGTCCGAAAATTAATTGGTTAGTGGATTGTTTTTTTGTTAAAAAATTCATAAAAATAGTTATGTTGTGAAAATAAATTAGGTAAAATCAAGATATGGTTGTCTAAGTTTAAGGATAGTCCTAAAGTGATTCCATAACTGTTTTTCATTTTCTTAAGGCTCTATAACCCAACTAGCTTGATCTATTTTGGTCCATACCATCAGTTTAGTCATTAGTTTGAACGAAAATTGCCTAAGTAGCTTCCAAATTGCCATGTGACACCTCTTTTATGACTATAAATGACAAGATTGGAAGAATAATAAATCTCACGGTAGAATCGACATAAATAAATAATTTTTGAGACTTAAAAGGTTGATTAACTCAAATTTCATCCTCTTCTCAACTCTTTACCATCTACCGCACACTGATTGCACCCGCCACCATCTCGCCGCCATTCACACTGATTATTGTTGCTCCCTCTACTTCACTGACTCCACCTATCGACCTTCGCCTCTTTGGCCTCCTCCATGCTGGTAATTATCTTCCTGTCAATCCCCTCTCCTCATCCCAATTTTTCCCTCCCCGTTGCTCCACCCTCTTGGGCCCCATTGTATCTATTTTCCCACTCCTAATTACCACTGTGCTTGTCCTTATCCCAGCCTCGATCGTTCAATTTGGCCACCCTACTTCAATTTCTATCTTTGATCTCTCTCATTCTATGTGCAAAAATTGAGCATAGGTGCATGATCGATGGCCCATATACGGCTCATAGATCTTGGCCGCCTATCACTATGTTGTAGAAGATGCGGGGTCGATTTTGTGCCATTCTCGTTGTCAAATTGAAAGTGGAGCACAAAGAATGAATGAAAAGGAGTAGAAATCCAAGGTTGGTTTGTGTTTGGCAGTTGGTCGACCTTGATCGCTGATTCGCGCCCGAAGACAGATCAACCTTTGCGGCTCAACCGGGGGAGGGGGGCATTATAGAAGTGGTTGGCATGGGAAGATGAAGGACGGAGGGTTGCAGGTGTGGGAGCTCATAGGGATTTGGGGAAGAAGAACAATTTCTAGCTAATATACAATTTAAGTCTCCAAAATTATGAGTTTTCTAGCTAATATACCAGTTAAGTCTCCAAAATTATGAGGTTTTGTCAATTTTACCCTAAATTTTTTTATTCTTCCAATCTTGTCATTTATTGTCATAGAAAAGAGGATGCCATGTGACAGTTTAGATGCCACGTAGGTAACTTTCATCCAAACTAATGACTAAACTGACCATAAGAACCAAAATAGGACACGTTAGTTGAGTTAGGGGCCTTAAGAGGACCAAAAAAAGTTATAGGATCACTTTCGGATGATCCTTAAAATTAGGTGACCATATTTGAAATTTACCCACAATATATCATTGGAATTAATGTTAATGATTAGTTAAATGGAATACCAATTTTTAAGTGATATTGATTATAAAAAAACTAAAACTATTTTAAAATTGATTATATTTTTCAAAATTAATTATATTACTTGACATTAATGTAGCATTATTTACCTTTTGTTTTTTTAGTGAAATTTTTTTCCAACCTTTATATTTGGATTAACTTTTAATTTATAATTATGAAACTTCTAATAAGTTTTCACTTAATTGTCATTAAATGCTTCAGGCTATGTAGTTTTGTCATTTAGCAATCAAGAGTTTAAATGTTTACGACCAGGTTACTGAACCGTTTGAAATCTAACAAAGTTAATGTCAAGTTCATCGAGTTAGTGAGTTAAAGGATTTAAGTGGGCCACATTTTATAGTTGAGGGACTGAGTTCCACCGTGCCAAATTCATGAACAAAAATGCTTGAGTCAACATAGTTTGAGGCACCGAAAATGATTTAGGCCCATTTTTCTTATTTACTAATTAAGAATCCTAGGGTGAACAAGAAGTCAGATTATAAATCTAGGGCTTATATGCAAAATTTTCAGAACCTTAAAGGTCAATCAGGGCAATTAAGTCGATAATATTAATAAACAGGGATGACGTAGCTAACGGTTTTGAGAATTTTATTGGTACAGAAACATTTATACAAGTATATATGGCGTGGGATACTTTTAGTTTAGGGGAATGAGAAATAGATCCTTTTTCGAGACTTAAAAAACTCCCGAGTCATCATTAATCGA
Source organism: Aquilaria sinensis (assembly GCA_005392925.1). Classification (NCBI taxonomy): domain Eukaryota; kingdom Viridiplantae; phylum Streptophyta; class Magnoliopsida; order Malvales; family Thymelaeaceae; genus Aquilaria; species Aquilaria sinensis. The sequence continues at coordinate 16,331 of SMDT01002996.1, read as the reverse complement.
CGTTATGCGAGAAAGAAGATTAGCGTTTAGCTCGAGGAGTTTTGTAATTTTCAGGATCAAAAATGGATTGCGGGTTTCTTTGTTGGCTAATTTTTCATGATAAAAAATGGATTGCGGGTTTATTTGTTGGCTAATTTTTCATTTTACGTAAAGCAATTCACATATGGCTTCTTACCGGGCTTTCTCGCTAGATTTCTATTGTTGATGGGTTAATTATATACTTGGACCTTAACTTTTAATTATTGTCCTAGTTTTAACCCTAATCTGCATCTTATTTGCAGAACACCCCAACCCATTAAAACGTTTCATTTGACCCCTTTTTTGTATGGAACTCATTCTTTTAGATGGAAAACACCATATCAGCATATGATTGTAAATGTAAGAGCTAGCTTTAATCTACTAAAAATTTTCCCTTTGTCTTAAAAATCTTTAAACTTTTTCATCTAACAATTTAACCACAATCTTCATGTTTACAACACTTTCATCCCTTTTTTGCCTACCTCTAGAATGGTACGGTCATCACCAAAACCTATTTTTCGAAACCATTGCATCTTCCTCAACGTTACAATTTCTTTTTTACGTTAATCTTTCGTGATTCATATTTGTTGAGCAAACTCCTTTTGTTGTTTTGGAAACAACCATTACTTTTCAATATTTAGGTATGTTCACTAAGATTCATATTTGCTCTCTATGATTGTTTGAAAATAATTTTTGCACTACAAATCCTTGTTTTTGTTGTTGTTGTCCAAGAATTTGTGCTTTGCAGTTTCTTGGTTCAGGCCTTTTGTTGAATAACTGGTAGTTGCTAGAACCCAACTTCTAGAATAAAGAGATTCAACATTGCTTGTTGTTTGTGGATTACATTGAATGTGTTTATCACTTTTTATTTGTTGAGGTAATAGAGCTAGTGGCTTGGGGAGGTGGCAATTCTATGAGGAGCTTGGCAACATCAAACTTGTTGACTGGGGGCTCAGGGATGGAGATGGGATCAACCAACAATTTACTGATCTTTTCCAAGCTTCACGATCATCAATCTTGTTTCTTTTTGAATTGATAATGAAAAACGTCTCTACCAAGTGGTCATCTTGGAATTTGATGTTGGCTTTGCTGGTTAAAGCCCAATGAACTTTGAAGACGCTAATGACAACCTAAAGAAGGCCAATGCAATTGCAGCATCAAATGAGGCATTCTTAATGGTGACGGAGGCAGCTACGATGGTAGAAGAGGACAACGGATGGTAGCGGTTGAGGGGCGAGCAATGGTGGAAAGTGAAGGAAAATGGAGAGGCTTTTAGAGGGAGGAAAATGGAAGGGAAAGATATGAAAGGCAAACTATTTCCACAAAAAAAATTTTAAGCATGATCAAAGTCTGATTTAGTTTTGTCATCATTTGGGCTTTAAAGTTAATTTTTTCAATTCAACGACCAGCCGAGATCCAATGAATCGAACAGATATAATGGCAGCATCAATGTTGAAGTTGATGCTAACTGTGAAGGACATGTTGTGTGTGTGTGAACGGAGGGAAGGGCGAAGCTAGTGGGGCATGTGGTGGGCTGATTACCTTAGTGGTGGTTGCTGGAGGGGGACTAAAGTATGGCAAACATGGAGATGGCTGAAATGAAACATTTTAAAGAAGTTTTGGTGTTCAATGAACAAAAAGCAGGTTATGGTCAACGTTGAAACAACAATTAAAGGTTAAGGTCTAAACATGTAATTAACCTTATTGTTGATGAAGTATGTGTTTCACTTATATGCGCAGGCATCCTACTAAAAATTCTTTTTATCCACATTTTCAAGAGATTTACATAAATAGTTAGCCATAAATTTTAATAAAATCTAACCGAGTTCTGCCCATTTGTGTTAGGAGAAATTATTAAAAAAACCTTAAGGTTTAGTCAAATATACAGTTTTTGTCATCACTATTTCGAATACCCACACTTACCTTGTCTTAGTGTTAAATATTAGGCCAATGGCTGGGAGAAATAAGGAGGTCAAAACATTTGGGAAGTATAGGAGCTTTGCACTAAAAACCTAGAAGAAGAGGTTTAAAAGGCTCACGAGTAGAGTAGCGAAGGTAGGCATTCCCGGGCCTATGGGGCATGCTATTGAAGAGCCATAAGTGTGTCTAATCTGTATGAAATGTGGAGGACTCAATTGAAAATTTTATCAAGTGGCTGATGTGGAGGAATTTTTTCCATATGGATTAAAATGCGCCATGCAAAGAAGTACGCCTACCCGAGTTGGTATTTGAGCCATTTTTTGTGCCACATGGCCTAATCATGATTATGCATGGCCCCATTCACTAATTTTGAGTATAATCCACGTTTGAACGCCATTTCCAGCAAAGCTAAGGTTGTTCATGGTAATGGAGTTTAGGTCTTAAGTAACTGAAAGATCAAGAGAGTAAAAAGAAGGAAACTGAAGCCATCAAGTGTAGTTGCATATGGATTCGACCTTAAGAGGTTTGTTGGTAGGTTTAAAAGCTGCTGCCGAAGGGTGAAATTATGGTAAGGATCATTATGTTTTGGATTTCACTTGGAATCCATGAATTGAAATGATGCAAGTAATATTCTAAGCACTTAGGGGATGACCAAGTGTCAAAGGAACCTAAGAAGTTGTTAGGGGCTATGATCATTTGATGATTATGTTTTGCTAGTTAGCTATGTTTCAGGCAAACATTTGGGGTTTGGGTTTGAGTAGGCCAGCTCAAATCCGAGAGCCTAGAGCTCTCTGATAGTAGTAATAACACTAAATTGGTTAAGAAAATGAACATAGCTTAAAGCAATGCTTAGTAGGCCCTATAGGTTACCTATGGGTGGCTGGTGTGTAGAGAGTGTGGTTTGCATGCTTCTGTGAACTAGTTGTGCTTGCCGACCTTTTATATTTGATTATATATGTATATAGCTTGCTGTTTTCTTGTCTTTCTTGTCTACGTTGCAAGTCATTCGAGAAGATATGGCCTATGGTTTATGTCTATGATATGCTTATGCTTAAGTTGGCTCTATGAGATGTATGGTCCTTACTGAATTTATGTAAATTCATGCCCTGTCCTTACCATTTTTCAGGGAAATGCATTAAGTGATAGGCCTGAGTTGCCAAAAGTATTGTGGATGGCTTTGCAACAGGTGCTAACCTTCACTTAAGGCTAATGCTCAATAGTTGTATTGGTAGTATGATTACTTAGAGTCCAAGCTAATGAGTATGGCTTGCAGGCATGTAGTATTGTAGAGGAAGGGAACCTAGCTTGGTTGGAGCTAAGTTAGTGCCTAAGAGGTTTCCTATAAAGATTATGTACTTTTGTGTATGTATTGAGCCCATTTAAGGCTAGGGTGGGCATGAGTAGGCCTATTGGGCACGTAAACCTCTTATCTAAATGCTCATGTAAATAAATGTTTTCTTAAATCGAGAAGTATATGGTTTTGGTTGTCCATGCATATCTTGAAGGATTCTTAACGAAGCATTGATGCTGGCACTACTTAGCTTTTGTGTGCATTTTTAGCCCAAAGCCATTCAGGTGTGCGGATGAGCTTACACCCTTGTGTTTGGGCATCATTCTAGTGTGAGCACCTAGCGCCCTCTTCCGTGCCCTAGGCATACGCTATAGGCGCCTTAGTCGAGACCTGGACATGCAAGTATCTCGAGCATGCTAGCCCTTAGTGCACCTACCTTACGTGCCTTAGACACTAGCAATAGTGTCATGGGGTAGCCCCAATGGCCCTACCACCCCCAGTTTTAGGGTGTGCATAGGCTTGGGCCATTTTTGGGTGTGACATACCTTCTACAAAGTTAATACTGTTATTCACTATTATGCTAATATATATATATATAACTTTGCCATCCTAACTTTCTTCCATAAAAACTTTTGCTCCCAAACTATTATAACCCTTTCAAATCAAACCAATTAATCTAAAAAAAATAACTAGAAACTTCTAAAATATCTAAACTAGAAAGCCTCAATATATTTAAATTTTGAATAGATCCAAACAATCTAAATTTAGCACGAGTTTCAAATGTCCTACCAAGGTTAAAAACAGTTACGTCATATGATCATCTAGAGGGGTAAAAAACAGGTACGTTGTACGATCATCCGCATAGGGTAGGATTGATGGTGGTTCATGCCACCTTGGAGAAATTGGGGAATTACTGGTAGGCCGTGTGCTAGTTAAAATACCATCAATTGGATAGATTAAGTGAGTGGGACTTAAGCATATGCTTTCCCTCTCCTCGCTTAACTACCAAGCCATAGGCATGTTGATGCCATCTCTTTGAACCAATGACTTCGATGTATCGAGCAATCAAAGGCAGTGGTAAGAGTTGTGCAGGTGATAAGAATTTGAGCGATAAACACAAAGACTATGTGTCATGTTTGAAGATAGCTCTTGGTGGTAACAATACCAATGATGACGTAAAAAATCAAGAGGAGTTTCAAGATTTCTTATTATGGGTTAGATGTGGGATTGTGTTTCTTTGTTTTCTTGGTTATTAGGATTGATTTTGTGTACTTTCTTCCTACTCTCGCTCTTCCTTTGTTTTCGGATTCAGTTCTTGATTTCTTTTTCTTTTAGGTTGTATCTATCTTGTATTTCTAGGTTTATAGAGTTATATTTTTTAGCTACATCTTGTTTAAACAGCATTGATGGGTTTGGTTTCTTGTCGAATTTTTTGTTTTTCTTGGCTATTCAGATTGATGGGTGTGTTTCTGGGTTTTCTTGGTTATTTAGATTGACAGTGATTTTTGTTTTGAATTGGCTTTCAAGTGGGATGTGCTCATGTCATTGTTTGGTCACAATCTAAGATAAATGAGAAAGGAAAAAAAAACTTTTTCAAATTGGGAAATCAAGTGAAACATTTTTATTTGCTATTAGGTTGTGATTTTGTTTAGGGGGCTAGTGGGTTGCTGTCAATTGGTGAGTGCATGACTGTTGTGGAGGGGCTTGTCGAGGAACGGGCCTAACTAGTTTTTTTTTTTTAGGTAAACTCCACTGGTCGTCCTTAAACTATATCCAATGTTGCTTATTCATCCCTAAACTATCAAATGTTGCTTAATCATCTCTAAACTATATCCAGTGTTGCTTATTCATCCCTAAACTATCAAATGTTGCTTAATAATACATAAACTTTATCCAATGTTACTTAATCGTTCTACCATTCGTCACAGCTATTAAGGATTGACAGAAAAATAATGTGACTGCTAGTGTGGCATGGAAAAGTGACGTTAAAAATGACGTGGTTGCTGATGTAATGTCATTTTTCTATCCATTTTTAATGATATGATAGATGACATGACGATTAAGCGACATTTGATACTATAGGGATGAATAAGCAACATTAGATATAGTTCAGGGACGACTGGTGGAATTTACTCTTTTTTTTTTCTTTAACAGCCATTAATGGAGTTAAATTTTGATGGAGGTAAGTGTAGGTATTTGTAATAGGAGAAATAAAAGTGTAGATTCGACCAAACCTTATGAGGCTTTTGGCAATTTTCCCTTTATGCTAATCAGATGAAGAATTTAAAATTTATTGTTTCAAGAATTGAGTTGGTACCTTGCTTTGTTTGATTAGCCATTTCATGATTAAGTTCTTTTTCTACAAACTACCATTTCTTAATATATATGTACTTTAGTTAAGTGCATTTTCAATTTTAAAAAATTTTCTACCTTTTTGTCTTACACATAAAACTTGTAACTTTTCTAAATCAATCTTAAAATTTTGTTAAATTATTAATAGTTAGTTTTTTACTTCTTGAAAGACATTTACAAAACACAAATATGATTTATAGAGAGTAAAAAATGACAAATTCAATGATACAACAATGGTAGGGTACATGCCCAATGTTAGGCCCATAATAGATGGGTCATAGTTAAATGACCCAACAAGCCAAAGAAGTAATCCACCCAAGAAAGAAACATATTCCAAAATTGAGGGATTAACTAAGGGATTTTTATCTAGAAGCGATTTTCTCAAATCTTCCCTTAGCTATATAAGCGTTTTTCATTCGTTAACCTCGAGATACGAGATTCTTGACCATCAGGAGGTTTCCCTTGGAAAAATATCTCGAGACTCTAATGTTGTCTTTGTGTGAATGATCTTTGTTCACCACAAGCTACTGGGCTTGGACCAAATAACCCCATCGATTATCAATTTTGCGCCATTTGTGGGAAAATGATGAACACCCAGAGATCTTGCTTGGATACTTAGGATCCACCAGGGAATGAGTATAAAAGTTAGCATGGGGACTAAACCAACCGCCTCATGGGGTTCATAGCATCTCTATAAAGAGAGACCACCCACAGAGCCGAAAGAGAAGGGCCCTTGGCACTCTAGATGGACCTTTAAAAAGAGAAATGACTCACATTCTTGGGCGGTCACCAATTTTAAGTCTTTCAACATGTCCTCTTTGAACAATTACGAATGATTGTTCAACAGGAAATCCATAAAGTGCTACCCAAGGTGCCTGAAGAAGTCATTGAGAGCTACTTGGATCCCGACGAGGTCCAACAGGTCCCTCATTGGGATTTTCCCCTTGAACGCCTGTGTCATCCATCCCCCACATCTTTAAGGCAAACTGAGGGCCCTGCTGGCAACTATATGAATGTTATTCTACAAAGGCTTGATCAAGTGGAATAGTGTGTAAGGGCACCCGAACCCTCCACAACGGTGGCTCACTCACCATTGATATTGATGACATATGGATCCAACCTTTTTGGACCAATAAGGGGGCATCATATTTGCTCGTTCAAAGAACTTTCTTAGCTGTTTCTTTACCATTTCTTGGGGAGTAGGCTGACGCCCAAAATGGTGGCTCATTTATTGAAAATTCTGCAAGGCCGGGATAAGTCCTTGATGGACTTTGTTCGATGGTTCAACACTAAGGTCATATAGGTACAAGGTTTGTCTTCTAAATTGCACTTGGTACCCATCATCCAGGGCCTAGTGTGAGATTCTAGGCTGGCCTAGGACTCCATGAAAACCCCATAAGGGATGTAGAAGAATTCCTTGACTGAGCTATTTACTATATGCACGCCGAACAACTCAATCTGCCCATAGGAACGAAGGAACAGCCAAAAGCCAAAGAAGGTAGGTATGCCTCTAGGAAAAAAGGTAGGGGAATGAAACCGGCACGCCCAAATCCCATTTTACCACCTCAAGAGAAACAAGGTCAAACATCTTGTACATGCTAGAAAGGAGGAACTAGGTGCCTAAATGGCCTTTACCAATGCACCATTGAAGTAATATTTTTGGTATCATAAAGACAAAGGCCATAACACTGAGGACTACTAATAGCTAAGTAGATTTCTAGAGGACATGATTCAAGCAAGAAAGCCAAAAGAATACTTAGCTAGGCCACAATCCTTTTACCAAAGACGATAAGAAAGGCCTCAAATGAGGAACGAGGAGGAAAATCATGACCAAAGATGACAGCCGAATAGACAACAATCCCCCTTAAAAGATCAAGGAAATCGAGGACCACTTATGGGAGTAGTAAATATGATCACCAAGGGAGAATCTTTTACGGGCCACAAGCGGCAAGAGCATAAGATTGCTTAGTTGAGGGTAGCTGACCATAGTAATGCATTAATAAGGCAAGATGGGTACCACGATCTAGTACTCCATGTGGATCCAATCATCATTACTGCTAGAATCAACAATTTTATTGTTGAAAGGGTTTACCTAGATATCGGCAGCAACTCCAATGTCTTATTTGCTAGTTTCTAGAAAAGATTAAAGTAAAAAGATCTTTTTTGGCTCCTGTTCTTGGGCCTACATTTAGAATAGGTAGAGAAAAGGTTCTAGCACTGAGGATGATCAAATTGCCCCTCATGTTAATAGGCACGGACACAAATGAAAGTATCATCTTCGACTCTCATAACTCAAGATTTCTGGCCTTGGATATACCTTCACCATATAACGCTACACTCAAATGGCCTACCAAAGTACAATTCCACATTAGGGCAGATATTAAATAGCTAATGATGGTTTTCATGACTCCTATCAGAGATGCTACTATTTACATATACCAGGCAATAGTATGATGAAGTGACCCGACCTACTTGAGAGGACCCAAGAAGGAGAGACTAGTTCCATCAGAGCCAAAGATGAAGAAAAAAAAGCCAAATGAGAACATACCCAACGTATCCCTATCCGTATCCCTATCCAAAGAAGTTGAGGAGATAGAGATAGCCCCTAGAAAAACTATGAAGATCGGCAATTACCTCCCTTAAGTCATAAAGCAATCATTCATTGAGTTCTTTCGATCTAATATGGATGTTTTCACATGGTCTCCTAGTGATATGCTAGGGATAGACCTGAAAATCATCACCCATAAACTACAAGTCAAACTATCCGCTTGATCAATCAAATAAAAAAAGTGGAATGTAGCACTTAAAAGGACATATTTTGTTAGAGAAAAGGTTGAAAGACTATTGAACGTGGGTATTATTCGAAAAGTATGATACCCTAAGTAGCTCACTAATGTAGTTTTAGTAAAGAAAAAAAAAGGAAAATAGCATATGTGTGTCAATTATACAAACCTAAATGATGCCTACCCCAAGGATCTTTACCCGCTACGATTCATATATCAGTTGGTTGATGTCACTTTAAAGTTCAAAATCTTATCTTTTACAAATGCTTTCAGTGGGTACTAATAGATCCGCATAGACTTTGAAGATGATGAAAAAATAGCCTTCACCACTTAAGAGGCCATATACTGTTACAAGAGGGTGACTTTTGATCTGAAAAACACTGGAGCCACTTACCAGAAGCTTATGAATAAGATTTTCGTGGAACAACTCGAGAGAAATATGGAGGTCTATGTAGACGACATGATAGTCAAAAGCTAGACGATAGATCAACATTTTGATGATTTGCATGAAACTTTCCAAAGAATGAGAGAATTCAACATGAGCCTAAACCCTTGAAAATGTACCTTTGAGGTTAGAGCCAGAAAGTTTCTTGGCTATATCATTTTTGAGAGATGGAGTGATCTGAACCCTAACAAGATCGAGGTGATCAAGATGATGCTCGAACCATGGAACACGAAGAACGTTCAAAAGCTAATAGGAAGGCGGACTGCCCTTGGATGCTTCGTATCATAATTTAGCGATCGCAACTGACCTTTCTTCTAGGTACTTAAGAAAAAAACAGAATTGAGTGGACCGAAGAATGTTGTGAGGCCTTTAAACGCATCAAGGAATACATATAGTAACTCCTAATGCTAAAATAGCTGAAGCGGGATGAACCTCTTGTCTTATATTTATGGAGGGTTTTATCAATGCCGTGCTTAGATTTGAAGAAAGATCTGAGCAATGGCCTGTCTATTAAACTAGCCGAACCCTTCAAGGAATGAAGTCTCAATATCCCATTCTTTAGATGGCTGTCCTAGCGCTCGTAACAACCTCTTGAAAACTAAAGTTGTACTTCCAAGCAAACTACATTGTCGTCTATACAAAATTACCACTCCGAGATTTTCTCCAGAAACCTGATAAGTCGAGGAGGTTAGCAAAGTGGTGTAGAGAATTAGGAGAGTTCGACATCTACTACAAACCTCATAGAACAGTCAAGGCATAAGCACTAATGAATTTCATTGCGAAAATGACATCAGCAAAGGTGACCAAAAAAAGTGAGGAAAAATCATTGGGAGAAACCCCACCTTGGAAAATGTACATTGATGGAGCATCTAGCCCTGAATACCAAGGAGCAAGGAATCTACTATGAGGGCCACTTAGTATAGAGGCAACGCTCCAAATAAAGTTCTAATTCTCGGTCACAAGCATTGTTACAAAATACCAAACCTTCGTAGTTGGGCTACAGATGACTTATCAATAGGGGCTATGATGCCTATGAATATATAGTGACTCTCAGTTGATAATGAACCAAACTGCCAGGACAGCGAGGGTTAAAGACCTTACCTTTCATAAATATGTGAATACGGCTAAAAATTTAATGCATACATTTGAGCACATGTAAGTCTATAAGGTATTGAGGGCCCAAAATGAGAAAGCAGACGCTTTCTTAGAAGACCAAGAAGAGGCTTTGATTGAAGAACTCCTAGAGCCATCAATACAATTGCAAGAACACTAAGCCCTCGAAGATGACTGGAGGATGCTGATTAGGCTTTACCTTGAGCTGGGATCCTCAGTAGGACTTCTGAGGCAAAAAGGAAGACTAGGATTCAATCAAGAAAGTTCATCATTATCGGAAAAAAATTGTACATATGAGGATTCACCTCCCATCGCAATGATACATGGCACTTCAAGAAGGGCAAGAACTGCTCCGAGAGATCCACTAAGGCGAATGTGAAGCACACACTGGCACTAACACTTGGCTTATAAGACATTGCGACAACGATATTTTTAGCCTACAATCAAAGCAGATTCCCAAAGGTTTATCCGGTGATGCCACCCTTGTCAACTAAATTCTCAAGTGCAAAAATGACCATCCTCTAGAGCTTTATTGGTTACTAGCCCATGGCCTTCACTATGTGGGGACTAGATCATATTGGAGCACTTCCTACGGCCTCTAGCCAAGTCAAATGTTGCATTATAGCCATATATTACTTTACCAAGTGGGTGGACACAAAACCCTTGGCTTCAATAATGGCATTTTAAATTATCAAGTTTTTATGGAATAACATAATTTGCCAATTCGAATGCCCTCGGGCATTGTCAGAAATAATAAAAGGCATTTTAACAATTGATAGGTTTGTAAGTTTACAGAAATGAAAGGCATTCGACTTTATTTTGCATCCAAAATGTATCCTTAGTCAAACAGACAAGTAGAAGTCACCAACTGAACCATCAAGAGAGGTTTGAAGAAAAGGTTGGGAGAAGCTGAGAGGAAGATGATGGAAGAATTATCCAGTATCCAGTGGGATTATAGGACAACACCACGAAAGCCCACCAACAAGTCCCTTTTTTCCTTGGCCTACAAAACAGATGCACTCATACACATGGAAGTCACACACCTAACCTTAGGGTCTATGCGTTCAACTTAGGAGAAAAAGACAAAGTACTAGAAGGCTAATTGGACTTACCGGAAGAACTAAGAGAAGACAGTAGAATCTGTATAAGGGCCTTCAAATAACTAGTTGTCTTGACCTATGATAAGAGGGTCAAGAGGAAGAATGTCCAAATAAGGGGTATGACCCTCATGAAAATAGAACTAATGGGCAGATATCTTGGCCATAGGCATTGTCCTTTCTTGGCCATAAGGCCTATAGTAAAAAACAAGGTCTAAGAAGGAGTTTTCGAACTAATAGACGCCGAAGGAAGAACAATGCCTAAAACTTACCACTTAGATGATCTGTTACTTTGCATTGCATGATAATGATGTTATTTACTCTTATGTAGAATAATGCAGGCTATCATCTTATTTACATTTTCGATGGGTCAACTTGTCTGTCAAAATGTGATTATTTTATAAACACAGTTAATAAAGGCCGTGATTCTTTTAAACTTATCTTGTCGATAAAAGAAAAATCAATAAATTGAACATTAGCCATTAAAGGAACAATATACTAACATATCCGAGGCTAACCCAAACCTATTGAGGCAATGAAAGCCAAAATCATGAAGGCAACAGAAGCCAAAATCATAAAGGCAAAATAACGAATGCAATAAGACAAAAGAAAAAATGGGCTGAAACCCCTCAAGATAGCTTGCCATTTATAACTAACAACCCCTAAGTTTATGACTACCGAAGAAGTAAATTTCGATTAATACAACAGATCAATTCAAAATCTACCCATTAGTAATGACCACTTCATTAATATAACCCTTAAAATTCTTTAAAAAAGTAATTTGGCATACAAGAAATCATGGAGGGAAAATTACGACATCAATATTGAAGGCAATGAGCAATCCTGTAGGATCATATAAGTTAAAGGGTTGAAGGACTTCAAGGAGATACTGTGCCAGGCCATCAAAAGGTGAAAGGATTACAAAGGGATAATGGACAACATCCACTGATTATATGGGGGCCTCAATATCAATAAACGCCTTGTTGATGCCCCTCCACAATTTTTTGTGCTTTTCCTAAAAATTAGTTGTGGAAGTATCTCTGTTTAGTGTCTTGGTTGCATCATTGCACCCTATTAGAAGAAGAACCATGAATAATGTCACCTAGAATTCATCATGAAAAGGCATTTCCTCAGTGTCCATCGCTGATGATTCTATATGGAAGGGTACCATTCCTATTTTGCCCACCCTTTGGCCACGCATCATAGTTCGAACCTAGCTCTTTATGAGCCGATAAAGAGGATAAGTCCAGGTTTGGATGCACCTACTTAACCTAAAAATAGCAGGTAAAGAAACCTTATTTGAATTCACTGAACAAGACTTTACTCAATTCCTTTTTTGCTTTCTAGATGAGTAAGACAGACTCCTTCAGTCGAGCATTGGCCTTGGCCTAAAGCTTCTTATATGCCTCATGCCCCTAACATCCAATGAAGCTAACCCTTACAATCCACTCCAAAAGGGGCATTGTAGTGGCGGTTAAGCTTGAACTAGCTTCACCATGAACAATCAGGGGACCCATCAAATCCAGTTAGTCCATTGGCAGACTCAGCTTCACGAGACTTATTTTTTCTTCCGCAGCCTGCAGGAGAAAACTTAACCAATAGATCTTAGCCTTCTTAAGGGCGTTCCTCTTCCCAATCTCCTCAAGGGTTTACACTAATTCCTTTAGCTTCAATTCTAGATTCTGACTGCGAACCTCAGCCTTTTCCTTGTCAACCTTCAAATCCTGCACCTCCTTTGCCATTGCCTCCCTATTAGCACGATCACTATCTAGCTCATTCCTTAGGGGCTTATTTGAAGACTTTAGTTTCTCAACCTAAGAGGTCAATGAACGAATGCTCCTATCACAAGCAATACACCTCTCCCCGATGGAGAAGATGACGATGAATTCCTATAGATGAGATAAGTTAGTAATTTAACTTGTACACCCTATCTAGCATAGAATAATAAGGAGCATACCTGAAGAAGGCCAGAGGAAATGTTGATCACCTGGGACCTATCTTCTCAAGTAAGACGAGTAAATAGATGCCGGCCTCTTGTAGTCGTTAACCTTTCTAAGATACGGTGGGAGATATCTGTATGATCTTCTAGGATCAACTCGATGATGCCCACCACCCACTGGGGATCAAACATACGGTTTGGCATTATCTCCTCAAGTATCAAACTTTGCTTTTAACATTGGCACCACTCCGGAACTAGGTTACGAGGCTGGATGAAGTGTCACCAATTAGCTCCACTCCATAAGAAAGTGAGCCAGACACCTTCTATTTTTGGTACAACACCTCCCGAGTCACCTTTTGCTCTTATTAGATCATTTAGAGGGGGAAGCTAAATGAAAAGACCCATAATCAGCGGAGAATAACATTAAATTGATAGAACCGATGCCATGGAAGGTAAACTCATCAACACAGGTCATACCGTCACTCCCACTTTGATAGGTTTCAGTCTCCTTTGGACCCAAAAAGCGTAATCTTTTCTAAATCAACTGAGTCTCTAATGGAGAGTCGTCTACTTGTACAACCAAGAATGCGATTTTGGGAGCCAAGGACTTCTTAGCCCTAGGTGGGAGGGCAGCATCAGCTGGTAAGATCGGGAGCTTATGAGTATCAGTTAGCCCATCAAAAATGCTAATTTGCCATTTCAAAAATTTCTTAGCCTAGCTACCCATTTCTGAAAATGAATAATGGGTGAGAATAGAGTTAGAATCATCTTGATAAGTGAAAGGCAAAATGAATTAGTGCATGCAAAGTATAATTCTTAGGATTTGGTGGCCCTCATTAGGCATGAAAAACTATTTTAAATGAATCCATTAGTTGTCCTCTCTATTCTGGGCCCCAGTTGGCAGGGTGCAACACACCTGGGTAGGCCAGGTGGGCTCTGCTGATCCTTGCTCACTTGAGTGATGTTTTTTAATCTCCGTGTAGTGAAGAAAAAGTATGTTCATGAAATTCTCATTCCCCACCACCGAATCCAATCAAGTAAGGAGCCCAGTGTACATTTGATGGCTGTCAGAGTCTTTGTATAGCAACGACCTCCCAACTAGGGCTTACTAAGTGGTCTTGGGGAACTTATATGGGGAAAGTCCATGATGGCTCCCTCATTGTATAAAAAATCCACTCATTCCACTTCGCCCACGAACCCTTGTAGGTGGCGAAGACAAAGGATTTGTTCCCCTCTCGATTGATAGAGGCAATATGGAAGAATAGGGAACCTTTCTTCAGGTCTAACATGTAGAACTAGATGAAGACCATTAGTAATGGGGCCACCATCACCATCTTGCAATAGAGGATGAATGCATTTATTTGCGTGAAGGAATTTTTGGTCAGCTGTGAAAATGAAACCTAATAGTGGCCATAGATCTATTCCAGTAATGGATGAAAGAGAACCAAGTCCTCACTTGTAGCTAATTGACAAAGATGGTAAGGATGTCAAATCACTTATCCCTTGAATAAAGCCCCCGTCCTCTAAGGCTTGGCTTTTGCTAAAGGCGGCCATAACCCTATTTGGCCAAAAATGTTGCTTAAGATTGGTCAGGAGGGTGACCAAAGTAAGCCGTGTCTTCGCCCACTCAAGATAGACAAATTGAGGGCAAACGACCCTTTCCAAGTTTTGACATTCGTGAGAGATGAAGAGACCTGGCCAGCAGTAGCCCTTGAAGACAATTTTGAATAAGCCATTTCGAAATATTGATAGACATGAAGTAAGGGTTGTCGTTAAAATATGACGGGCGACAGAAGAACAAAAACATCAACAAACAAGACACATACGAAAGAAAAAAAAAAAAGAAAATTCCATCCATAACCAATTTATGAAATATTTAACATAATATACAATTAAATCAACATTTAAATACATGTACCTAGACACACATTCAAAAGAATTTAATATGTTGTGCTGATACCAAAATAGTTTAAAAAAGTTATTTGTGGAATATTTTTCATCTCAACCAGTATACTACTCCCCAGTATTTCCAATATCGCCATGACATTCAACATGAAAAGCTGAGCTTTTAAGACATTTTTCTCTATTATCAAAACCTGAAATATGTTGATGTCATGAATTTCCAATTTCACATGGCTCATAAATGAAAAAAGCATGAGGATTGTGTTGTAAATAGTGGTATGAAGTGGAAAGATTGAAAGCAAAATGATTCAGGAATAGTCAGTCTAGGAAGTGAAATGATTCAAGTGAATATGGAGAAATTTCATAAATGATTCCATAACTTTTATCTTACTTCAATTTGGGACATCAGTTTAAGGGTTTAATATAAAAACACAAGATAATCATCATAATTCTTCAAAGAAATACATATATATATGGATATATTAGTAATACTATAATTGTTTATTATATAATTATATATATATCTTGGGCTCGGTTTCACCTCAAGTTGGTTTCATGCAAAAACAGAACAAACCCAAAAACCATCGGTTCTCCTATATGTAGAACCAACCTGCAAACCATTGCCTATTTTTATCCAACCCAACCCAACCCAATGAGGGTGGTTTTGGTTGGGTTTCGAGTTTACCCAACCCATGGTCACCCTTACATTTTATCACTTCTCTATTTGTTAGAAACTAACTTGATCGTCTGAAGGTTTTTCTTGGAAAGATATCTTGAGGCTCTAACGTTATCTTCATGCACAAGATCTTCATTCACCACAAGCTATTGGGCTTGGACTATCAAGTAACTATATAAAAAGTTCACATATTAATTCTATTACAAAATATTTATCAAATAATTTAAATTATAATTTAAAAATTTATTTAAAAAATGATTAGTTGTAGAACTAACTATTTATATAGTTTTGGAGTTTTAGGTTTTGTTTAGAAAAGTGAAAAGTTTTAGGGCTGGTTGCAAAACTTTAAAGCTCATTTAGAAAAGTGAAAAACTTTAGAATTGAAATATAAAAGTGTATAAATTTTTAAGACTAAAAATGCGATTTTTCCCATAATTCCATCATGAATTCAAATCCAATTAATCAATAATCAAGTAATTGGACGTAACTTATTGATGATTACTTCATCACCTTTAGATTACAAAATAAGTAATGAATAGAACGTATAGCAAGGCATATTTAGGGGAGTGTTTGGTAACTCCTCCCTTAAATTTATAACAAAATATTGTCATGTGTATATTTTTTTTATTTGTTATTAACTCATATACAATGACTATTGCTATCTTAGTATGCTTTGGTCCCTTGCTGGGAAGCCCCATTCGAGATTTACTCATGGGTTAGGTGTGGAAGAGCCCACTGCTGTGTTGCTCATGGATGAAGGACTAGTAAGTTAACCCTTTTAGAGACTTAGCTCAC